>SJYQ01009294.1:0-76217 GCA_006410935.1 Redunca redunca
GTCAAAGGCTTTGGCATAGTCAATAAAGCAGAAATAGATGATTTTCTGGAACTCTCTTCCTTTTTCCACGATCTGGCAGATGTTGACAATTTGACCTCTGGTTCCTCTGCGTTTTCTAAATCCAGCTTGAACATCAGGAAGTTCACAGTTCAAGCATGGCTGAAGCCTGGCTTGGAGAATTTTGAGCATTATTTTTCTAGCGTGTGAGATGAGTGCAATTGTGTAGTTTGAACATTCTTTGGCATTGCCTTTCTTTGTGAATGGAATGAAAACTGACTTTTTCCAGTCCTGTGGCCACTGCTGAGTTTTCCAAATTTGCTGGCATATTGAGTTTAGCACTTTCACAGCATCATCTTTCAGGATTTGAAATAGCTCTATTGGAATTCCATCACCTCCACTCACTTTGTTCGTAGTGATGCTTCCTAAGGCCCACTTGACTTTACATTCCAAGCTATCTGGCTCTCGGTGAGTGATCACACCATTGTGCTTATCTGGGTCATGAAGATCTTTTTTGTACAGTTCTTCTGTGTTGTCTTGCCACGTTTTCTTAACATCTTCTGCTTCTGTTAGGTCTATACCATTTCTGTCCTTTATCAAACCCATCTTTGCATGAAATTTTCCCTTGGTAGCTCTAATTTTTGTGAAGCAATCTTTAGTCTTTCCCATGTTAGAGAGGGATAAAAAGAGAGAGACATCATTAAATATTGGTAAGCTTGTGGAAATGGAAAATCTTTGTTTATGGGACGGTAAAATGATACAACTACTTTGAAAAATTTCTAGTGGTTTATTACAAAACTAAATACACACCCATCCTGTGACCCAGCCATTTTACCCCTCTGTATCAACCCAAGAGAAATAACAATTTTTTAAACTTATGTAAAATATGATTTAATTTTAAATACTATTGATAATATGTTAAACATCATGAATGAATCTCAAAAGTACTACTCCATACTATGAAAAATACTTTTCTGAAAATGTTGTTGTTCAGTTGCCAATTTGTGTCTGACTCATTGCCAATGCCATGGACTGAGCACACCAAGCTCCCTGTCTGTCACCACTTCCCAGAGTTTGCCTAAGCTCATGTCCTTTGAATTGGTGATGCAAAATATACATGATTTTATTAACATGAAATTATGGAAGGGGGAAAACTATTATATGGGTAAAGAAAGAGCACAAAATGGTTGCCTTGCAGGGTAGAAACAAATAAACAAACAAACAAATAACTGGAGAGTTGCATAGAGAGGATTCAGAGAAAAGTAATCTGCAACTGGCTAGAATTTTGGGTGACACAGGTCAATACTTCTAGACTTTTTGTATGTATATTGTGAATTATATTTTTGTGGTTCAGTAGTAAAGAATCTGCGTGCCAATGCAGGAGACACAGGAGATGCAGGCTCAATCACTGGGTCAGGAGGATCCCATGGAGAAGGAAATGTCAACCTACTCCAATATTCTTGCTTGGAAAATTCCAAGGAGAAAGCAGCGTGGCAGGTTATAGTCCATGGGGTTGCAAAGAGTTTCACATGACTTAGTGACTGAGAATGAAATTATACATTAAAATTAAGATTCTGAAGGTATTGCACTCAAGATAATTCTTTGCATGCTTAGGTAATCAGGAAAATTTTCCTTCAAAATTTATTAAGAATGACATGGATTAAATATTTATGTAGAGAAGCAGGTAGATATGTGATAGTTCAGTTAAGTTGTTCAGTTGTGTCCAACTCTGCGACCTCATGAATGCCAAGCCTCCCTGTCCATCACCAACTCCTGGAGTTTATCCAAACTCATGTCCATTGAGTCAGTGATGCCATCTAACCATCTCATTCTCTGTCATCCCTTTCTCCTCCTGCCTTCAATCTTTCCCAACATCAGGGTCTTTTCAAATGAGTCAGCTCTTTGCTTCAGATGACCAAAATATTGGAGTTTCAGCTTCAACATCAGTCCTTTCAATGAACACCCAGAACCGATTTCCTTTAGGATGGACTAGTTGGATCTGCTTGCAGTCCAAGGGACTCTCAAGAATCTTCTCCAACACCACAAGTATATATAATAAAACCTTAACCTACATAATATGATTATAGGAATTCTCTGTTAAATTATTTTAAAATTTAGTATGATTGATAATCTTAACAAAAGGTTGAGAAAAACAACAATACCAAAAAATCTAGAATTTTACATTTTGTTCTTCTTTTGAAGCTCCTTTCAACCACCGCCAGTTTTATTGCAGTAGTGCTCATCGTTCAGAAAGCATGGAAACCTAAATGTGAAAACAATGTTATTAAATGATCAGCTAAAGAATCTTTAGCAATTATTGAAGCATCCATATTGTTAACACAAATTCAACTAGATGATCTTGATTGGTTTCCTCCTATGTTCCACACCTCAGGTCCATATGTAAGAATAATATCTCAGTCCACTTATTTTAGAATTAAGAATTTGAGTCTATATTCTCATAACCAATGGCAACATTTAGAAAACTCAGTGGGTATGAGATCTAGTTGAAGCAGTACATGCTTTGGAATTATGTGGACTACAATTTAAACTCCAGCTTTCATATTTTTGTAGAAGAAAAGTTGCATAGGTTCCTTAAGATTACATTAGCTAAAAGATGTGCTGCCTTATGATGCACTTCATACTCATTAAAGTTAATTACCTTTCTTCTTTAAATGTGCCTATAAATAGCTAAGTAACTGATACTATCAAATGAATGGAATTCACATTCCTTTCATTGGTAGCTTAGATTTAAATTCTAGTCCAAATTGTTTCAATTATTTAAATTACTTATAATNGAATATAAAATCTATCCTACATTATATAATCATTTTAAGTTTCATTACATAATATTTAGCATATATGGAAAATGAATATAATCTCTTTAGGAGGTATGGATCAAAAAGAAACAGACAATAAGCACAACTGGATCATTCACAACATATTTGCCTGGACTTTGTTATTCTTCCCCATCCTTTAGCCTCTTCTACTCACCAAGCACCTGATACATACATTGTGTATAATTTCATTGCTTTATATATTTTTATTTAAGATTTTACTTTACACAGCTGTTTAAGATTTACAGCAAAACTGAGAGGAAGGTGCAGAAATTTTCTATATAGTCCCATCTCCACACATGGTTAGCCTCCCCCATTATGGATATCCTTTCGACTTAATCCATTAGAGCCCTTAACATATTCATTATTGTTGTTTTCAATTACTGTTTTGATAATTCCAACATCCCTGTATGCCTCATTCTTACGTTTTCTCTGTGTCTTGATATGTCTTATAGTGCTTGATAGTGAAGCTGAATCTGCCCTCTGTACCCTGACACCAAATTAAATCTCAGAGACAGAGTTTGGGTGAACTTGAAAAGAGTAGCTTTATTGATTTGACAGGCAAAGGGAAACACAGCAGGCTGAGGCCCTAAAAACTGTGTCCCCCAACATGGAGTGGAGTTTCATTGTAGTGGTTCAATGAGAGCATGATCAGCTAGTAGACACTGATTGGTGGTGAGGTAAGTGGGAGTCAGTATCAGCAACCTTTTGGTTTCAACCAGCCTGGGATCTAGGTGCTTGTGTGTGAGTGTTCAGCTACTCAGTCATGTTTGAACTCTTTGCAACCCCATAGACTGTAGCCCACCAGCCTCCTCTCTTCATGGAAAATTTCAGGCAAGAATTCTGGAATGGGTTTCCATGCTCTTCTCCAAGGGATTTTCACAGCCCAGGAATCAAACCTGCATCTCTTGTGTCTCCTGCATTGGCTGGGGGATTCCTTATCACTGAGCCACCTAGGAAGCCCCAGGTGATTATGAACAATTTACTACTAACTTCTCCTTCATAATGAGGATTTCAGTGTCTGCAAAACATCTCAAATATATTGTTATGTGTATCCCTTGAAGAGGGATGAAAATTCTGCCTCAAGGCTACACTATTAATTCACTTGACTATTCCTCCCTTGTCTCCACACCCATTCCTTCCCTAATTAACAACTGATTGAACCTGCTGTTGGAACTCTGGGAAGGTCACCAAGGCTGAAAGAAGTCTATTTCCTATAATCAAAGAAATGGGGTAAACAAGAAGGCCTTTGTGCCCCGGAGTCCTTTGGAGTCCTGCTCATAACAATAGTTACAGTACCTAGTAAAAAGATTGCTGTAGATAGGTCTTTAATGATGCAGTGATGATGGGCAGGTGTGGAATTGGTATGGGAATTGGTAAAATCATTGTACTACTATGACTGAGTCTCAGTCTTTTAATGAGCCCATACCTCTGGATTATTAACTTCCAAAGAGTTTCTCAGGCTTTTTCTCTCCCTTTAGGTGGAATAGGATTGTTAGAACCAACTGCGATTTATATTCCCCCAGGCCAGTAAGGCTCTGATAATACTCCTGCAGGTTAAACTCTGATTATTATTATTTTTTTCTTTCCTGAGACAAGACCTTGTTAATACGAATGGAATGCTTTGGCATATTGCAAAATTTTTCCTTTTATCTTATATCTGCTAGAAGCATATGGGGGTTTTTCTAAGATATTTACTGTGGAAATATGATTGAGTTCCTAGAGGTCAATTCAGTTTAGTTCAGCGGCTCAGTTTTGTCTGAATCCTTGGGACACCATGGAATGCAGCACATCAGACCTCTCCGTCCATCATCAACTCCCGGAGTTTACACAAACCAATGACTGTTGAGTCGGTGATGACATCCAACCATCTCATTCTCTGTCTTCCCCTTCTCCTCCCACAAACTTTCTCAGCGTCAGAGTCTTTTCAGATGAGTCAGTTTGTCGCATTATGTGGCCAAAGTATTGGAGTTTCAGCTTCAGCAGTAGTCCTTCCAATGAATATTGAGGACCGATTTCCTTTAGGATGGGCTGGTTGGATCTCCTTGAAGTCCAAGGGACTCTCAAAAGTCTTCTCCAACACCACAGTAGAAAAGTATCAATTCTTCAGTGCTCAGGTTTCTTTACAGTCCAACTCTCACATTCATACATGACTATTGGAAAAACCATAGCTTTGACTAGATGGACCTTTGTTGGCAAACTAATGCCTTTGCTTTTTAATGTTGTTTAGGTTGATCATAACTTTTCTTCCAAGGAGCAAGTGTCTATTAATTTCATGGCTGTACTCACTAACTACAGTGATTTTCAAGCTCCCCAAAATAAAGTCTGTCCATTTTTCCACTGATTCCCCATCTATTTGCCATGAAGTGATGCTGGGAGGGATTGGGGTCAGGAGGAAAAGGGGACGATAGAGAATGAGATGGCTGGATGGGATCACCGACTTGATGGATGTGGGTTTGGGTGAACTCCAGGAGTTGGTGTTGGACAGCGAGGCCTGGCATGCTGCAGTTCATGGGGATGCACAAGAGTCAGACACGACTGAGTGACTGAACTGAACTGAACTAATGGAACCAGATGCTATGATCTTAGCTTTCTGAATGTTGAGTTTTGTTTTTTTTTGTTTTTTTTTTGAATGTTGAGTTTTAAGCCAACTTTTTCACTCTCCTCTTTCACTTTCATCAAGAGGCTCTTTAGTTCTTCTTCACTTTCTGCCATAGGGTGGTGTCATCTGCATATCTGAAGTTATTGATATTTCTACCAATAATCATGATTCCAGCTTTTGCTTCATCCAGCCCAGCTTTTCTCATGATGTTCTCTGCATATAAGTTAGACAAGCAGGATGACAATATACAACCTTGATATACTCCTTTTCTGATTTGGAACCAGTTGTTCCATGTCCAGTTCTAACTGTTGTTTCTTGACCTGCATACAGATTTCTCAAGAGGCAGGTCAGGTGGTCTGGTATGTCCATTTGTTTAAGAATTTTCCACAGTTTGTTGTGATGCACATAATCAAAGGCTTTGACATAGTCAGTAAAGCAGAAGTAGATGTTTTTCTGGAATTCTCTCACTTTTTTGATGATTTAAAGGATGTTGATAATTTGATCTGGTTCCTCTGCCTTTTCTAAATTCAGCTTGAACATCTAGAAGTTCAATATTGACATAATGTTGAAGCCTGGCTTGGAGAATTTTGAGCACTCCTTTGCTAACGTTTGAGATAAGTGCAATTGTGTGGTATTTTGAGCATTTTTTGGCATTGCCTTTCTTTGAGACTGGAATGAAAACTGACCTTTTCCAGTCCTGTGGCCACAGTTGAGTTTTCCAAATTTGCTGGCATACTGAGTGCAGCACTTTCACAGCATCATCTTTTAAGATTAGAAATTGCTCAAATGGAATTCCATCACCTACACTAGCTTTGTTCATAGTAATGCTTCCGAAGGCCCACTTGACTTTGCATTCCAGGATGTCTGGCTCTAGGTGAGTGATCACACCACTGTGATCATCTGGGTCATGAAGATTTTTTTTGTATAGTTCTTCTATGCAGTCTTGCCCCCTCTTCTTAATGTCTTTTGATTCTGTTAGGTCCACACAATTTCTGTCCTTTATTGTGCCCATCCTGGCATGAAATGTTCCCTTGATATTTTTAATTTTCTTGAAGAGATCTCTAGTCCTTCTCATTCTATTCTTTTCCTCTATTTCTTTCTATTGATCACTGAGGAAGGCTTTCTTATTTCTCCTTGCTATTCTTTGGAATTCTGCATTCAAATGAGTATATCTTTCCTTTTCTCCTTTGCCTTTTGCTTCTCTTCTTTTCACAGCTATTTGTAAGGCCTCTTCAGACAACCATTTTGCTTTTTGGCATTTATTTTTCTTGAGAATTGTCTTGATCATTGCCTCTTGTACAATGTCACAAACCTCAAACCATAATTCTTCAGGCACTCTGTCCATCAGATCTAATCCCTTGTATCTATTTGTCACTTCCACTGTATAACAGTAAGAGATTTGATTTAGGTCACACCTGAATGGTCTCACGGTTTCCCCTACTTTCTTCAATTTAAGTCTGAACTTGGCAATAAGGAATTAATGATCTGAGCTACAGTCAGCTCCCTGTCTTGTGGTTGCTGACTGTATAGAACTTCTTCATCTTTGGCTGCAAAGGATATAATCAATCTGATTTCAATATTGACCATCTGGTGATGTCCATTTGTGGAGTCTTCTCTTGTGTTGTTATAAGAGAGTGTTTGCTATGACCAGCTTGTTCTCTGTAAACTCTATTAGCCTTTGCTCTGCTTCATTCTGTACTCCAAGGCCAAATTTGCTTATTACTCAAGGTATTTATTGAGGTCTTACTTTTGCATTCCAGTCCCCTATAATGAAAAGGACATCTTTTTTAGGTGTTATTTCTAGAAGGTCTTGTACGTCTTCATAGAACCGTTCAACTTCAGCTTCTTCAATATTACTGGTCGTGGCACAGACTTGGATTACCATGATTTTGAATGGTTTGCCTCGAAAACGAACAGAGATCATTTTGTCATTTTTGAGATTCCATCCAAGTACTGCATTTTGGACTCTTTAATGACTATGATGACTACTCCATTTCTTTTAAGGGATTCCTACCCACAATAGTAGATATAATGGTAATCTGAGTTAATTCACCTGTTCCAGTCTATTTCATTTTTTTTTTCAGCACACAAAAGATATTTAATACATGACTGTAGGATAATAAACACACAAACATATTACACACCCATATACACACAGCCATTTTTTTTAAAGAACTCCACATTATCACTAGATGGCAGTTTAGCATAAAACTGTAAAGAACATAAATTCTAGATTTCTTTCTACAGAGGGTTAAAAATAAATGCTTTATAGATAATGAGTACTATTACTGGCTAATTAAGTAGAGGATTTCAGTTCAGTTCAGTGGCTCAGTCGTGTCCAACTCTTTGTGACCCCATGAACCACAGCACACCAGGCCTCCCTGTTCATCACCAACTCCAATCCATTTTGGAGTCAACCCAAACCTATGTCCATTGAGTCAGTGATGCCACCCAAGTATCTTATCCACTGTCATTCCCTTCTCCTCCTGCCCTCAATCCTTCCCAGTATCAAGGATTTTTCAAATGATTCAGCTCTTTGCATCAGGTGGCCAAAGTAGTGGAGTTTCAGCTTCAACAACAGTCCTACCAATGAACACCCAGGACAGATCTTCTTTAAGATGGACTGTTTGGATCTCTTTGCAGTCCAAGGGACTCTCAAGAGTCTTCTCCAACACCAGTCTATTTCAGTTTGCTGATTCCTAAAATGTTGATGTTCACTCTTGCCATCTCCTGTTTGACCGCTTCCAATTTACCTTGATTCATGGACCTAATCGTCTCAGTTCCTATGCTTTTTACAGATCAGACTTTACTTCCATCACTAGTCACACCCACAACTGGGTGTTGTTTTTGCTTTGGCTCCATCTCTTCATTCTTTCTGGAGTTAAGTCTTCACTGATCTCCAGTAGCATATTTGGCACTTACTGACCTGGGGAGTTCAAATATCAGTGTCCTACCTTTTTGCATTTTCATACTGTTCATGGGGTTCTCAAGGTAAGAATACTGAAGTGGTTTGCCATACATATCTCCATATATAGTTTGTATCATATATCATCTTAATTCTCACAAGAACACATATCTGTAGTTTAAAAACAAAAGTGGCATTTTATCATCAGTGACCAATTAATGAGAAAAGTTATCCTTTCATGTAGGTGAAATAGATTAAATCTTTATGTTGTGCCCTGAAGAGCATTTATCTCCAGTGGTTTCTGTACAACTAGTAGGTCACTTCTATCAGCTTTGATATTTACTGGCCTTCTTAAGTACCTTCAGTTCAGTCAGTTCAGTCCCTCAGGCATGTCCAACTCTTTTCCACTCCAAGAACTGCAGCACAAGGCCTCCTTGACCATCACCAACTCCGAAAGTTTACTCAAACTCATTTAAATTGAACAGTGATACCAGCCAACCATTTCATCCTGTGTCATCCCCTTCTATTCTCACCTTCAATCTTTCCCAGCATTAAGGTCTTTTCAAATGAGTCGGTTCTTTGCATCACATGGCAAAAGTATTGAGGTTTCAGCATCAGTCCTTTCAATGAATATTCAGGACTGATTTCCTTTAGTATGGACTGGCTGGATCTCATTGCAGTCCAAGGGACTTTCAAGAGTCTTCTCTAACACCACAGTTCAAAAGCATCAGATCTTCAGTGCTCAGCTATCTTTCAGAGAAGGTGATGGCACCCAACTCCACTACCCTTGCCTGGAAAATCCCATGGAAGTAAGAGCCTGGTAGGCTGCAGTCCATGGGGTCGTGAAGAGTCGGACACAGCTGAGCAACTTCACTTTCATTTTTCACTTTTATGCATTGGAGAAGGAAATAGCAATGTACTCCAGGGTTCTTGCCTGGAGAATCCCAGGGATGGGGGAGCCTGGTGAACTGCCATCTATAGGGTCGCACAAAGTCAGACACGACTGAAGTGACTTAGCAGCAGCAGCAGCAGCTATCAATATAGTCCAATTATCACATTTATACATGACTACTAGAAAAATCAAAGCTTTGATTAGATGGAACTTTGTTGGCAAAGTAATGTTTTTGCTTTTTAATATGCTTTCTATGTTGGTAATAACTCTTCTTCCAAGCAGTAAGTGTCTTTTAATTTCATGGCTGCAGTCACCATCTGCAGTGATTTTGGAACCCCCAAAAATAAAGTCTCTCACTGTTTCTCCAGTTTCCCCATCTATTTGCTATGAAGTGATGGGACCCAATGCCATGATCTTAGTTTTCTGAATGTTGAGTTTTATTTTAACTTTTTCACTCTCCTCTTTCACTTTCATCAAGAGGCTCTTTAGTTCTTCTTCACTTTCTTCCATAAGGGTGGTGTCATCTGCATATCTGAGGTTATTTATACTTCTCTTGACAGTCTTGATTCCAGCTTGTGCTTCTTCCAGCCCAGCATTTCTCATGATGTACTCTGCATAGAAGTTAAATAAGCAGAGTTACAATATACAGCCTTGACATACTCCTTTCCCAATTTGGAACCAGTCTGTTGTTCCATGTCCAGTTGTAACTGTGGCTTCTTGACCTGCATACAGATTTCTCAAGAGGCAGGTCAGGTGGTCTTGTTTTCCCATCTCTTTAAGTTTTTCCACAGTTTGTTTTGATCCACACAGTCAATGTCTTTAGCATAGTCGACGAAGCACAAATAGATGTTTTTTTCTGGAACCCTCTTGTTTTTTTTTGATGATTCAGTGGATTTTGGCAATTTGATCTCTTGTTCCTCTGCCTTTTTAAAATCCAACTTGAACATCTGGATGTTCACAATTCAAATACTGTTGAAGCCTGGCTTGGAGAATTTTGATCATTATTTTGCTAGCATGTGAGATGAGTGAAATCAGGTACCTTCAGTCAGTCAGTTCAATTCAGTCGCTCAGTCGTGTCTGACTCTTTGTACACCATGAATTGCAGCATGCCAGGCCTCTCTGTCCATCACCAACTCCCAAAGTTCACTCAAACTACACCCATTGAGTCAGTGATGCTATCCAGCCATATCATCCTCTGTCATCCCCTTCTCCTCCTGCCTCCAATCCCTCCCAGCATCAGAGTCTTTTCCAATGAGTCAGCTCTTCGCATGAGGTGGCCAAAGTACTGGAGTTTCAGCTTTAGCATCATTCTTTCCAAAGAACACCCAGGACTGATCTCCTTTAGCATGGACTGGTCAGATCTCCTTGCATTCCAAGGGAATCTCAAGAGTCTTCTCCAGCACCACAGTCAAAAGCATCAATTCTTTGGTGCTCAGCTTTCTTCACAGTCCAACTCTCACATCCATACATGACCACAGGAAAAAGAATAGCCTTGACTAGATAGACCTTTGTTGGAAAAGTAATGTCTCTGTTTTATAATATGCTATCTAGGTTGGTCATAACTTTCCTTCCAAGGAGTAAGAGTCTTTTAATTTCATGGCTGCAATCACCAGCTGTGTGATTTTGGAGGCCCCAAAATAAAGTCTGACACTGTTTCCACTGTTTCCCCATCTATTTCCCATGAAGTGATGGGACCCGATGCCATGATCTTCGTTTTCTGAATGTTGAGCTTTAAGCCAAATTTTTCACTCTCCTCGTTCACTTTTATCAGGTACCTTAGTGGTATGCTAATATAGTAGACAGATTATTGCCATTTTCTCCTCCAGGGAATCTTTCTGACCCAGATTTTGAATCCATGTCTCTTACATCTCATTCATTGGTAGTCAGATTCTTTACCACTAGCACCACCAATATAGATCTGAAAGATGTTGTTCATAGGTAAATGTATTGAAACTAGACTCATACATATGGCTCAGATAGTGAAAAATCAGCCTGCAAGGCCAGAGAACTGCGTTTGATTCCTGGGTCAGGAAGATCTCCTAGAGCAGGAAATAACAATCCACTCCAGTATTCTTGCCTGCAGAGTCCCAAGTACAGAAGAACTTGGAAGGTTACAGGCCATGTGCTGGCAAGCAGTCAGTCATGACTGAGCGACTTACACACTCGCGCATAACAGTATATAAGGACAGTTGTGTGTCTGTATGGTCAGCAAGTGAATATTGGCATATGAGGTAGGTAAACCGACCAGACCAATGACAACAGGCAACTTTACATTTGAGTGTTTGACCTGGAGAATATTATAGCAGAATAGCAGACAATTGTATACTTATATTCTGAAACTTGAATGGCATAAATGAGCCGATTTTTCCTGATTTCAAGAAATATGTTAAAAATAAATGCAAAAAGACTTATTATATAAAGTATCTAAAGATTTTCTCCTAAATGATCCTGCAGTATAAATTTTCTCTAATGTATATTGTCATATTTCTTTCGATCTTTTTATATCTTTTATGTATTGTTTTTGAATCAGAAGTGTCTTAATCCTCAGCTAAAGCCATCATTCATGAGACAGATTTGTGGCATATATTTTTAAAATGGTCTAGGTACAATTGTGTTTCTTTCCAAAGGTTTCAATTTGATTTTTCACCTTATTTATTTTATTGTGTTAAAAAACACATAATATTAGTTTTGCTATCTTGTTATTTTAAGTGTACATTTCAGTAATGCTAAATGTACTCACATTGTGTGTGTTTAGTTGTTCATTTGTGCCTGACTCTTTGTGACCCTTTGGCCTTTAGCCCACCAGGCTCCTCTGTCCATGGGATTTTTAGGCAAGAATACTGGAGTGGGTTGCCGTTTTCTCCTCCAGGAAAGTCTTTTCAGCCCAGGGATCAAACCTGCATCTCCTGTTCTCCTGCACTGCAGGCAGATGCTTTACACATGGAGTCATCAAGGATTTCCTGAGTTATACTCATACTGTTTGCAACAAATCTTTAGAATTTTATTATGTTGCAAAATTGAAACTTTATATTCATAAAAAATGAATTCCTCCTCTCCTAAGACCTTAGCTTTCTCCTTTCTGTTTCTGATTTTGAGTACTTCAGATACATCACATGAATGGACTCATACAGCATTTGTCTTTTCATAACTGACATTGTGTTTAGTATAATGTCGTCAGGATTCATCTACATTGTAACAACTGACATTATTTTCTTATTTTTTAAGGCTGAATGATATCAAATTGAACATTTAATATTCAGGTTACTTCCCCCTCTTCTCTCTTATAAATAGTGCTGTAACAAACATGGTGTCTAATTATCTCTTCAAGATCCTGCTTTAAGTTCTTTTGGATATAAATCAGAGGTAGAACTGCTGGCTCATATGGTAGTTCTTCCCCTTCTCCTTCAAGGAGAAGGTGAGGATCTTGGATGGCATCACCAATGCAAGAACAAGAACTTGGGCGTACTCCAGGAGATGGTGACAGACAGAGAGGCCCGGTGTGCTACAAGACATGTGGTCCCAAAGCATCAGACATGGTTGGGTGACTAAACGACAACAACATGGTAGTTCTATTTTAAATTTTTTGAACAATCTCCATACTGTTTTCCATAATGACTCTCCTATTTTGTACTCCCACCAGCAAAGTTCACACTGTTTTCTATCTAGTCAATTGTAACTGCTATATTTCCCTTCATATTTTCAAATTAGTGTACATCTATATATTTATATTTGTGTTTTCCTTTTCAAAGGCATTAGGTTGATATCACTCTGAGAAAGCTACATACCATTCAATTCCAAACAAGTGACACCAGAAAAACATCTCTATGGAGACAAAAATATCATTGATTGCCAGAGGTTGAGGGCAGAGATAAATAGTCAGAGCACAGAGGATTTTAAGAGCAGTGAAAATACTATATGGTACCATAATGGTGGATCCATGTTACTATATGTGTTCCAACCCATAACACATACAGCTCCAAGACAAAACTCTTAACGTAAATTTTCGGCTTACAGTGAGAATGATGTGGCAGGGTAAATCAATCAAATATTACAAATATACCACTCTGTTTGGGATGTTGATAAGGGAGGAGGCTAAGCATGTGTGGATGAGACAACAGAGGATGAGATGGTTGGATGGCGTTACCAGCTCAATGGACATGAGTTTGAGCAACCTCCAGGAGATGGTGAAGGACAGGGAGGCCTGGTATGCTGCAGTCCATAGGGTTGCAAAGAGTTGGACATGATTGAGTGACTGAACAACAACAAAATGTGTATGGGAGCAGGCAATATAATGGAAATCTCTATGTCTTCCTCTCAATAGTGTTCTCAATGGAGACTAAAAATGCTCTGAAAAAAATAAAGTTTGAAAAATTGCATTAAAACTGCAATTAATTTGATTTTTAGTAAAGGTTTCAGTGTATATGCCTCTAAATATGACTTCTATAAGATATCATATTTCAATTAATAATATTATAATTTGTAAGTAATTTTAAATTATAGTTTATATGACCCATAAGTCATAAGGAGATTTTTAAATTAATATTTCTAAATGCTCATAGTTGTTGTATTTTTATTATGGATTTGATCATTGCCTAGTATGTTCACAGATTGTGACACACATAACTGAATTATTTTTGTCCATAATCGAACACATCCACATTTTGTAAAAGCTGCAAATAACCACAACTCTGTTAACTACACTTGTGGAGAAAGAGAAATATCAAAGCTACCCATTTCCTATCTTCATATTACACTGAAATTAATTTACCGTATAACATTTGGAGGTAAAAATGATGCAAGAGCTCTTGTGACATTGTGTAAGATAATTTATTGATTTAGTATTATCATGGATAGTAAAAGTTGGAAAGTGAATATAAAATGTCATTAAAGGTCATTAGGCCCAGAGTCTTCATATGCAGATGAGTAAACTTAGGTTTGGGATCTATTAAACCACTTTTCTGGTGCCACATAGGAAATTAGTGGATAAGAGGAGGTGGGACTCCAATCCCTTCACCATCATTTAATGTCTTCTCTATGCTGCCAAAAGGGAACTTCAAAGATCACCTCATCATTGACCATGGAAGTGAAATATAACCTAAAATAAAATATAATCTATGTTTCAAATCAGAGTACAGAAATCCTTCAGGAAGCACGGTCAGTATTATATATACACAAATTATTCAGTTTCTTTTGTGGTTTGAAAAGAATGGCTTTAGAAAAGACTTTTGTATCCGCCAATATATCTATCTGATTTCCTGGCCGGAGTTAACTATATCACCCATAATTCATTCTTTGGCTTTTTAATATTTTTAAATGTAAGTGTTCCTGTAGCGTATTAAAGGATTTCACCTTAACTTTCTTAACTGAGTTTTATCACATACTTTTTAGGAGAAAGTAGAAGGACCACGAAAGTGGGAACATTTTACAGTAATAAGTGAGACTTGATGATGAAACCTGCCATTCACTTTTAAATTGTCCACTGCATAAGCTGTGTTCTGGAATTAGGAAACTAGCGCAGATTTACAGGTGAAGTTTCTCATATGTTGTCCTTACTGGTGTTGTGTTTTAATCAGCATTTGATGTAAGTCTTCATGTTTCCCTCCACTGGAAACATTGGACCCTCTGGCATTTTATAAAAAGGAAATTTCTTCTTTTGCTCACAGATAAGGAGTGCAGAGAGATATAAAATAAATCTTCAGAGGGCTTCTCTCTACTGTCTTAAACTTGTCTTCAAGCATCTGGTTGTAAAATGATATAGAGAGAAATTTATCTTTTATTTCATATCATTCTTGATATGGAGAAGGAAATGGCAACCCACTCCAGTACTCTTGCCTGGAAAATCCCATGGACAGAGGAGCCTGGTAGGCTACAACCCATGGGTCGCTAAAAATCGGACATGGCTGAGCGACTTCACTTTCACTTTTCACTTTCCTACATTGGAGAAAGAAATGGCAACCCACTCCAGTGTTCTTTCCTGGAGAATCCCAGGGACAGGGGAGCCTGGTGGGCTGCAGTCTATCGGGTCGCACAGAGTCAGACACGACTGAAGTGACTTAGCAGCAGCAGCAGCAGCATTCTTGAGATATATATATATATATTTTAAATTGGTCAATCTTGTCCTTCTTGATCAATACATTTTTATGTCTGATTTCTCAGAAATCAATATCTGCTTCTTCAATCTATTTTTTCCTTAATGGCATTGAGAGGTTTATTGTTATGGCCAGTGCAATGGGGTGAGAAATCTACTTAAGTTTTAAGTAATCTTAAGTTTTAAGAAATCTTGTTGTTGTTGCTTTTCAATTGCTAAGTCTTGTCTGATTCTTTGTGATCCCCTGGACTGTAGCTCACCGGCTTTCTCTGTTCTCCACTATCTCCCCAAGTTTACTCAAATTCTGTCCTTTGAGTTGGTGATATTCCTTAACCATCTCATCCTCTGCTGCCCTCTTCTTTTGTCTTCAATCTTTCCTAACATCAGGGTCTTTTACAATGAGTTGGCACTTAACATCAGGTGGCCAACTTATTGGAGCTTCAGCTTCAGCATCTGTTCTTCCAATGAATATTCAGGATTGATTTCTTTTAGGATTGAATGGCTTGATTCCCTTACAGTCCAGGGAACTCTCACGAGTCTTCTCCAGCACCACAATTTGAAAGCATCAATTTTTCAGCACTCAACCTTCTTTATGGTCCAACTCTCATGTCAGTACATGACTACTGGAAAAAATATAGATTTGATATATGCACGTTTGTCAGCAAACTAAGGTCTATGCTTTTTAATACATTGTCTAAATTCGTCATAACTTTTCTTCCAAAAGCAAGAGTCTTTTAATACCATAGCTGCAGTCACTGAGTGCCATGATTTTGGAGCCCAAGAAAATAAAGTTTGTCACTGCTTCCACTTTTCCCCACTTAGGTTAGTAGGGGTTTGAAATACATCTGCTTGCTTCTGCAGCATTTTATATTCCATTATGCCTTATTTTTTATTTGCTCTGAAGTTTTAATAGGCATATTCTAAATCATTGAGTCTTTAGGTTAGACCTGATATTCTATGCTTTTAACACTCTTAGGCTATTCTAAAGCAGGAACTTGAAGTTTTGTTATACAGTGGTTCTTTAATCAGTCACATATTAAGAATAAATGGAAACCTTTTAAAAATTACCTGTTAAATTTTTCCAAATCTTCTATTGTTGTTGTTCAGTGGCTAAGTCATATCCAACTCTTTGAAACCTTATGGACTGCAGCATGCCAGGCCTCCCTGTCCCTCAGTTCAGTTTAGTGCAGTTCAGTTCAGTCCTCATTCGTGTCTGACTCTTTGTGACCCCATGGACTGCAGCACACCAGGCTTCCCTGTCTGTCACCAACTCCTAGAGCTTGCTCAAACTCATGTCCATTGAATCAGTGATGCCATCCTACCATCTCATCTTCTGTTGTCCCCTTCTCCTCCTGCCCTCAATCTTTCCCAGCATTAGGGTCTTTTCTAATGAGTCAGTTCTTTGCATCAGGTGGCTGAAGTATTGGAGTTTCAGCTTCAGCATCAGTCCTGATTTCCTTCAGGACTGATTTCCTTTCGGATGGACTAGTTGAATCTCTTTGCAGTCCAAGGGACTCTCAAGAGTCTTCTCTAACACCACAGTTTAAAAGCATCAATTCTTCAGCACTCAGCTTTCTTTATCCCTGTCCCTCAGTATCTTCCAAAGTTTGCCCAAGTTCATGTTCACTGTGATGATGACCCAACCTTTTCATCCTCTGCCACCCTCTTCTTTTGCCTTCAGTCTTTCCCAGCATCAGGGTCTTTCTCAATGAGTTTACTGTTCACATCAGGTGAGCAAAGTAGTAGATCTAATGTCATCTGATTAAATTAGCCCATTCCCATCCATTTTAGTTCACTGAATCCTAAGATGTCAGTGTTTACTCTTACCATTACCTGCTTGACCACATCTCATTTGCTTTTATTCATAGACCTAACATTACAGGTTCCAACGCAATATTGTTTACAGCAACAGATTTTACTTTCACCACCAGATATATCTGTAACTGAGTATTCACTTCTGCTTTGGCCCAGTTGCTTTGTTCTTTCTGGGACTATTAGTAACTGCCCTCCACTCTTCCCTACTAGTATATTGGACAGCTTCCATCCTGGGGAAGACACTTTTGGTGTCTTTTTTTGCCTTTTTATACTGTTCATGGGGTTCTCATGGCCCATTGAGTAGTTTGCCATTTTCTCCTCCAGTGGACCATGTGTTGTCAGAACTCTCCACTATGACCTGTCTTGAATGGTATGGCTCATAGCTTCATTGAGTTACACAAGACCCTTTGCCAGGACAAGGCAATGAGTGATCCACTAAAAGGGGATAAAGTTCCTGAAGATATGCTAACTGAGTGTAAGGATGACAATCATTAGTATTAGAATTCCAATCTTTCTTCAAAACCCAAGTCAGGTCTCAACCTTTACTCACCTTTCCTTGATAAATCTCTTCTGTTTATTATATTCTTCTCTTTTCTCCCACTGTCCTGATGATTTGAAATACTTTCTAGTCAGTGAGTTTTTTTTTTTATTAAGTTTTACATGACTTATCTTCAAAACAAAAGTGTCCTAGACCTATTTTATAATTTCTCCAGGGCGTTTAGATCATTACCCCTATTTTCCATGTACTGACTTCTGGACTTTGACCTTCTGATAATTAAAGGTGTTAACAGACACACCTTGATATATATAAGATGATCCCCTTCACTTTGTTTATTTGTTTTAACAATAATCATACAGTATTGGCTTAAAAAAACTGGGAAGGAGTACAGGTTTCAAAGAAGGTAATGCTATTTGTGGGCTGAAAGTTGAACCAGTTCAGGACTAGCTATGGGGCTTCTATCTATGATCTTTGGAACTATTTTCAGTAAATCTAGCTAGTTCTTTGACGATGTTTAGCCCTATCAGTGGAATATTTAAATTTTACCAGAGACAACATAATCTTATGTTAGAGCTCATTCCTTCTTTTGTAGTTGTTGCAAAAATACCCCCACGGACATATTCAATTAGTCGATATTTGCAGCAATATCTCAGGCAGCATGATGGAATCTCATTTTCCATTAACATTATGAATATGTTTTTGTTTTTTTCTACATTGTTTTTTCATTTTTTCCTACTTTCATTTTTTACACAAAAACATATATTGTGCTTATGCTAACCTGCATAAAACACACACCTAAATGTCATTTAAATTATTATGATTTATTAAAGTACATCCAACTTTCAAATCATTATTGTCAGTTGTACTAGTCAGGTTGGGCTACTATAACAAAATATAATAGTCTGGGTAGCCTAAACAATAGGCCATATTTTGTCTCAGTTCTGGACGCTGAAAGTCTGAAAGCATGGCACAGTACTGGTGAGAGATCTCTCCCCAGCTTGCAGATGGCTACCTGCTTGCTTGTTATTATATGGCAAAGAGAGAGAATTTCCTTCAATCCAGTCCCATAGGATCCCATCCTTATCCTTATTACATCATCTAATCTTATTTACCGCCTATAAGTCCTAAATCCAAATACAGTCACTTGAAAGTTAAGATGTCAATATACGAATTGAGAATAGGGTACAATTCAGTCCATAGCAATTGTCAAGTAGGCCACTTGACATGGAAATAACCCTCCCTAACACTAACTCATGTGATAACTCTACAGAGTTATACAGACTTTTCATGTTATAAATATCAGTTATTTTATATTTGAAGCCCATAAGAACACCACTGAGCCCTTGACAAATGAAGAAATCAGGAGTAGGGGCAGAGTTCTGAGGGTGCAAATGAACCTTGCTTCCTGCCTTATAACATAAAATAAGTGCTCAATAGCTCAGTGGTGGTTGACTCTTTGTGACCCCATGGATTGCAACCCACCAGGCTCCTCTGTTCACAGAATTTTCCAGGCAAGAATACTGGAGTGGTTTGCCTTTTTCTCCTTCAGGAAACCTTCTTGACCGAGGGATCAAACCTGCATCTCTTGTATTGGAAAGCAAGATTTTTCCCCATGAGCACCACTTAGAAGCATTTTCAAATAGCTCAAGAACTGAGAAAAAAATAGAGACGGAGAAAAACGTAGGGTATTCATGAGCCTTGGTTCACCCTTCTGTTTACAAGGTTTGACTTAGACTATTAAAAAAAAAAAGTTGACTCCCTTTCTTTATGTAAACCAACCTTTGGCAAACATTTACAACATATTTTCTCCCATAACTTAAAAGTTGGAGCTTTTAAGGTTTAGTAGTAGATTCCCCTGATAGCTCAGCTGGTAAATTATCCACCTGCAATGCAGAAGACCTTGGTTCAATTCCTGGGTCAGGAAAATCCCCTGGAGAAGAGATAGGCTACTCACTCTAGGATTCTTGAACTTCCCTGGTGGCTCAGATGGTAAAGAATCTGCCTGCATTGTGGGATACCTGTGTTTGATTCCTGGGTTGGGAAGAACACCTGGAGAAGGGAACAGCTACTCACTCCAGTATTAAGGTTTTATTTGAAGGTTTAATATTAAATCTTCAGCTTCATTTATTGGCTTAAAATTGAATTAATCTTTTAAAAATCTTGAAATATGTGTATGCACATTTTATTAACTAAAATTAGAAATTACTTTATATTTGAACATTGTAGAAAGAGAAAAAATAATTATGCCTAACTCAAACTTTGATGCTTTACTTTGATAAAGAGAATAATTTCAAGGTAGGATATGAAATTGACTCTTTCTTTTGCAATTTTGACTATATCAAATTGTTGCAATATAACTTATAAGGAAATTTGCTTTGGAAAAGTGAGTTTTACTTTAATACTGCCTTGCAATATCAAGATGCACTTAGATACCTAATGTAAAAAGGGTAAAAAAAATCAAGTGGAGAAAAAACTTTCTAATACCTTTTTTTATATCTGGTTGCCATGAAATTTATTACATATTATTACACGTTGGGAGGTTTAATAAATACACATTGAATTAATTTCAACTGGATTAGGGACAAACTAATTACAAAAATTACATTACTAATTACTGGAGAAGGGAACGGCAAACCACTTTAATATTCTTGCCTTGAGAACATCATGAACAGTACGAAAAGGCAAAATAATAAGACACTGAAAGAGGAACTCCCCAGGTCAGTAGGTGCCCAATATGCTATTGGAGATCAGTGGAGAAATAACTCCAGAAAGAATGAAGGGATAGAGACAAAGCTAAAACAATACCCAGTGTGGATGTGACTGGTGATAGAAGCAAGGTCCAATACTGTAAAGAGCAATATTGCATAGGAACCTGGAATGTCAGGTTCATGAATCAAGGCAAATGGAAGAGGTCAAACAAGAGATGGCAAGAGTGAAAGTTGACATTCTAGGAAGCAGCAAACTAAAATGGACTGGAATGGGTGAATTTAACTCAGATGACCATTATATCTACTACTGTGGGCAGGAATCCCTCAGAAGAAATGGAGTAGCCATCGTGGTCAACAAAAGAGTCCAAAATGCAGTACTTAGATGCAATCTCAAAAACAACAGAATGATCTCTGTTCATTTCCAAGGCAAACCATTCAATATCACGGTAATCCAAGTCTATGCCCCAACCAGTAACTCTGAAGAAGCTGAAGTTGAATGGTTCTATGAAGACTTACAAGACCTTTTAGAACTAACACACAAAAAAGATGTCCTTTTCATCATAGGGAACTGGAATGCAAAAGTAGAAGGTCAAGAAACACCTGGGGTAACAGGCAAATTTGGCCTTGGAATGTGGAATGAAGCAGGGCAAGGACTAATAGAGTTTTGCCAAGAAAATGCACTGGTCATAGCAAACACCCTCTTCCAACAACACAAGAGAAGACTCTACACATGGACATCACCAGATGGTCAACACTGAAATCAGATTGATTATATTCTTTGCAGCCAAAAATGGGGAAGCTCTATACAGTGAACAAAAGCAAGACCAGGAGCTGACTGTGGCTCAGATCATGACCTCCTTACTACCAAATTTAGACTGAAATTGAAGAGAATAGGAAAAACAGCTAGACCATTCAGGTATGACCTCAATCAAATCCCTTATGATTATACAGTGGAAGTGAGAAATAGATTTAAGGGCCTAGATCTGATCGATAAAGTGCCTGATGAACTATGGAATGAGGTTCATGACATTGTGCAGGAGACAGGGATCAAGCCCGTCCCCATGGAAAAGAAATGCAAAAAAGCAAAATGGCTGTCTGGGGAGGCCTTACAAATAGCTGTGAAAAGAAGAGAAGTGAAAAGCAAAGGAGAAATGGAAAGATATAAGCATCTGAATGCAGAGTTCCAAAGAATAGCAAGAAGAGATAAGAAAGCCTTCTTCAGTGATCAATGCAAAAAAAAATGAGGAAAAGAACAGAATGGGAAAGACTAGAGATCTCCTCAAGAAAATTAAAGATACCAAGGGAACATTTCATGCAAAGATGGGCTTGATAAAGGACAGAAATGGTATGGATCTAATAGACGCAGAAGATATTAAGAGGTGGCAAGAATACACAAGAGAACTGTACAAAAAAGATCTTCATAACCTGGATAATCACGATGGTGTGATCATTCATCAAGAGCCAGATCCCTGGAATGTGAAGGCAATTGGGCCTTAGAAAGCATCACTACAAACAAAGCTAGTGGAGGTGATGGAATTCCAGTAGAGCTATTTCAAATCCTGAAAGATGATGCTGTGAAAGTGCTGCACTCAATATGCCAGCAAAATTGGAAAACTCAGCAGTGGCCACAGGACTGGAAAAGGTCAGTTTTCATTCCAATCCCAAAGAAAGGCAACGCCAAAGAATGCTCAAACTAACAGACAATTGCACTTATCTCACATGCTAGTAAAGTAATGCTCAAAATTCTCCAAGCCAGGCTTCAGCAATATGTGAACCGTGAACTTCCTGACATTAAAGCTGGTTTTAGAAAAGGCAGAAGAATGAGAGATCAAATTGCCAACATCCATTGGATCATCAAAAAGCAGGAGAGTTCCAGAAAAACATCTATTTCTGCTTTATTGACTATACCAAAGTCTTTGACTGTGTGGATCACAAGAAATTGTGGCAAATTCTGAGAGAGATGGGAATACCAGACCACATGACCTGCCTCTTGAGAAATCTGTATGCAGGCAAGGAAGCAACAGTGAGAACTG
The DNA here is from genome assembly GCA_006410935.1 of Redunca redunca. Lineage (NCBI taxonomy): Eukaryota > Metazoa > Chordata > Mammalia > Artiodactyla > Bovidae > Redunca > Redunca redunca. The sequence goes on from SJYQ01009294.1 coordinate 22,374, forward strand.
GACATGGAACAACCGACTGGTTCCAAATAGGAAAAGGAGTATGTCAAGGCTGTATATTGTCAGACTGCTTATTTAACTTCTATGCAGAGTACATCATGAGAAACGCTGGGCTGGAAGAAATACAAGCTGGAATCAAGATTGCTGGGAGAAATATCAATAACCTCAGATATGCAGATGACACCACCCTTATGGCAGAAAGTGAAGAGGAACTAAAAAGTCTCTTGATGAAAGTGAAAGAGGAGAGTGAAGAAGTTGGCTGAAAGCTCAACATTCAGAAAACGAAGATCATGGGATCTGGTCCCATCACTCCATGAGAAATAAATGGGGAAACAGTGGAAACAGTGTCAGACTTTATTTTTTGGGGCTCCAAAATCACTGCAGATGGTGACTGCAGCCATGCAATTAAAAGACGTTTACTCCTTGGAAGAAAAGTTATGACCAACCTAGACAGCATATTCAAAAGCAGAGACTTTACTCTGCCGACTAAGGTACGTCTAGTCAAGGCTATGGTTCTTCCAGTAGTCGTGTATGGATGTGAGAGTTGGACTGTGAAGAAGGTGAGTGACAAAGAATTGATGCTTTTGAACTGTGGTGTTGGAGAAGACTCTTGAGAGTTCCTTGGACTGCAAGGAGATCCAACCAGTCCGTTCTGAAGATCAACCCTAGGATCTCCTTGGATGGAATAATGCTAAAACTGAAACTCCTGTACTTTGGCCACCTCATGTGAAGAGTTGACTCGCTGGAAAAGACTCTGATGCTGGGAGGGATTGGGGGCAGGAGGAGAAGGGGACGACAGAGGATGAGATGGCTGGATGGCATCACTGACTCGATGGACGTGATTCTGAGTGAACTCTGGGGGTTGGTGATGGACAGGGAGGTCTGGAGTGCTGCAATTCATGTGTCGCATAGAATCAGACACGACTGAGAGACTGAACTGAACTGAATTACATAAAGGGTGTCCATTTTACTTGAGTATTTTTAGTAAATAGCAAAATGTATAAAGTATAATTTCTTCTTTAAAGAAAATTGAAAAACAAGACTGTTACAGAAGAAAAATAACAAACTATATCACAATATATTATTAATCAAGTGCAGTGTGAATTTTAACTTGCGGAAGGCTTAATGGAAAATTCGCAGCTTTAGATTACTATCAAATGACAAGGAAAATTTACATAGGAGAGTATGGAATGATATAAAGGAAATAAAAAGATTAAAGCAAGAAATAATTAAATAGTTAAGAGATCAGGTTCCTGAGAGGGCTCACACTGGTGTATAGTGAGACAGCTGCTGCTGCTGCTAAGTAGCTTCAGTCTTGTCCGACTCTGTGAGATCCCATAGATGGCAACCAACCAGGCTCCCCCATCCCTTGGATCTCCAGGCAAGAACACTGGAGTGGGTTGCCATTTCCTTCTCCAATGCATGAAAGTGAAAAGTGAAAGTGAAGTTGCTCAGTCCTGTCCGACTCTTAGCCACCCATGGGGTGTAGCCTACCAGGTTCTTCCGTTCATGGGATTTTCCAGGCAAGAGTACTGGAGTGGGGTGCAGAGCCTAGTGTAAGTTTTTGGTTATGTTTTTATTTCTCAATCAGTATTCTGCATGACCATTTTGTATAACTTCAACAAGTTGACTTGTGTGACCCTCACTGACATTCCTGTGTCAGATAGATTTTGGAAGTTCTGTCCAGCTTATCACAAATCATTTTTTCTGGATTTTTGGTCCCTTTTCTTAGGGTGTCTTGTTCTTTTCGTTTACAAACTGAATTTCTACTATTTCTTCATCTCTGTCCAGTTACTCGGTCCAGGGGAAGACATGGGATCCAGATTTTCATCTAAAATTATAAACTAGGATTCAGAGAATCATTATCATCTCTATGTTGGTTAATATGAAGAATAGTTAAAATTCATAAGTTTGGGGATAGTTATCTAATGTGGATAGAGAAGTACTAGAAAATTATTTTCTAATGGAGCAGACTAAAGTCAAGGTGAAAGGAAACACTAGAAGTTCAAAGAAATGGCCAGGTCTTGAATTTTTTTCAATCCATATTCTCTCTCTGCCCTCACATATTTTCTTCCATCTTTCCTTCCATCCATCCTTCTTTCCTCACTCCTTCTCTTCCTTCCTTCCCTTTTTGTTTCTTTTTTTTTCCATTTCATTAGCTAATTTAGATAGTTTCTGTAATATGGATCTAGAAGTAAATTATGGATGAGAATCCTGATGTTGTATAATTCATTTTAGTAGTACTGTGTTTCTTTTAATTATACCATTGTCAGCCAAAATCAATTATAATGTATTATGAATCATATAACATTCTAACTCAGCCAAATAATGGAACTATAAGAATTAAGGAAAGTTAGGTACTCTAGAAAATATAGAAAATCAATTTAATTGGGAAGATTAACACAGTGTATTAAAAAACAGAGACATCACTTTGTTGACAAAGGTCCATCTAGTCAAAGCTATGGTTTTTCAGTAGTCATGTATGGATGTGAGAGTTGGACCATAAAGAAGGTTAAGCATCAAAGAATTAATGCTTTGAATCATGGTTGCAGGAGAAGACTCTTGAAACAGTGAGGAGATCAAACCAATCAGTCCTAAAGGAAATCAACACTGAATATTCATTGGAAGGACTGATACTGAAGCTGAACCTCCCATATTTTGGTCACCTGATGCAAAGAGCTGACTCACTGGAAAAGACTCCTATGTTGGAAGTGAGTGAGGGCAAGAGGAGAAAGGGACAATAGAGAATGACATGGTTGGATGGCATCATAGACGCAATGGACATGAGTTTGAGCAAACTTTGAAAGATAGTGAAGGAGAAGGAAGCCTGGTGTACTGCAGTCTATGGGGTAGCAAAGAGTCAGATAAGACTTAGTAACTGAAAAACAACAACAAATCATTCTGGTCACATATTAAAGGAACTGATTGATTTAAAGTTTTTTTTTTTTTTTTTTTTTTTTTAAATTTCAAGGTGAAATGTCTTCAGTATAGCATCTTCTAACTAGAATTTATATTGTTGGAATGCTGAGAAAAAAATTGCATATGATTGATAGAGAAAATTATTGTTATAATCCAAGCTTTCCAAAACCTAAATATGATTTATAAAAGAAGCAATAGTCCTCTGAGATGTAAAGAAGCATCCTCATTTATGAAATTAATTTTCATATTTAGTTATACCTGGCTGTTTGATAACAGCTGAGGCACTGATTAAAATATAAAGTGTCTGAAAGTTATTTGAAGCACAGATTTGACCCTGTAAATGAATTTTAAATTACTTTAAAAGATAGGAGGTTAAAGATATTTTCCTATTTTGGGTTGTTGTTACAGATTGTTAAGAGTGCAGAGGATATCTGTAAGTTTGAACGTGGACAAACACAATTGGAATAGTGAAGTGAAAGAAAGTATTCTCTTAGGCAAGTGTTAGCACAGGATGGCATTGATGACTTCTTCCAGAATGTAACTGGTTGTCAATATCTCTACAAAGTTTACACAGGCTCCATAATTATTAGTAGAATTATTATAGGGAGGAGATGAGAAGAAGAAATAGTAGAAACCATTTAGGAAAGAGGAAACTGTGTATGTGAGTACATATGAGATGCTCCAAGGCACCCTGAGAAATAGTTGTGTGTGAGGAGGGGAGAAGGTGGTGAGAGAAGTGATGTAGAAAGAAAAAAAAAATAGTAGTGCTGGGAGGAGACACCACTTGTCCAAGGTAAGGAGTAGCAGCTGCACTTTGGTGGAGCAGCCATGAAGAGATACCCTATGTCCAAGGTAAGAGAAACCCAAGTGAGAAGGTAGGTGTTGCTAGAGGGCATCAGAGGACAGAAACAGTGATACCATAATCACAGAAAACTAGTCAGTCTGATCACACGGACCACAGCCTTGTCTAACTCAATGAAACTAAGCCATGCCACGTGGGGCCACCCAAGATGGGCGGACATAGTGAAGAGGTCTGACAGAATGTGGTCCACTGGAGAAGGGAATGGCAAACCACTTCAGTATTCTTGCCTTGAGAACCCCATGAACAGTATGAAAAGGCAAATTGATAGGATACTGAAAGAGGAACTCCCCAGGTCAGTAGGTACCCAATATGCTACTGGAAATCAGTGGAGAAATAACTCCAGAAACAATGAAGGGATGGAGCCAAAGCTAAAACAATACCCAGTTGTGGATGTGACAGTGATAGAAGCAAGGTCCAATGCTGTAAAGAGCAATATCGCATAGGAACCTGGAATGTCAGGTCCATGAATCAAGGCAATTTGGAAGTGGTCAAACAATAAATGGCAAGAGTGAACGTTGACATTCTAGGAACCAGCAAACTAAAATGGACTGGAATGGGTGAATTTAACTCAAATGACCATTATATCTACTACTGTGGGCAGGAATCGCTTAGAAGAATTGGAGTAGCCATCATGGTCAACAAAAAAGTCTCAAATGCAGTACTTAGACACAATCTCAAAAATGACTGAATGATCTCTGTTCATTTCTAAGGCGAACCACTCAATATCACAGTAATCCAAGCCTATGTCCCAACAAGTAATGCTGAAGAAGCTAAGTTGAACAGTTCTATGAAGACTTACAAGACCTTTTAGAACTAACACCCCCAAAGGTGTCATTTTCTATATAGGGGACTGTAATGCAAAAAGAAAAACGTCTGTCTACAATGAGGGAGACCATGGTTTGATCCCTGGGTTGGGAAGATCCCCTGGAGAAGGAAATAGCAGTCCACTCCAGTACTATTGCCTGGAAAATCTCATGGACAGAGGAGCCTGGTAGGCTACAGTCCATGGGGTCACAAAGAGTCGGACACGACTGAGCGATTTCACTTTCACTTTCAGTGCAAAAAAAGGAAGTCAAGAAACACCTGGGGTAGCAGGCACATTTGGCCTTGGAATACGGAATGAAGCAGGGCAAAGACTAATAGAGTTTTGCCAAGAGAACGCATTGGTCATAGCAAACACCCTCTTCCAACAACACAAGAGAAGACTCTACACATGGACATCACCAAATGGTCAACACCGCAATCAGATTGATTATATTCTTTGCAGCCAAAGATGGAGAAGCTCTATACAGTGAACAAAAACAAGCCCAGGAGCTGACTGTGGCTCAGATCATGAACTCCTTATTACCAAATTCAGACTGAAATTGAAGAAAACAGGGAAAATCACTAGACCATTCAGGTATGACCTAAATAAAATTCCTTATGATTATACAGTTTAAGTGAGAAATATTTTTAAGGGACCAGATCTGATAGATAGAGTGCTTGATGAACTATGGACTGAGGTTCGTGACATTGTACAGGAGACAGGGATCAAGACCATCCCGATGGAAAAGAAATGCAAAAAAAGCAAAATGGCTGTCTGGGGAGGCCTTACAAATAGCTGTGAAAAGAATAAAAGTGAACAGCAAAGGAGAAAGGAAAGATATAAGCATCTGAATGCAGAGTTCCAAAGAATAGCAAGGAGAGATAAGAAAGCCATCCTCAGCAATCAACGCAAAGAAATAGAAGAAACCAACAGAACGGAAAAGACTAGAGATCTCATCAAGAAAATTAGAGATATCAAGGGAACATTTCATGCAAAGAATGCCTTGATAAAGGACAGAAATGATATGGACCTAACAGAAGCTGAAGATATTAAGAAGACATGGCAAGAATGCACAGAAAAACTGTACAAAAAAGATCTTCACGACCCAGATAATCAGGATAGTGTGATCATTCACCTAGAGACAGACATCCTGGAATGTGTAGTCAAGTGGGCCTTAGAAAGCATCACTAGAAACAAAGAAAAAAGAAAAGAAAACATCACTACGAAAAAAGCTAGTGTAGGTGATGAAATTCTAGTTGAGTTATTTCAAATCCTGAAAGATGATGCTGTGAAAGTGCTGCCTTTAATATGCCAGAAAAGCTGGAAAACTCATCACTGGCCACAGGACTGGAAAAAGTCAGTTTTCTTTCCAATCCCAAAGAAAGACAATGCCAAAGAATGCTCAAACTACCACACAATTGCACTCTTCTCACACGTGAGTAAAATAATGCTCAAAATTCTCTAAGCCAGGCTTCAGCAATATGTGAACCATGAACTTCCAGATGTTCAAGCTGATTTTAGAAAAGGCAGAGGAACCAGAGATCAAATTGCCAACATCCACTGATTCATTGAAAAAGCAAGAGAGTTCCAGAAAAACATATATTTCTGTTTTATTGACTATTCCAAAGCCTTTGACTCTGTGGATCACAATAAACTGTGGAAAATTCTGAAAGAGATGGGAATACAAGACCACCTGACCTGTCTCTTGAGAAACCTGTATGCAGGTCAGGAAACAACAGTTAGTACTGGACATGGAACAATAGAGTGGTTCCAAATAGGAAAAGGAGTATGACAAGGCCGTATGTCATTACCTGGCTTATTTAACTTACATGCAGAGTACATCATGAGAAACGCTGGGCTGGAAGAAGCACAAGCTGAAATCAAGATTGCTGGAAGAAATATCAATAACCTCAGATATACACACACCACCACCCTTATGGCAGAGAGTGAAGAGGAACTAAAAAGCCTCTTGATGAAAATGAAAGAGGAGAGTGAAAAAGTTGGCTGAAAGCTCAACATTCAGAAAACGAAGATCATGGTATCCGGTTCCATCACTTCATGGGAAATAAATAGGGAAACAGTGGAAACAGTGTCAAACTTTATTTTTGGGGGATCCGAAATCACTGCAGATGGTGACTGCAGCCATGAAATTAAAAGATGCTTGCTCCTTGGAAGAAAAGTTATGACCAACCTTGATAGCATATTCAAAAGCAGAGATACTACTCTGCCGACTAAGGTACATCTAGTCAAGGTTATGGTTTTTCCAGTGGTCATGTATGGATGTGAGAATTGGACTGTGAAGAAGGCTGAGGGGCAAAAAATTGATGCTTTTGAACTGTGATGTTGGAGAAGACTCTTGAGAGTCCCTTAGCATGCAAGGAGATCCAACCAGTCCATTCTGAAGGAGATCAGCCCTGGGATTTCTTTGGAATGATGCTAAAGCTGAAGCTCCAGTTCTTTGGCCACCTCATGCGAAGAGTTGACTCATTGGAAAAGGCTCTGATGCTGGGAGGGATTGGGGGCAGGAGGAGAAGGGACGACAGAGGATGAGATGGCTGGATGGCATCACCAACTCGATGGACATGAGTTTGAGTGAACACCGGGAGTTGATGATGGACAGGGAGGCCTAGTGTGCTGCAATTCATTCATGGGGTCACAAAAAGTGTGATACACTGAGCAACTGAACTGAAATGAACTGAACTGTGAGCAAATTATAAAGCATTTCAGACCATATTTTTAACCTCAGGTGGAGATACGACTTTGGAAGCCAGTTAACTTTTAACACCAAAGATATTCTAGGTTAGTGATTTTTAAATTATCAGTATTAAAATAAATAAATGAAATAAGTGAATAATCTCAAAACAGTTAATTTGCTTTACAAATTAATCATGGCAATGCCAAAATATAGATTAGGGAAACATATCTTTTTTTAAATCTAACTTCAAACAAATGCTTTTGTCTTAGTCTTTCAAAGCGGATTCATTTATATGATTTTAAAACTTTGAAATCTGCATAGAATCAGAGTTTCACAATAATACACGTATAAAATATATGCTATTCCCTTATGAACTACAGGGTCAGAGACGTTCTCCATCTAGCTGCTTTGAAGTTTTCAAGCAAGTTATTTTTCTGATATGAATTAAAGTAGTAATTTTCTGAAATAGAATAATTATGGAAATATTGAATTTTCAAATATAATTTCTCTTTAATAGATTTTTTCTATTTATGACTGTTTTTAAATATATTCCTAAATAATATCATTATTTTAGATCCAGTGAAAATATCCTCTTTCATTTCAAACTGAAGTTTATTTCCTCAATTAGTTTTACTTAGAGCATTTAATTTTTCATTCTTTTGATTCTATTTCAATGGCAAATTAAGATACAAAGTAGTATATTTAGACTTGTTATTATTGTTTCCTACAACAATAGATTTTATGTAAAACTGATCATCCAGAGATTAGCGACAATTAGGTTTCTTTGTGGGAACTGCCTATGTAACAGGTAGAAGCGCAGATAAAAGTTTAGAATTTTAACTCAACTATAGAGAAAACACATACAAAGGAATTTGATAATGTTTCCACTTACGTTTTCCATTGATGATGTATAAAATACTGTGGGTTGCTAAGTTAATTTTATTTTGTTGCTGTGTTGGTTTACTTTCTATACTGATCTATCGGAACATTAACTTCTGACCGAGGTGGAGTAAAATTGACTAAATTTGAACACCTGCCTTACCAGTGAACCAGAAAAAATATATGAGACAACAGTTTTCAGACATTGGCCAAAGGTAGCACTGAAGAGGTCACTTGAGAAAAGGAACAAACAAAATATCCCTATAAATATCCCAAATTATTACCACATTGTATGTGTAAAGTATTCAGCCTTATACTGAGAAACAGAATTGAGAATTTGGGAAGGCAATTGGAAATTTCAGGCAGAGTGCAGGACAAGAAAGAAACGTATAGGAAAATGAATTGTATAAAGGTGCCTGCAAGTCTGAAGCTGACTGCTGATCAGTTCAAGTAAATTATGCATGCTTGTGTTAAAAAAAAAAAAAAAAAAAAAACTCAGCCAAGGCTGGAGAAAGACCCATCAAAATAAAAGGCCAATCAGAAAAACTGTCAGAGCTCAAATGGACCTACAAATAGTTTGCATTCCTACCTGCCAAAATGTAAAAATCTTAAAATAGACTGAACAGTAGATAGAATATTTGGTTAGATTTTGCTTCAAAAGTGTGGAGAAATGAGCCAAAGACTAACAGCTGCTCTGCTTATTCTGTAAATAAGCTTAAAAGTGAGAACTAAAAATATCAAAACATTTCTAGTGACTTAACTGAGTCTCAAAACAAAGCTCAGGAGTATTTATAGAAATACACAAATATCTAACATAACACAAGATAAATTTTAAAATACATGTTACACCATAGAAAAGCTTTTAGGCATTCCAAAAACAGGAAAATATGGTTCATGATAAATAATAATGAAAAAAAAAAGATATAGACCCAGAAGTAACACAGATGTTAGAATTAGTAGACAAGTACAGCAGTTGGTGTGAATATATTCCACATATTTCAGAATGTAGAGAAAATCATGAACATATTGAAGAAAGAAATGAAAAATAAAAAAAGACATAAACTGAAGATATAGTAATGAAGGCAATGACACCCCACTCCAGTACTCTTGCCTGGAAAATCCCATGGACGGAGGAGCCTGGTGGGCTGCAGCCCAAGGTGTCGCTGAGGGTCAGACACGACTGAGGGACTTCACTTTCACTTTTCACTTTCATGCATTGGAGAAGGAAATGGCAACCCACTCCAGTGTTCTTGCCTGGAGAATCCCAGGGACGGGGGAGCCTGGTGGACTGCTGTCTATAGGGTCGCACAGAGTGGGACACGACTGAAGCGATTTAGCAGCAGTAGCAGCAGCAGCAGCAGCAGAAATGAAAAAGATAAAACTCAGATGAAAAAGATCCTGCATGCAATTAACAAAAGAGTAGACATAGCTGAATACCGATTAACAAGTTTGTAGTGATAGCAATTGAAACTATTTAAAATAAAACACATAGGAAAAAACAATGTATCAGTGAAATATGGAACAACTTCAAGTGGCTTAACATACAGGTAACTGGAGATGTCAAAGGAGAAAATGGGTGGGGAAAGGAGTCTTTGGGAAATATTGACCCGAATTTTTCCAATCCATTGAAGAATATCAACTCGAACATCCAAGACATTCAACAAACCAGACTTCAAACACAAAAGAATGAAAAAAACTTTATTAAGAAACATAAAAATCAAATTAATTAAAATCCCTGATAAAGAGATAATCTTAAAAGCAGCTATAAAAGACACTTTACATATAGAAGGATAAAAATAATGACAGTTGTAAACTCGTTATAAACAAATGTAAGTCAGAAGACAGTGTAGCAATATCATTAGCATATTAGAAAAATAAAACTGTTAACTTAGAATTTTACATCTATCAAAAATATCTTTCAAATGAAAGGTGAATACAATAAATACTCTTGATGAAATACAACACCTGAAAGAATTGATTACTTCACTACAGGAATGTTAAAGATATTCCATGATACGGAAAGAGAATACTCAATGGAAATCTGGATCTACACAAATGACTAAGAACAGGGCTTCCCTGGTGCTTCAGATGAAAAGAACCTGTGTACAAAGCAGGAAATCTGGGTTCAATCCCTGGTTTGGCAAGATCTCCTGGAGAAGTGAATGGCAACCCATTTCATATTCTTGCCTGGAGAATCCCATGAACATAGGAGCCTAATGGGTGACATCCATGGAACTGCACAGCGTCAGACATGAATGAGTAACTAACACTTTCACTTTCAGAAATGGTTAAGTAGATGGATAAAGAAAACAAAGTAACATTTTCATTATTTCTAAAATATCTATTAAATTTAACTAATGGTGCTAAAAAATGAACAAACATTCAAAATGTTCTACATGCTGCATGTCTTGACTAGAATAGAAGGCATATGAGTGTTAAATATTTCTCAAGTTTCACTGAAATGTAAACTAAATTCTGTACTATATTTTTTCTGACTTATATTTGAAAAATGATTGATGAACAAACTATTAGGGATATTTAAGTTGTATCTTTCATATATTTGTGCCCTAGTTGTATTATTGTTATATCATTAATTGTTTGAACCCCTCTCTTAATTTTATTTCACAAAATGTTCCCTAGTGGGTGAAAATCAGTCATGCCAGTTCCTAAAACTTTTTACATTTATTATTTTTTTTAGTTTTTTAAATTTTTATTTTAACTTTAGTTTACTTAACTTTTTACATTTAAAGTGGAGAATCAGACAACAAATAAAGAAGTTGGTGTCAACAGTATAGAGTGAAATTGAAAGTGAAAATCACTCAGTAGTGTCTGACCCTTTGTGACCCCGTTCATGGAATTCTCCAGGCCAAAATACTGTAGTGGGTAGCCTTTCCCTTCTCCAGGGGATCTCCCTGGCCCAGGGATCAAACACGGGTTTCCTGCATTGAAGGTGTATTCTTTTCCAGTTCAGTCACAAGGGAAGCCCAAAAGTACTGGAACGAGTGGCTTATCCCTTTTCCAGGGGATCTTCCAACCCAGAAATGGAACCAGGGTCTCCTGGACTTCAGGTGGATTCTTTACCAACTGAACTATCAGGGAAAGCCAACAACAGTATAGACTGCCAAAATATGTCAGTAGCCAATATTTTTTATTTTAAAGTTACTTATTTTGATTGGTTTAATTGACTGACTAATCATTACTGCCAATTAATTTATTTTACCTTTAAAATAGAAACCAGGATTACCTGGTATCTAAGTTAATGTATTTATTGTCTTGTCTCTAAAGTATACATGGTATGTGCAGTAAAAGCCAAGGAAGCAAGCCTCAATATGTACTAGTAAAGATTTATATAATATGAATGAAATAATATATCCTAGATTAAATGTTTCATAGAACAATGGCATGTTGTTCAAGAAGCTCTTTCCATGAGGGTTTCTAAAAAAAAAAAAGAAAAGAAAAGAAAAGAAATTTACTGCCCTCTTTCCTGAAAACTGTTGATCCTTCAGAACTCTATCATCTGTGTAGGCAAGTAACATATTTTGTACTATGCAAATATTTCAACCAATCCAAAAATAATCACTCAAATCCCATTATTTTGATGAATTTTCCTTAATAGAAGGAGTCATCTCTGGGATTTGATTCTAAGTATCTTAACTGTAAGGGCTAATTATTTTTATGGAAATTGTTTTATAGCCCATCAATGTCCTTGATATTGATGCTTTTAATTCCTAGATTGGTAAATATATGGAATGGAGATTGTAATTTCTTTTAAGCAGATTCTAAATTATAACTCTTTATCTTTTTTCAAAAATATAACATGATATATAGATGTCATGTTTAGCCTGTCCTCAAATTCTCAGAGACACAGAGCTTTATTATTAGAAACTGTCAGTTGAGTTATCCCTTAACTGTCAAATACATTGCTATTAAGGAACCTAGGCAACCATGTCCCTTTTGCCATATTCAGCATGTTGACATTTCCTTTTAAATCAGGGTGACAAGCCAAGTATAGATTTGGCAGTTATCTAAGGGATTTAATTAGTGGCAGCTGGATATAAGGAAGTTCTACTAGTCGAAGTGAAAAAAAAAAAAAACAAAAAAAAGATTTCATTTCCCCCCTCTTTTTGAGAATCACCCTAGCCTTCACTTTGAGACCTTCTCCTTATCTCCAAATTACTCTTCCTGACTATTGCATATCATAAGCCTATTAAAATACTTCAGTCAAGGAAAGGAATCACACTAATGTGCATTATTGCTACCAAATATATTTTTGCTCTATTTCTAAGACTATTTTTTTTTTCTCCATGTGGCATGTGCTTTTTTTCCCCCTTTATACTAGCCCAGTGCTTTTAGATCACTGTGGTTTCTGGACCAACCACATCAGCATCACCTGAGGAGTTCTTAGAAAAGCAGATCCTCAGCCCAGTCACAGATGTAGTAAAATAAAAATGTTTTCAGTGGGGAACAGAAATCTGTGTTTTAAAAAGTTTGATACCCACTCGTCTGCATATAGTGTTGCTTTATCCTTTCATGGGAATCCACTTATCTATTTCCTTCCTTTAACTTCAAGAAAATACCTTTTGCTTTCCCAAGCTTTAAAAGTACTANAATCCACTTATCTATTTCCTCCCTTTAACTTCAATAAAATACCTTTTGCTTTCCCAAGCTTTAAAAGTACTATTATTTTAATATGTAACTTCAGGAAATAGATGAAAATTTGCCTGATTTTCTCTGTTTCAAATCTAAAATCCTCTTGGGTCATGCTCCTATTCCTGGAGTATACAACTGTGGCCAGTGACTAGTGTTTTGCATTATAACCTTTCTCACTGCATTCATGGGGATTATTGTAGGAGACAGGAAGAATAAAAGAAAAGCAGGCCCTAGTAAGGGCCACAAAAGGAAATTATGTTTATTATAAACTGGATGCTATAAGACGTAAGACTCTTGGAACATGTCCAGAGGGAATAGTTCACAATCTTGAAAACAAAGTATGATTCTGGGGTCAGAAAACTGACCCCAGACTGTTTCCCAACTGATATCTCAGAGTCACATGTTTTACTTATCTGGAGGAAAATCTATAGATAATATTAGTCTTAGTTACTGATCTGTTATTGATTACTGTTTCTTAGTTACTCAGTGGTTAATGATCACTTTGTTCTTTGGCCCTGAAGGCCACATGAGCTATAGCTCAACTCCCTTCACATTCTTTTCTTCACAGCTGAGAGTATAATAAAGTGGGCCTGGATGCAGTTTCAGCACCTTCACCTTGAAGCAGTGTTGGTCCCCTGAGCCTCACCTTTCACTGAACTCTTGTGTCTTGTTTTCTCATTCTCCCACTGCCTCTCACTTTCAGAAACCCTACTTGTCAAGCTGGTCTCAACAGCTTATGAGGGAGATGGGAAAAATATAAATTCCTAGAAGAAAGAGGTAGCTGTGCACACAATCCCAGAGTGTCCAGTTCAACATTCATCAGATCTGGAATCCTTACACTCCTGGTAGGACTTTCACCTTCACCTACATTTTCAATGCCTTNAGACACCATGCTCTTGGACTGCAGCGCCCTAGATTCAGCTCCTTGCAGACATCCCCAGGACTCACCAACTTCCCCAGTTCCTCGTGTCCAGAGCACATGGCTTATACCTCTGCTGTGTCCCTCTTCCACTGAACTATCCTACCAATCCTACCCCCAACCTCCCACCCCCATTGGCCAGGCCGAAAGCATCCTTGACTTTCTCCCTCCCCTTCACTTCTGGCGCACAACGCCTTGCAGGAGCCAGTCCTCACGTAGCCCCCAAGCCTGCTGTCAAGACTGTCCACCTGGATCTTGGGCCATATGGAAGCGAGCCACGTTCTCACTCATCTGCACGTTTCCGTGGCATTGTTTCTGCTTCGTTCTTGAGCTTCTCAACCATTCATGATTAAGGTCACGATTGCAGGTGTCCTTCTGTGACCCTGTCTGTGGATTTGAACCCCCAGTACTTCTCCTCATGTGACACTCATCACACCAGGTTGGTGGGCTTGCTGTGGGAGGGCCTTGTCCGCTGCTGTCTCTCCTGCCCTGAGCACTAGCCTGATGCATGATAGGTGCTCAGCAAATGTTTGCAGAACAATAGTTGACACTGACTGAGAACTCTGTACCAAGTGCCTTGCTAAGTAGGTTGCCTGCACTATCTCATTGGAGAAGAGTAGGATCAGGGAAGCCATCTAGGAGGTGGTGATTAGCAAAATCAAACCAGTTGGCTTCAAGTAGAGTGAGAGTGGTGGAGAAAAATAGGTGGATTCCAGCCATGTGTGTGGCGAGAGTCCACAGGGCGTGCTGCCAGTTTGGGTGAGGGGCGCGGGGGTGTGGATTAAAGGGAGTTTAGGATGAGGGCTAAGTGTTTGGCCTGAATAACTGCTGCCTCTCCTTCCTGAGAAGGGGGGCGACGGGCAGCGAGCCTGAGTATGTTTGTGGGGAAAATGAAAAGATCTTGCAATTTGTTAGGTTTGGTCTGCCCATCAGGTAACCAGGCAGAAATGGGTATATGTAAATCTGGAACTCTGGAATAAGATCCGGCGAGGCTGGAGATCCTCATTAGAACTCACCAGAACTCCATGGGGTAGCACCCTTGGAGTAGTGTGACCCTGGTAGGAGACAAGCCACCTTTGAACCCAGCCACAGTGGTCCTTTTCAGTTCTGGTTGCTGGGCCACCTGAGTTCTCTATGGTGTGATTTTTTCCATGCCAGCTGTAGGAATGGTTTTGAAGGTTAACGTGTGCTGCAGTTAGAGATTTTAATGGAATTAGGTGTGCTTACAATCATACACAAGAATAGAGCAGGAGAGAAAGGGGGCCAGGGAAAGGGGAGGGCTTGGCACGGTAGTGGACACACACCCAGGAGGAGTGCTGGGCTCAGTTGGCAGCTTCTGACCAGTTGACCATAAAAACCTAGCTTTCGCTCTACTTACAGAAAAGTAGTATTTCAGTTGAAATATATTACCTAGGGATATACTTTTATATCTCTTATTATAAAAGCACAGATGTGAAAAAGAACCCCTTCGATTGCGCATTTTGAGATATTTACAGGTTGCATTTGAGTACTTACTTAATGTTTGTAAAAAAGAGATTCTGCATTCTTGTGTTTGAAAGAAGGGAAGAGCCAAGCTGTAGGTTAAGACCTGTGCTTTCCTCTAGGTGTGAGATGTACACGTTATATAAACATGTGCTGATTTGAAGTAGTCTTTTTTTCTGTTTTATTTTAGGGATAATGATCTTCCTGCTTCTCGCCTAAGCTGAATAAGCACCCTGTGCACTTTAATCCCCTGTCAGCGGCATCAGGCTGACCGAAGACAGGTTTTGGAAATCTCAGCTACAACGACATCCAGCCAAAGTCTCAATCTTGCCTTAACAATGTTCCAGAGATTGAATAAAATGTTTGTAGGTGAAGTCAATACTTCTTCAAACCAAGAACCAGAATTTAGTGAGAAAGAAGATGATGAGTGGATTCTTGTTGACTTCATAGGTAAGGGTATTCTTAGCCATTAATCATCACAGCAAAAGTGGAAACTCTTTTATCGAGTTTTTGCATAAGTAAACCAATAACTCTGAAGGTTTTTAAGCCTTAAAAGTAAATAAACAAGAGTTTGTCTAAAAAAAAATTGCATGAAGCATTCTGTGCCAAATGATCGGGTCAGTGACACTGATGTCAGCCTCTGCAGTACGGCAGCTCTTATACCCTGATCCAACCAGAGGCACTTTTATAGGAAACCCCCATCCTCTGCAAGCGGTAATCCACTTGGTGCATTATGTGTTTACTCAGCAAAATAGAAACCAACCTTGAAAACTGTTCTGCCAAACCAACGTAACCCATTGCATACAGTGATACCGCCCCCAAACACACACACGTGTATGCACACAGGCGCACACTAGGTGCTCAGAAATTATTTTATGATCATTGTGAGTGAATATGAATGGTTTTGTGTCTGATCTAAATAAAGGGAGGACTGAGCATCAGCTAACAGCATCGTCTCTTCTTTTTCTGTGCTCTGATGTGGTCTCAATGTGTCGCTCACACCCCGCGGGACTTCCGACGTGTGTGGACTGCCATCTAGACACTTGCACGGGTTTCTCAGCAGCAGAGGATGAGGAGGAAGAAGACATCAGTGAAGAGTCACCTCCCGAGCGCCCTTCAGTCTTTTCCTGTCTCCCTGCATCTCTCGAGTGCTTGGCTGATACGAGTGACTCCTGCTTCCTCCAGTTTGAGTCCTGTCCAATGGAGGAGAGCTGGTTTATCACCCCTCCCCCATGTTTTACTGCAGGTGGATTAACCACTATCAAGGTGGAGACCAGTCCTATGGAAAACCTTCTCATCGAACACCCCAGCATGTCCGTCTATGCTGTGCATGAGCCCTGCCCCAGCCTCAGTGAGGCCCACTGTGGGGCTGAGGAATTTCATAACCCAGGCAGTCCCAGGTACGTTACTGTCTCCCCAGACATTCGTGAAAGTGTGTGCCTAGTGTATAAGGCGGGTGATGCTATGAAAAGATGAACTCATTTGAGATTTTCAAAAAAATTGGTTCTAGCATGGCCCCAGTTATGTAATAGAGAGCTGCCTCGTTTGTAATATTCTGCTACTGAATGGAAAGAAAAGACGAGCATTTCTGCTAAGTATCTTAGAATATAACTCTGGCACTTTATAGGCTGGATTATTTGGGGTATCAAATTTGACAGGAATGGTATATCTTAAAATAAATCTCATGATCTTCGAAGTAGTCCTAACTAAGTCACATCAGATGGTGCTTAGCCTTGAAAACCTGAGGAATCTGAAGCATGAGGTAAATAAAATGGCAGATTTAGCAAAGCATTTTGCTCAGAGTTCTTTTCTGCCTTGCAGAGGGAAGCTTTCATACCCAAATACTGTTTGGTGGTTATATGGGTGTCCCAAGTGGTCTGAAAGGCTCTGCTTGGATGGCAGATGGGTTGAGCGTCTGGAACAGTTCAGGGAGGGTGTCTAGTTAGTAATCTGTTCCAGAACAAACTCACAAGTCTGTGGCCTTTATCTAGGGACTATATTCAAGATTGTTCCCACCCACTAAAACAAAGCCCATGGCTGTGTTCAGTGGCTCAAAGTCCAGCGGGTCTGTGAGGCACGTTGGTGGGAGGTCCCCTCTGGTGTCAAGGTGTTTGTAGGATACTGGTACTGACTTAATTCCCTTCGCACCTGTTAAGGGGACAGGTGGCCTGGACTGTGGGCCGCCCACAGTGTCCCTGGGGTTCAGTGAGGTCACCCAGAGGGCCGCCTTTGCAGCTGTCCAGGCTCTGACCCTACTAACCAGGCCGCTGTATGCGATCTCCTTCCATTTCCTGTTTGCCAATATGAACAAAAGCGAGGCCGCTCATTAATCTGATAACTTTACCAGAGTTTGCTGCACTTTCCACTCTCAATATTGTAGATGTTCTTGAATGAAGAGAAACACACTTGTACCAGACTGAAAAACATTTGCTTACATAGTTACCCAAGCTTTGTATTAGGTTGGAACTTTGATGGGAAATGTTACTTTGCCTGCCACTTTATTCCATATTATAAATTTATCAAGAGGTTAATGTTTCAGGCATTCCAACAGAAGTCTAAAATATAATTTTTTGAGATGGTTTAATTAATTTCTTTAATTGCTTAACAGTTGATTCAAATTAATTTCTTCAGTTCTTAGAAATTCTTCTAACATTTTGATCTCATCCCTGAGGAGTTCCACTCGAGAATTTAGTGTGATTAATAGCCACTTTAAATTACTAGCATTTGTATATTTACATTTTCAGTATTTAAAATATGTGTATTTACATATGTATATTCAGCAGCTTTGTAGACAACAGAAGCAGTCTGTATGCACTGCAGAAAATTAGGGCAAAAAGTTTTAAATTTTAAATGACATTTTTCTCACTACTGAGACATGAATACTGTCAAGATTGTAGGGCATATCCTTCCAGGTGGTATTTTCTGGATGTGCCCATGCATGGATATATAACACCATTTTTAACCTAAATGGGATCAAGCTATATAGGTACTGTTTTATAATCTGCTTCCTTAGGCAGTGATCTCTACCTTTTTCCCAGTAAAATTTTACTTTGTGAACTATACAGACCATACTCAGATTTGCTCACTAAAGCCCAGAATACTTCATCTAGTTTGTTCAAACCAGGATCCAGTTCAGGCCCTTGCATTGAACCTGGTTAAGTGTCTGTAGTTCTGATGCAGTGAGAATGTTCATTTTTTATATCTTGTTTGTCACTGTATATTGTTATATGTTTTGATATAACACTTAGGTGATTATAAATAAAGGATCAAATGGACATACCTAATTTTATATGAATTCTTTCTGAACATAAAGTACTGTAAATTATTATAGTTTTTTAATAACCAAAAAATTTTAACATCTTTATATTTGGATTTTAAATTTTTATAAGAAAGGCCCACTAAATCAAGATAGAAATCAGATGTCACCAAAATTAGGAAGATGGCTATGTAGTAAATATCTGTATTTTCTGAGCAGGAAATAAATTATATGCTTTTCAAAAGTTAAGATTGTTTCCATCCTGTATATCCTTGGAGAGATAACCATAAAGCACATGAAAGTAAGGTGCTTAACAATTAAAGAAGGCTTCAGAGTATGTACTTAATTGCATTTTAGCCTTTATAAAATATTGTATGTGAAGGTTTATGTGCTATCATAATCTTAAGTAATACATGTTCCTTTAATGACCCATAGTAGCCCAGTTTTAACAAAGAAAAGTTGACCACCTCCTAATAGTAAAATTAAATAGCATTTTCAACTCTACTAGTGATTTAATAGTTCACCATTTAACATTTGTAGGGCCAGGAAAAGCTGCTTATAAGACCCACTGGCACAGAGTAAGTATATTTCATTTGAGACTGTATGATATGTGTTATCAGTCTGAGCAGGAAGGCAAAGGACTCAAGGCATCCAGCTTTTAAAAACCACTGTCTTTGTTTTGTTTTAACTGCTTTCTATTAGTTTCTTAATATGACCATCTTTAATTCTACTATTTAATAAAAATAATATATTAAAAATATAACTGTGTTTTCCTCTAGCAGTTGTAGGCAGAATACATAACTGCCTTCCTGTGTAAAATAACCCTTAAAAATCTTAAAGTTCTTCATTATGTGTTAATGTAGTTTAGAACTATCTGATTAGCTTTTAATATAGAAAATATATAGTAATTACATGGTTTGTAGCCATATATTAAGATTATGTGTTATCTAAGGGTCTTTATAACATTGTTCTGCAAATGCCATTCCAAAGTGTGCCTGTTGTGATATAGATTTAAAACTTATGTTTTATAATAAGCAGATATCTTACAAATTTATTTTTTGATGAGTAGAATTTCCTTATGAATGTTTCGATTAAATTCAGACTTAAAGCTTGTTTCCCTAGAGCATTTTGCTTATGGACACAGGGAGTCTGTGAAGCTGCCCTTGGCACAGTGTCTCCTAATCAAAGCTTGGAGTGTGACTTGTTACATTCTTGGTTGAGTCAGTTAATATTTGTGACCGTAACCTCTGTGAGCCTGAGTTTTCTGATCAGTAAAATTTAGAAATTAACATAGTTTTCTTTTAAGGTTATAGTGAGAATCAAACTACATGTATAAATGTGTTTGGTGTGTAACTGAAATTCACTCAAAGTGTAAAGCATTTTTTTAAAAAACTACAGTTCACTTAATTTACCACCTCTGGGTGGATTCGATCACATATTTCAATTGAAAGTTTGCTTCTTTCTACCATTACCAGTCAGTGTGGTCACAAAATAAAAACTTGTCTGACAGCCATGAGACACTGAGCTCTCATTCAACCATAAACAAATGAGTGTGGCAAATTGAATTGCCAAGTAGCTTTTTCAGTTTCATCGATAACATGCTATGTTACGTAATACATGCCCAATTTTTTTCTGTTTCAGAGTGGAAGCCGAGAATGAAATGGGGCAGCACATTCATTGCTATGTTGCAGCTCTCACTGCTCATACAGCTTTTCTGGAACAACCCAAGAGCTTTCGCCCTTCCCAGTGGATTAAAGAACACAGTGAAAGACAGTCTCTGAACAGAAATAGCCTTCGTCGCCAAAATCTTACCAGAGATTGCCACTCTCGGCAAGTCAAGCACAGCGGCTGGGCTGTCCATCAGCCCTGCCCACGTCAGTACAATTACTAAGAATCTGAAGCGTGCTTGGTTGGTTTCTCATAGTTTGTGCATATGTGTGGGCATGTGCATGTATGGACAGTGAAGCTGCTGTCTCTTTACAGCCAACAGATGACCAATCATATAGTTTTATTGGTGTGTTTAGACACTATCTTGAAAACCAGATTTATATGCTGGGTATCACGTAATGCCTTGCTCTTAACATTTGCTTTTTTGTAAAAATTTTTTCAGAATATTTTTGGAAACATATCAATACAGTTAGTGTTTGGGAAGGTCTTTAAATCTATTAAGGTGTACATGAATTAGCAATTTAAAGACGTTTCTTCCCAAGTACAAGAATAGGCATCTTTCAATTTCATTTTATTTGGTATTAATCAGTCTTTTGAGTAAGCAGAAATTTATTCTCAGGGTCAGCCATACACTTTATTGACCAGTACTTGATAATCTTTTCTGTATATAATGAATACATTTTTACACACTAACATGAGCATTAACAGGTGATGTGGTTGCCACAGACAAAATGGAATTATGGCTGAACTTTCTCTTGGAAGAAAACTTGATATATTTCTGTTGTGTATGGGGTTTTTATTTCCCAGATTAGCCATGCAGTTCATTTTGGAATTCAGGTACATTAAGTGTTAGTGGACAGTGCATTCAATAATTCCGATGTGACTGTGTAACGTGGTACAGACATTACGGCATCGTGGGACAACAGCGCCCGTCTCACGTGCAGAGGGATTAAATTCGACCTGTGAAATTGTATTTGGGGAAATGTGTATCTGTAAGTAATCCATTGGTCCACTGTTTGGATTCTTTCCTGCCAGCTTTGCCTACTCGCCACCTCACATCAGCTGTAAATTCAGAAGTACGTGTCCTGCACTCTAGTGGCTTCCTATTTATATCTGCCCAAGGGAAAAGAGATAGGCTTTGTATTTCTGATACAGTGATAGATCGTTTGCTGTGGAGCCTGTTCTGCCAGCTGGCAAGCAACGGTGAAGGGGATTCCTGGTGACATCTATTCATAGCATCTAAATGAAGAGTGATAGGTTGAGTTTTTCCTTGAGTTTATATATATATTTTTAACTTGGGCTTCAGGCAAATTCCTTAACCACTTTGGCCTTTGGTACCTCCACCAAGGAGGGAGTAGTAACAGGTACCTCCCTCCTAGTCATGAGGACCGTGTACTGATTTGAAGTGGGGCTGTCCTGAACTGATCCTTGTGTGAAATTCCAAGGGCCTCTCTGCCGAGTCTAGTGAAGGGGCAGGGCCGGGGCAGCTCTTCGGCCACAACTCTTCTTCAGAGTGTTGGTGCTCGTGAGGCCAGGGTGCAGGGTTTGAGTCACACCGAGGCCAGTTAGCTCAACGAAAGCAGGGAAAACCTATTTCTTTACGTCTAGCCAGTCACTTTATTTTTTTGCAGTTGTGATGGGTTTTGCTGAGCCATCTGTACTCTCACCAGTTTCCTCTGAAATTAAGTTAAACACATTGACAGTCCAAAGCACATCCTACTGACAGAGCAATAATACTATCACCTTCATAATCAAATAGCTTATTTTTCCATTCTCTGCAATCCTAATTGAGTACACGACTAGACAGTGTTGTCAAGGAAGAAGCAGCATATAGTTACGTGAAGTACTGTTTTATTCTTCAGTAACCCTGTAGCAGCTGGGTGCAGGGAATCACGGGAGACTTTGCAGTGAAGAGCTGTGCTCTTCTCTGACTAGATTGGGACATGTGGAGTCGGAAGAGGTCACCTAGCTTAGACGGGGGTGGCAGGTGGTTCCTCCACACTGGCTGTGCTGAAGGGCCAGGAATGTCTCTTCAGAACAAGGGTCCAGATCCCCCTTCTCACCTTAGTCCTCTTCCGTTTCAACTACCCCTTTATTTATTTGTTTTCCTCATTAGGGGCCAAGTCTGTTAAGTTTTGTCAGACTGAGCTAGAAGTTGTTTTGTTACTATGTGTGTTTACCAGCCTTGGGAGATAGAGTGTTCATGAAGGTGTGTATGTTTTATACCATGACTGTTAAAGGGCCGTATGTTGCTAACTTGAGCATAGGTGTAAGCCTCTGAATACATGGGGGTCTCTTTTTTTCACATACTAAATGTAAGCTGTTAGTACCTCATGAGCTCCAGAAGTTCAGCCGTGAGAATTTGTTTGGCAGCATGAACAGATTTGTATATAAAACTGCAATGGTCTTTTTTTTTTTAAACTATTTTTTTTCAGATTTCCTGATACCTTAAATACATTTACATCTCTATCAGTTACTGACTTTTTTTGTTTGCCTTATTCGAGCCAGGTTTTCTATGCTTTGTACCTGGAAAACAATTAACTTCAGTCGTTTCAGCATTTTTTCAGGGTAAGGCCTACCACGTATCTGTGATATCACACTGTGGTTTCTGCATCAGTGTCTAAGGCTTCTGTCTAAAGCTGGCCCATGTAAGAACTGAAGATAGTGGTCACCTAATGCAGTTCTTGGTCATCACGTGTGTTAGGGGTCAACTATGTGCAAGTTCACAAGACCAATAATAACAGAGAGTGCTATTGACCTGTTAAGTATTCTTTGAAACAGGGCTGAAATGCAGCTTATTATAAGTTAATTATTATTTTTGCTGTTGTAAATATAAATGGTTTACAGTGTGTTTTAGTGCATATTTCTTAAAAATTCCAGCAGTGAGAAATAAAACCCCCTTGCGTTTAGCACCCTGGTTCTGAACTGAACAGTCTGGACAGCGCTTCGTGAATGAGTTTCTTAGTGTTTATAATGCACCATGTTTCTCAAAGTTTGCGTGTTTCATTTTTAAAACATTTTATGATGTATACCTTATGTTTATTACTTTTCTTCCTCAAATAATTTGATTATGTACTGCACCATAGGTTGAAGATTAACCACCCATTATTTATCTTCTGTGGGAATTTATATGGTTGGGTTGGAGGGAGGGTAGGGAATTTTTTGCAGAAGGTGCAGAGTGATTGGATTTATTACTTACTGTTCCAGGGAGCTTTTTTTACATTGATTTCCTGTGCATTTTTTCCCAGTTCCAATGCAGACTGTTTCTGTTTACATACCTTCTCTGTTGTATCAGTACTTTGATTCTAGTGAGATGACAGTTTACGTAAAGCTTCAGAGGGCCATTCAGCATTGCCTAATGATTTTGCTTCTCAAATCTGTGTAATACACTGGTTTGTAATCTTTGTGTCTTCACTGAATCTGAGTGTCTTTGCTATTCCTCTTCTTCCTCAAAGAAATATATTGTCTTATGTACTCTTTTAAGAAAAAAGAGTAAAGAAAGATATCTTTTTTTTTCTCATCTTCTTTGAGTTGGAAACAAAACAAAAAAAGGACTCTAGAAGATAGACATTTAAATTTAAATAGCTTAGTGGAAAAAGTTTAAGAGTTTCCGATTATTAGTCTTTGTTTTTAGAATCAGTTAAGAGACTGCTCCTTGTACTGGAGATACTAGCCTATGTTTGTAATGTTACCTTACAATTATCTTTTTATGTTATAAGTCCCGTACATACTGGTTAAATTCTTTAAAGAGTTGGGCCACTATCATGGATGGTTTCATTGCCATCAGCCCTGTTGATGTATTATAAATAGCATTCTTATCTACTTATTTTAATGCTTAAAGTTTTATATAAAATGCTTTATTTAGAAAACTTACATAATATAGTGGTGTCTGCCTTGCCATGTACCAATTTCACTTGAAATTGACACCAATTGCAGTGGTCTGGGGTGGAGAAGGCAGTCCTGGAAAGCATACAGATAAGTATATCTTTTTCTGTTTGCAACAGTATCCTTTATGTGGGAGGAGAAGTTACTATTCCAAGGAAGGCAGCTTAAGTGGATAATGTTTTGTGTGTCACTGACAGTTTTTCTTAAAATATATTTTTAAATTGTGTAATTGCTAAATGCCCAATTTTTCTCTGTATTTGCCTGAAGTTTTAGTATTTGTTTTCTAGGTTGACTTCTAAAAACCAAACCAGCGCTTGGGGAGGTTAGACATGTCTGTTTCCAAGCTTGGTGTGTATGAGTGGTTTTGCTTGCTTTTTTGGTTGTGTTTTCCTCCAGAGGTTTGGAAATCTTAATCAGTAATTGTGTGTATTATTATATTTTAAGTGGCTTTGGTGTTTCTTTTTTTTCCTCCCTCAAGTAAAATTGTGAACACATTTGCTTTTCAAGGGCAGGGCATCTGTTCTAGAGACTAAAGAGTATTGTAGGTTGTACTCTGCCTTCTTGATGTATTTCTGGACAGTTTTTTTTTTTTCCAACAACTTGAAAACTTAAAAGGGACATTTGGTTAGGCTATATACTGTACATCAATCTATGCATAAATGGCAGCTTGTTTTCTTGAGCCACTGTCTAAATTTTTTTTTCTGTTTTTATAGAAGATTTTTGTACTGATTGGTTCATAGATGGTCAGTTTTATACACAGACTAAACAATACAGCACTTTGCCAAAACAAGTGTAGCGTTGCTTGAGCATTGCGCACCAATACCAGCTCTTTGTAATTGGGCTCAGTGGCGCATTTTGCACTACCTGGAGTTACGGTTTTTAATCTGTCAATAAAAAAAATGTCCTTTACCTTCACATTTGTCAGATTCTTTTATCTTTATGGTCATTAGTCTTAAAAACTAGGTACAACTTACTTAATCAATCAATCAATTCAGTCGCTCAGTCGTGTCTGACTCTTTGTGACCCCATGGGCTGCAGGACACCAGGCCTCCCTGTCCATCACCAACTCCCGGAGTCCACCCAAACACATGTCCATTGAGTTGGTGCTGCCATCCAGCCATCTCATCCTCTGTCGTCCCCTTCTCCTCCTGCCCCCAATCCCTCCCAAAATCAGGGTCTTTTCCTGTGAGTCAGCTCTTCGCATCAGGTGGCCAAAGTACTGGTGTTTCAGCTTCAACATCAGTTCCTTCCAATGAACACCCAGAATTGATCTCCTTTAAAATGGACTGGTTGGATCTCCTTGCAGTCCAAGGGATTCTCAAGAGTCTTCTCCAACACCACAGTTCAAAAGCATCAATTCTTCAGCGCTCAGCTTTCTTCACAGTCCAACTCACATCCATACATGACTACTGGAAAAACCATAGCCTTGACTAGATGGACCTTTGTTGACAAAGTAATGTCTCTGCTTTTTAATATGCTGTCTTAAAATGAATGCTTTTTAGTTTTACTTGTCCAAAAGATATGTTTAATAGGTACTTTACTTTTTTAAAAAACTTGTATAAATTAAAAATTTTCAGCTAAAATGAATAATCATTTACCTGAACATGAATTTGAGAATGATCCCAGCCAGAACATTTTCCCTCCAGCCAATCTGCGTTAAAAAACAAATACAGAATTTAATATACTGGTTCTTAGCCTTTTTTAAGCAAGCTTGGTTGAATTCTTAATAGCTCCTCTCCCAGATAAATGCAGACGCAGTCTTATGTAAACATGGCAGGACAGTATCCCTGAGGCCCACCATGTCCCGCTGCGGCACTCCAGTTCCTTTGCTTTGGTTTCTGTTGTTCTGCCATGCTGCACAGCTTGCAGGACCTTAGTTTCTCAACCAGGGATTGAACTTGGGCCACAGTAGTGAAAGTACCGAGTCCTAACCACTAGAGCGTCAGTCGTGTGTGACTTGGCCACCTCATGGACTGCAGCCCATCAGGCTCCTCTGTCCATGGAATTCTCCTTACTGTCTGAACCATCAGGGAAGTTTTTAAACCTTCAGAGGGCAGGCAAAAAAGCCAAAGAGAGGAACTGGGACAGGTTCCTTGGGATGCGGAAAGAGCAACATTTCTCTTGAGTGTCCCTTTTGTACAGTTTTGGCTTTTAGAAACTATAGTAATGCTTCCAGCACCCCCACAAAATAAAAGATGAAAATCAACCCGGGTGTGTGAAGGAGGAATCTCAAATTTGGAACCAATTACAATCGGACCTATTACAGATGAGAATATAACCACACTGAAGGTGTGGTGTAACTGGAAACTAGCATTTTGAATGGGCACTATTAATATAAGGCTAAGATGAGAAGAACTGTAGACAAATAAGCCAAGTAGTCATCTGCTGCTCACAAAGGTATGAGTTAGCAATTCTGTCATTTTTTGTGTATATTAGGACTGAACATATGAATGGAATATATGGTGGATAATGAGAGCCAGTTTCACACCCCACCACACAGACACACACTAAGGTGACCCCGAGCAAGGTCACAGCTTCTGTAATCCCTTCCCCTTCAGTGAAGGCTGAACCAGTGGTTGCTTCTAACCAACAGAATATGGCAAAGGTGAAGGGACTTTGTAGATGTAATAAAGTCCCTAATCGGCTGATTTTAAGGTCAAAAGAGTCTCCTGGATGGCCTGAACAATCAGGCAAGCCCTCTGAAAGAGAGTCTAGATGCTAAACTTCATTAATTATGATGGGAATGCAAATTAAAACCACAATGAAATACAATTATATATTCACTTGATTGGCAGAAATTCAACACTGACAATGACAAGCGGAGGTGGGTTTACTGTTGACAGAACCTGTGTCCTGGCAGCTCCGTTCCAGGTGCAGACCATACAGAAATGTGTGCTTCTGTGTATTAGGACTCACACCCCAGAACTTTCAGCATTTTTTCCCCAACAGCCAGACACTGGAAACAACCCAAACGCTCGCCGATGGTAGGGTGGATAAACTGTGGTGCGCTCGTGCAACGCACTGCCGTTTAACAGCGACACGGACCACCTGTAGCCATACCCATCAGATGGGAACGGTTCTTGAAATGTGAAAAAAGATCACAGGAGAGTGCGGGAGATCTGGGATCTAGGAGCCAGGGCTGGAGAAGATACACTGTTCCCTGTGTACATTCTTTTGTATTTAACACTTCAATGAAACTTAGTAACTGTTTTTCAGCTTCTTGGTTCTATTCCAGACCTACTGAATCGGAATCTCCAGAGGATGCCTAGGAATCTGGGTTCTTCCAGCTCCCTGTGATTTTTAGGCAACTGAAGTTGAGAACCCCTGGTGGCAGAAGAGGGAGTCAGAGCAGACTGTGCTGTCAGGAATTCCAGGGACCACATCCAGTCCTCCTTGTCCCTCCCCAGAAGCTGGGAGCCCTAGCCCTTTCTTTGGGAGCAGACATGCCAGGCACAAGATACTGAGCTCTTGAAGGCTGGTTCCCATTGCTGCCCTGGAAATAAGAGGCGCTGGCCCACCCACCACAAAGTTGCTTCTTGGTCTCAGGTGACCAGCCAGAGAAGAGTGTGACTGCTCCCTGGTCCCTGTTTTCTGGCGCATCCTTCTATCTTGATCTCCTTCCTTCCTTTAGCGGTTCTGCCTCTGTTTCATTAGACTGTGGATGATACGCAGTTGAGAATTATAGACACAGACTTGATTTCTGTGTCTTTGGGTTAATTTTAGGTCTAAGGTATCCTCCTTTAGCATGCAAATTTATATTTCGAATAAAAACTTCTGCCGGAATGTACAATTTTGGATCCCATATGACTGCAGACTCTAGACCCGGCCTCTCCAGATGGCAGCCCCTAGCCACAAGTGGTTATTTTAATTGGAATCAAATAAAATTAAGAGTTCAGTCCCTCAGTCACAGCAGTCATATTCAAGTGTTCAATAGCCACATGTGGCCAGGGGATACCATAATAGACAGTTTCAGATACAGAACATTTCCTTTACCCATAACAATCTCTATGCCTCGCAACAATTCCCAGCTCCTGTGTAGCAGTTTCGGACCACTGCTCTGCCAGGCAGCTTTCCCCCACTTTATCAGATAACCTGCTTTAAGTCATCGGAACTATACAGCTGTCATCCTCTTTCTTCACGGCCACTCTCCTTCCCACCCAGCCTCAATGCCATTTCGCTCCATCCTCGTGACCGCACACTTAACTCTGAGCCTTCTCTCTTTCAGACATGCCTCCTCTGCTGATCTCCAACCTCATGTTAATCCAAATGCAGGCCTTTGTTTCTACACTCAAGCTGCCTAAGAGCTACTGGAGGGAATCACACAACTGTGGGGACTGGGGCCATGAGACACGGGGGGTACAAGCTCGAGCGTCGGTGTTGGGCCATCCTATTGTGCACCCCTGGTCAACTCGACACAATTCCCCTTCTCTGCTCACCTCAAGACTCCTATCCCAGGGCCATCAAGCTTTAATGTGTAGACGAACCATTTGGGAGATCTTATGAAGAATGCCGGTTCTGATCCACTAGGCTCAGGGTGGGACCAGAGACTGCATTTCTTAACGGGCTCACCCTAGAGAAGTTTGTGAAGCTGTAAAGTGGATTAGCAGTTACAGAGCTGACCAGGCTTTGCTGATGATAAATGAAGCCTCTAAAATAACAGTAACAGAGTCTGACGTGGAGGCTTCCCTGGACAGCTGCTTTCTCAACCAGCCTTCCCAGGACCTGCTTGTTCCTATTATCTCTGAAATCCCAGGAGGCCCTGGCCAAGGTTTCCTGCTTCACATCAAGCCTGGACCCCAGGGGACATGAACGGCACCTGGCTTTGTCTCCCTGATGAGCCTAGGCTGTGTCGATGGCACCCATCAATAAGGGAGTCAAACGGATCAGTACATTGCACTTAGAAGTTTCTGAGTTTCACAGGTCAGGCAGTAGTCTTGGGAGGGGCAAAAAAATTACAAATATATATCCGGAATCCAGAACAAGTTAGAAAGTCTTGGAACTAGAGAACATCCTACAAAAAGTTTTGCTGATCCAAAAACATGTTGCATTTGGCAAACATGTGCTGCAGAATGCATTTGCAGCCCCAGAGTTCTGCGGAAGAACCTGAGGGATTAACACAAGAAACTTCCATTAATACTCTTGCTCTTAAGCAAAATGATGAAGAAACTGACATATTTCATATGCTTAAAGCAATGTAAATAAACTCAAGAATTCTTTCTTGTATACTGTGTCATAAAATTGGATTGGTAGAACTTGCATGAGGTCATAACATGCAGGGGAGGACTTGACAAATTAAGAGGACATCAGTTTCAGGTTCCAACTAAAGGTCTGCGCCTCCCTTTTAATAGAATCTGTACATTTGACATTTTCTAAAATCTCTGTAGTACTGACACGCTAAATTTCTTCTAGGCAGAGATGCTTTGTGGCTGTATTTTCTATTTTAAAACCATAAAGTGGGGATGCCATTGCTAAGACACTTTTTGGTAATTCAAATACCTGGTTATTATATAAAAATAATCCACTTCAGACCCAAAGACTTATTACATTTACTGTCAGTTTTGGCAGAACTGACTTTTACATCTATTTTCCAGTTGAAATACCCTTGTCAGATACTGGGAAATGTGAGTTCTAGTCATATCCCATAGCTACACCTGTGCTGTGGCTGAAATTCCAGTAAGTGTGTGAAACGATCCCGAGGAAGTACAGCTGACTGAAGATGTGACTAAGTGCCTCCGCGCCTCTCACACGCGGCACTGGGGAACAGGCAGAAACCAGGGGCCTGCGCTCCTTGGGGTGTTACTGTAGTGTTTTTATTGTAGGAACTTAAATATTGACACTACCCTTTTCAGTGGTTTGTCTTCTAAATTCATTCTTCTGGCTGTTTTTCTGTTTGTTTTTTAATAGATAAGGTAAGCTAAAATTGGGCCTCAGTTCAGTCGCTCAGTCGTGCCCGACTCTTTGCAACCCCATGAATCGCAGCATGCCAGGCCTCCCTGTCCATCACCAACTCCTGGAGTTCATGCAGATTCACGTCCATCGAGTCAGTGATGCCATCCAGCCATCTCATCCTCTGTCATCCTCTTCTCCTGCTCCCAATCCCTCCCAGCATCAAAGTCTTTTCCAATGAGTTAACTCTTCGCATGAGGTGGCCAAAGTACTGGAGCTTCAGCTTTTAGCATCATTCTTCCAAAGAACTCCCAGGGCTGATCTCCTTCAGAATGGACTGGTTGGATCTCCTTGCAGTCCAAGGCACTCTCAAGAGTCTTCTCCAACACCACAGTTCAAATGCATCAGTTCTTCGGTGCTCAGCCTTCTTCACAGTCCAACTCTCACATCCATACATGAATACTGGAAAAAGCATAGCCTTGACTAGATGGACCTTAGTCGGCAAAGTAATGTCTCTGCTTTTGAATATGCTATCTAGGTTGGTCATAACTTTTCTTCCAAGGAGTAAGCGTCTTTTAATTTCATGGCTTCAGTCACCAAGTGCAGTGATTTTGGAGCCCCAAAAAATAAAGTCTGACACTGTTTCTACTGTTTCCCCATCTATTTCCCATGAAGTGATGGGGCAGATGCCATAATCTTTGTTTTCTGAATGTTGAGCTTTAAGCCAACTTTTTCACTTTCCTCTTTCACTTTCATCAAGAGGCTTTTTAGTTCCTCTTCACTTTCTGCCATAAGGGTAGTGTCATCTGCATATCTGAGGTGATTGATATTTCTCTCGGCAATCTTGATTCCAGCTTGTGTTTCTTCCAGTCCAGCGTTTCTCATGATGTACTCTGCATAGAAGTTAAATAAGCAGAGTGACAATATACAGCCTTGACGTACTCCTTTTCCTATTTGGAACCAGTCTGTTGTTCCATGTCCAGTTCTAACTGTTGCTTCCTGACCTGCATACAGATTTCTCAAGAGGCAGGTCAGGTGGTCTGGTATTCCCATCTCTCTCAGAATTTTCTACAGTTTGTGATCCACACAATCAAAGGCTTTAGCATAGTCAAAAAATTGGGCCTACTCTGTAGTAATTTCTTTAAATGTAAATGCTATATACACAGAAGTATCTGACAGGATGACAGCTGGGCTGTAGGAGCCAGGTCATGAGTGGGGTGTGAAAGGCAGGGTGCTGGCCTCTCTGCCTCAGACAGAATGGCCGGGGACAGTGGCTCTCCTAAGGAAGCTTCCTGCTGTTGGGTGGTATTGATCACATGGACAAGCATCTGGCTGGCCTCTGTGTGATTCGCTGTGTTGATTCAGTGTTGAGTTGCTACTGAGAAACGATGTTATGCCATCTTGCTACTTCCCTCAGCTCCTTGAAGACTTACAAACTCACCGCACATTCCTGCCTCACTGCCTCAGCCATACGCACCATTTCTGCTTTTCTGCTGTTGGCAGGAATTTCAGTCGGTGGTCTCTACTGGTTGCAAGGGAGGACGGCAAGTGTATGTGGCCTTTCTTTCAGCCAGATAAGGGGGCCTACTACTGATGCGGAGCGAGAGCACGGACGCCAAGCTGGGGCGCCTCCCCGCCCCCGCCCACTGGAAGCCACTCATCCTGCAAGGCCTAGGGCAGGCACCACTTACTCCCACAGGCCTTCCTGTTTCTTCCTAGTCCCCCTCAGCAGACTCCCAGCCACTCATTTCTCTGAAGCCCCACTTCTACTTCTGCTTGTTTTGGGGCCTTGAGAACCAGATCTATGAACCTTCTCAGGGCTCATGCTAAATTTAGGTCCTGAGCCCTGGACACCTGTGCTCAGTTTCATGCGGGGGCTCCACGTTACCCACTCCATGCTTCTAAGAACCGTATGTTCACATTTGTGTGGAGAACCTGGGACATGTGTGGCAGTTTGCAGCCTGAGACCCCTGGACTTGTGGGAAAACCAGTAAAAAATCTATGCCATTTTCAATATAAATACCGAGGCTGCAATATACATTAAGCTAACAAATCTTACGCATAGCCTGAATTGTATGTTGTTGTGTCAGTCGCTCAGTCGTGTCCGACTCTGTGACCCCATGGACTGCAGCACGCCAGGCTTCCCTGTCCTTCACCATCTCCCAGAGCTTGCTCAAACTCACATCCATTGAGTCGGTGATGCCATCCAACCATCTCATCCTCTGTCGTCCCCTTCTCCTCTCACCTTCAATCTTTCCCAGCATCAGCGTCTTTTCAAATGAGTCAGCTCTTCGCATCAGGTGGCCAAAGTACTGGAGCTTCAGCTTCAACATCAGTCCTTCCAATGAACACCCAGGACTGATCTCCTTTGGAATGGACTGGTTGGATCTCCTTGCAGTCCAAGGGACTCTCAAGAGGCTTCTCCAACACCACAGTTCAGAAGCATCAATTCTTCGGCACTCAGCTTTCTTCACAGTCCAACTCTCACACCCATACATGACCACTGGAAAAACCATAGCCTTGACTAGATGGACCTTTGTTGGCAAAGTAATATCTCTGCTTTTTAATACACCATCTAGGTTTGTCATAGCTTTCCTTCCAAGCAGCAAGCATCTTTTAATTTCATAGCTGCAGTCATCATCAGCAGTGATTTTGGAGCCCAAGAAAATAAAGTCTCTCACCGTTTCCATTGTTTCCCCATGTATTTGCCACAAAGTGGTGGGACTGGATACCATGATCTTCCTTTTTGAACGCTGAGTTTTAAGCCAGCTTTTTCACTCTCTTCTTTCACCTTCATCAAGAGGCTCTTTAGTTCTTCGCTTTCTGCCATAAGGGTGGTGTCATCTGCATATCTGAGGTTATTGATATTTCTCCCAGCAGTCTTTATTCCGGCTTGTGCTTCATCCAGCCCAGCATTGCACATAATATACTCTGCATATAAGTTAAATGAACAGGGTGACAATATACAGCCTTGACGTACTCCTTTCTCAATTTTGAACCAGTCTGTTGTTTCAAGTCTGGTTCTAACTGTTCCTTCTTGACCTGCATCCAGATTGCTCAATAGGCAGGTCAGGTGGTCTGGTATTCCCATCTTTTTAAGAATTTTCCACAGTTTGTTGTGATCCACACAGTCAAAGGCTTTAGCATAGTCAGTGAAGCAGAAGTAGATGATTTTCTGGAATTCCCTTGCTTTCTCAATGATCCAGCGGATGTTGGCAATTTGACCTCTGGTTCCTCTCCTTTTTCTAAATACAGCTTGAACATCTGGAAGTTCTTGGTTCACAGAGTGTTGAAGCCTAGCTTGGAGAATTTTGAGTATTACTTTGTAGACAAGTCAAAATATTTGTTGTTTCTATAAATGAAATTTCAGTGCCAATCAGAACTTTTGTTTGGCAGTTAGAGCTCCAAGGCTAAAGAGGTCTCTGGTTAAAAACAAACAAAAATGCATTCTTACTGTCCTAGGTGCTCAAGAAACATTTTTTCATGAAGGGAACTATTATTTCTTTCATTACATGAAAAATATCTTCCAAAAAGCGTAGGCCCGTGGGATGTCCCTGATGCGGACAGGGACATAACGATGGACACTAAGGGGGTCCCTTAGCCCAGTGGTTAGGACCCGGCACTGCCAGCGCAGGGGCCACGGGTTCAGTCCCCAGTTGGGAACTACGCGCTCACATGGTGCGAGTCATGGCCAAAAGAGTGTTAGAATGGGCCCGTAGTTGCTCGTTGGCAATTCTGACGTCTGAGAGCTCTTAAAACCAAAAGTTATTTCATAGCTTTGGCACAAAACTTATTTTGCAGCAAAACTGCTTGAACTGACCTAAGACTCAGTTGTGTCATAACATTCCTCCCAAAATATCTGCTGAATACTGGTGTTTTGTTGCCTTTTTTATTTTTGGTTCTTTGGTAACCGTAAAAACGTCAAACAGAGTCAAAGATACCCTGTGGTAATAGTGAGAAGATAAAAAGAAGAAAAGAAGTGTCTCTCGTTAACAACAGCACAGCACAGTGATGTTATTGCAGAAGCGTGATCCTCCAGTCTGGGAGGCATCTTACTGGAGATTATGAAGTAGAATAATTATGAAATATGACTTAAAGAAACAGATGTTGTTTAAGGTATACAGTGATGATGGACAAAAATTAGTAAAAATAAAAAACCAGAAAATGTTGCATAGAACAAAAAAGTGAAAACCTTGGCCAAGTTTTGGCTCAGTGGATTCCACAAGAAGGGAATGTGTATCTGGAATATATGCCATGAAGAACGGAACCTGAAGGTCTGTGTGAACATTTATTAGAATTAGCTACAGATACTGAACAAGGGAGAAAGAGCCCTTGGAGGAAGGCAAGGCAACCCACTCCAGGACTCTTACCTGGAGAATCCCGTGGACAGCGGAGCTGGGCAGGCCACAGTCCATGGGGTCGCAAAGAGTTGGACCCGACAGAAGCGACTCAGCGGGCACACTGAAGAAGCATCATTGTGTGAAATGATCTGGAAATCAAGTGGAAAAAGCGTCTAATGATCAGAAAATTATATGAGTAAATTTGATAAACTCATGCCTGATGAGAACCTTATCCTTGAACAAACTGACAGTGTAGACGAAACAGCTCTTTCCTGGAGATACACTCTGGGAAAGACATGCACAACCCTGAAGAATGACCCCAGGTCGTGGGTGTGCTCTGACCGCTGCCCCAGTAGACAAACTAGCAGCGTCCAGAGGGAGCAGCCCCTCAGATGTCAGAAAGGTGCATGCGATTTACCTGCGCTGCACGGCGCACACAGGACACAGGTAGCCAGAGAAATACGTTATTTACCTCAGCTGCACACAGGACACAGGTAGCCAGAGAAATACTGTGATTTACCTCGGCTGCACACAGGACACAGGTAACCAGAGAAATACTGTGATGGGTCAGTGAGGATTTACAGGGGGTGTTCCCTGCAGGCAGGCTGCCTGGGAAGGACTGCAAGACTTTACTTTGCCTAGAGAAGTGCTCCACAAGACCACTCTGAATTTCCTGTGATGCCAATGTGGAATTATCCTCGGTGAAGAACAAGTAAAATCATTTAACAAGTAAGACAAATATTGTCCTAGGTGCTTGCTTGCTGAAATTAACAAGGGTCTCAGAATCAAACACTTTTTGGAAAAGTTCAATCTTCAGGATGCCATTAGGTGCTCAGGCTTGGAATTACACTGATATATCAATATTAAAAGTGTTTATCACTGATATGATGAATAAACAGTCACTAACCATGAGAAAATTCAGACAAACTCAATTCGAAGGACATTTTTCAACATACCTCACCAACACTTCTCAAGAGTTTTAAGGTTGTGAAAACAAGGAAAGATGGAAGAAACCAGGGAGACATGATGATGAAATGCAACAGGGGAAACTGAATTGGATCCTAGACCAGGAAAAAAAAAAAGGTCATTAATGAGAAAACTGGTGAAATCTGATAAAGTGTGGGCTTTAAGGAATAGTACACTGCCATTGTTAATTTCTTAGTTTTGGCAAATATGCCATGGTTATTTAACACTAGTGGAAGATGGGCTCAGAGTATATGGGAACTCCATACTATCTTTGCAATTTTTCTGAAAATCTAAGATTATTTCAAAATTAAAAGTCTATTTTTAATAATGCTTGAATTAAGCTAAATTCACAGATGAATACTTTAAAGGACTTCCTATCACTAATGAGAAGACTACTTTTTGCTAAAAGTTTATGAGCTAAAAGTCTAAACTGACATCAAAGAAGCTCTCCACATTGATGATGATACTTCCATTGGGCATGTCTTGAGTGAGAAAATGCTGAAGTGGCTTTGTGTGTGTGTGTGAATGTATTTTTTTTTATTGTGGTAAAATACACATCATAAAATTAATCATCTTAACCATTTTTTTTTGGTGAGTGAATATTTGCTACATCTTTTTTTTAAGGACTGGTGTTTGTTTATTTGGCTGCACCACAGAGTATGCAGGATCTTAACTCCCTGACCAGGGACTGAACCTGTGTCCCCTGTGGTGGAAGCACAGAGTCCTAACCACTGCACGGCCAGGGAATTTCCATCTTAACCCTTTTTAAGTGTACAGTTCAGTGGTATTAAAATACAGTTACGCTGTTGCACAACCATCACCATATCATCCATCCCCCAAACTCTTTTCATCTTGTGAAACTTAAACTCTTTACCTATAACCACGAACTCCCCAGACTTCCCTCCTCTCAGCCCCTGGCAACCACCATTTTAATTTCTGTGTTTATGATTTGGACTACTCTAAGTATCTCAAGGAATTAAAGAGCCTCTTGATGAAGTTGAAAGAGGAGAGTGAAAAAAGCTGGCCTAAAACTCAACATTCAAAAAACAAAGATCACGGCATCCAGTCCCATCACTTCATGGCAAATACATGGGGAAACAATGGAAACAGTGACAGACTTTGTTTTCTTGGGCTCCAAAATCACTGTGGACGGTGACTGCAGCCATGAAATTAAAAGACGCTTGCTCCTTGGAAGAAAAGCAATGACAAACCTAGACAGAGTATTAAAAAGCAGAGACATCACTTTGCCAACAAAGGTCTGTATAGTCAAAGCTTTGGCTTTTCCAGTAGTCATGCATGGATGTGAGAGCTGGACAATAAAAAAGGCTGAGCACCAAAGAAATCGATGCCTTTGAACTATGGGGCTGGAAAAGACATTGAGAATCCCACAGATTGCAAGGAGGTGAAACCAGTCAGTCTTAAAGGAAATCAATCCTGAATATTCATTAGAAGGACTGATCCTGAAGCTGAAGCTCCAATACTTTACCCACCTGATGCGAAGATCTGACTCATTAGGAAAGACCCTGATGCTGGAAAAGACTGAAGGCAGAAGAGGGTTACAGAGGATGAGATGGTTGGATGGCATCACTGACTTGATGGACATGAGTTTGAGCAAGCTCTGGGAAATAGTGAAGGGCAAGGAAGCCTGGCGCGCTGCAGTCTATGGGGCTGCAAGAGTTGGACACGACTGAGTGACTGAATAACAACAACAAGCACCTCAGGTAAGTGGAATCATACAGTATTTGTCTTTTTGCGGCTGGCTTATTTCACTTAGCCTAATGTCCTCCAAGTTCATGCATGCTGTAGCATACTGCAAAATTCCCTTCTTTTTTTAAGGCTGACTTGTATGTATATACTACAATTTGCTTAACCATTCATCAGTGATGGATATTTGAGCTGCTCCCATGTCTTAGCTAATGAAAATAGTGCTGCCATGAAAATGGGGGTACAAATATCTCTGAGACCCAGTTTTAAATTATTCTGAGTATACACCCAGAAATGGGATTTCTGGATTATATAATAATTCTATTTTTAATTTTTTGAGCAACTGTCACACTGCTTTTGCACAATGACTACACCATTTTGCATTCCCACCAGCAGCACACAGGTGTTCCGGTCTCTCCGAATCCTTTCCAATGCCTGTCATTTGGTTTCTGATAGTAGCTATCCTAATGACTGTGTGAAACGGTTTTAAATACAGATAATCATGAGGATAACTGGAGAAGTCAATGGCACCCCACTCCAGTACTCTTGCCTGGAAAATCCCATGGATGGAGGAGCCTGGTAGGCTGCAGTCCATGCGGTGTCTAAGAGTCGGACACGACTGAGCGACTCCACTTTCACTTTTCACTTTCATGCATTGGAGAAGGAAATGGCAACCCACTCTAGTGTTCTTGCCTGGAGAATCCCAGGGACGGGGGAGCCTGGTGGGCTGCCATCTGTGGGGTCGCACAGAGTCAGACATGACTGAAGTGACTTAAATGCTTAAATAAATGAGGATAACAGTGATGATGGAGATGACTTTGTAAACACGGGTGGAAAAAACAGCCCTACATGGCATGGTGAAAATGTGTGATTAGTCAGGGCTAGCCTTGAACCATGCCGCATTTATCAGTGAGCGTGAGCTTATGGTGATTTTCATAATTTAAGAGGGACTGCTTAGATGGAAACCTAAATTAGGGAAGCATTTGACCTGAGAAATACTTAAAATGGCCCTTAGTCCTGCTCCTGCCAGCAGGGGGCGCTCCAGCTGCTACTGGAGACGCACTGAGGTTCCTCCCCTAAAACGCTCAAGCAACCAGGGGCAAGGGATGTTCACCTTTGTCTTTGGCATATTTAGCTGAATTCAAACCTGTGTATACTGAAAGATTTAAAAAATGTTTTCTTAGAAATAAGACTACTAGAGTATTTACATTCTGTTTTTATCCCACTATTTCATTTTGGTGATCTTGTTATTTAAATAAACTACCCACTCTTTGTCCTAACAAATACTTCACTACAGAAATATTAAGATATTTGACCATCGTCAGAGTCTGCTGGGGTTACTACATTACATACTACTGCTTAAGAAACCTGAAAAATTCTGAATTCCAAAACTGACCAGGCCCCAAGGATTTTTGATAATAGATTGTGGATATTCTTTTAGTCAAAAAGCAAATAATGTACTTGCGAGAGATCATTCCGTTATTCCAAGTTAAAAATCCTGTTTGAACAATTTCTAACACCTGCCACACTTGGCTGTCCAGACTTCTAACTATAGGCAGCTATACTATCTTCCCTCATAAGATAAAGACCTCTGTTCTATTCTGGCACTAATACCAAAACAAAACTTACTTTTTTACACAATGGAACTGAAAAGTTTAATCATCTTTGGAGCTAATACTTCTAGACTGTATCACCCTCTAATTAGGGGCCTTTACAAGATTATATGAAGCATGAATTAATTTCTCCCTAATAATACAGCATCGTCATTATGAAGACCAGTTATTCATTGTGAAAACAGGGCCTAGCCCCCAGACCATCTGGCTGCCTGAGTACTTGTATTTGCAGTTTAGTCTTCCACGCACGCCTGAGCTCAGACCCTCCTGTCTGCTCTCGGGGTAACTGCCGTAGCATCATTACTGGAAAAGCTTGTTCGGGTTATCTAAAGTAAGAATAAATGATCCCACAGGAGCCAGAACGTCAGACATCTGTTTTGGCTATTCAGAGGCACTTTTCCTTCCTCTCTACTTTGCAGCTGCGTTACTTGTAACTGAGGCACCAGGTTAATAACGCCAGAGAGCCATGGCACCATTGTACATTATTCTTCATCTCTATAAGGATCAAGGGGAGCAGACAGAGACACTGTATCACCCCCTTTGGTAGGCCAGTGCCACACTGCGCACATCAGGATCACACACTCTGGTGCCATAGCCAACATGTTTTGCTTGTGTTTTAATATTCTACTACAAATTGCTTGTATAGAGGGGAAAAGAAACTAACATTTACAGAGGGATTACAACGTGCTTTGCATATGTTACTGCCTTTCATCACACATGGGGATGTAGGTATTACCCCCCTTTCACAAATGAGTGAAAGGAAAAGTCGCTCAGTCGTGTCCGACTCTTTGAGAACGCCATGGACTGTGTAGCCCGCCAGGCTTCTCTGTCCATGGAATTCTCCAGGCCAGAATACAGGAGTGGGTAGCCTTTCCCTTCTCCAGGGGATCTTCCCGACCCAGGGATTGAACCCAGGTCTCTCGCATTGCAGGTGGATTCTTTATTGTCTGAGCCACTAGGGATGTCCTTTACAGATGAGGACTGAGGTTAAATACTTTACCAAATCTCTCACAACTATTACGTGACAGAAACTAGATTATAACCCATCTGTCTAACCTATTCTCTCAAAATTTTTTTCACTTTATTAAAAAAAAAAATCATAAAGTCATTGCATGCTTGTTATAACAAGACAAACAACACAGATATGCTGATGTCTCCTTCCACATTCTGTCTGCCCTTGAAACATAAATTTCATTAGCTGAGTTGGTATCCTGCCAATCCCTCTCCATACTCAAATACTGACGATGCCTGTCTTACTATGGCTCCACTGACAATTTTAGACTTTACAATATGGCTCAAAAGTGATAGGCATTCAGTAGAGTCTGTACTCAAATTCTGAATGTTGATCTTTTCTCAGGTTCACGACATGCTATCCAACACTCTCAAACCACAGACCACAGCTACCAGTTAGTCACACCATCAGGTGGGTAAACAGCCAATGCCCTTACAATCATCCTGTACCCAGAAAACTATTCCAATGGTCACTTTCAGCATTTAGCAAATTACATGAGACATTCTACACTTTATTATAAAATAGGGTTTGTATCAACTTTGCCCAACTGTAGGCTAATGGCAGTGTTCTGAGCATGTTTAAGGTAGGCAACACGAAGCTATGGAGTTCAGAAGACTCAGTTCAGTAGCTCAGTCGTGTCTGATTCTGTGACCCCATGGACTGCAGCACACCCGGCTTCCCTGTCCATCATCAACTCCCGGAGCTTGCTCAAAGTTATGTCCATGGAGTTGGTGATGCCATCCAACCACCTCGTCCTCTTTCGGCCCCTTCTCCTCCTGTCTTCAATCTTTCCCAGCATCAGGGTCTTTTCCAATGAGTCAGTTCTTTGCATCAGTTGGCCAAAGTACTGGAGTTTCAGCTTCAGCATCAGTCCTTCCAATAAATATTCAGGACTAATTTCCTTTAGGACTGACTGGTTTGATCTCCTTGCAGTCCACGGGACTATCAAGAGTCCTTTCCAATACCACAGTTCAAAAGCATCAATTCTTTGGTGCTCAGCTTTCTTTATAGTCCAACTCTCACATCCATACATGACTACTGGAAAAAACCATAGCTTTGACTAGACAGAACTTTGTCGGCAAAGTAATGTCTCTGCTTTTTAATATGCTGTCTAGGTATGTCATTGCTTTTATTCCAAGGAGCAAGCATCTTTTAATTTCATGGCTGCAGTCACCATCTGCAGTGATTTTGGAACCCCCAAAAATAAAGTAACTATTTCCATTGTTTCCCCTTGTATTTGCCATGAAGTGGTGGGACCAGATGCCATACTAGTTTTCTGAATGTTGAACTTTAAGCCAACTTTTTCACTCTCTTTTTTTCACCTTCATCAAGAGGCTCTTTAGTTCTTCTTTGCTTTGCCATAAGGGTGGTGTCATCTGCATATCTGAGGTTATTGATATTTCTCCCGGCAATCTTGATTCCAGCTTGTGCTTCATCCAGCCTGGCATTTTGCATGATGTACTCTCCGGGGGTTGGTGATGGACAGGGAGGACCGGCATGCTGCGGTTCATGGTGTTGCAAAGAGTTGGACACAACTGAGTGGCTGAACTGAACTAACTCTGCATATAAGTTAAATAAGCATGGTGACAATATACAGCCTTGACGTACTCCATTCCCAATTTTCAGTCTGTTGTTCCATGTCCGGTTCTAACTGTCTTCTTGACCTGCTTACAGATTTCTCAGGGGGCAGGTCAGGTGGTCTGGTATTCCCATCTCTTGAAGAATTTTCCAGTTTGTTGTGATCCACACAGTCAAAGTCTTTGGCATAGTCAATAAAGCACAAGTAGATGTTTTTCTGGAACTCTCTTGCTTTGTCAATGACCCAACAGATATTGGCAATTTGACCTCTGATTCCTCTGCCTTTTCTAAATCCAGCTTGAACATTTGAAAGTTCACAGTTCATGTACTGTTGAAGCCTGGCTTGGAGAATTTTGAGTATTACTTTACTAGTGTGTGAGATGAGTGCAATTGTGCAGTAGTTTGAGCATTCTTTGGCATTGCCTTTCTTTGGGATTGGAAGAAAACTGACCTTTTCCAGTCCTGTGGCCACTGCTGACTTTTCCAAATTTGTTGGCATACTGAGTGCAGCACTTTCAGAGCATCATCTTTTAGGATTTGAAAGAGCTCTACTGGAATTCCATCACCTCTGCTAGCTTTGTTCATAGTGATGCTCCCTAAGGCCCAGTTGACTTCACACTCCAGGATGTCTGGGTCTAGGTGAATGATCACACCATTGTGGTTATCTGAGTCATGAAGATCTTTTTGTATAGTTCTTCTGTGTATTCTTGCCACCTCTTCTTAATATCTTCCACTTCTGTTAGATCCATACCATTTCTGTCCTTTATTTCTGTCCTGAAGCTATGAAGTTCAGAAGATTAGGTGTATTAAATGTATTTTTAACTTTTTACCATGGGTTTATTGGGATGCATCATTAATCTGTCCATTTCATCATAGGTGATTAGAATGCAAAACTAGGAAGTCACGAGATACCTGGAATAACAGGTAAGTTTGGCCTTAGAACACAAAATGAACCAGGAGAAAGGCTAACAGAGGTTTGTCAATAGAACACACTGGTCATAACAAACCTTTTCCAACAACACAACAGACTCCACACATGAACATCACCAGATGGTCAATACCGAAATCAGATTTTGCAGCTAAAGATGGAGAGGCTATGTTTAGTGAGTAAAGACAAGAACTGGAGCTGACTGTGGCTCAGAGTATCAGCTCCTTATTGCAAAAGTCAGGGTTAAATTGAAGAAAGTAGGGAAAATCACTAGATCACTCAGGTATGACCTAAATCAAATTCCTTATGCTTATATAGTGGAGGTGATTAATAGATTTAAGGGGTTAGATTCTGGTAGACAGTGCCTGAAGAACTATCGATGGAAGTTTGTAACATTGTACAGGAGGCAGTGACCAAAACAATCCCAAAGAAACAGAAATGCAAGAAGGCAACGTGGTTGTTTGAAGAGGCTTTACAAATAGCTGAGAAAGGAAGAGAAGCAGAAAGCAAGAGAGAAAGGGAAAGGTATACCCAACTGAATAGCAAGGAGAGAAAAGAAGGCATTCTTAAATAAACAATGAAAAGAAATAGAGGAAAACAAAGAATGGGAAAGACAAGAGGTCTCTTCAAGAAAACTGCATATATCAAGGGAACATTTCATGCAAGGATGGGCATGATAAAGGACAGAAGGACCTAACAGAAGGAGAAGAGATTAGAAAGAGGTGGCAAGAATACAGAGAAAAACTAAAAAAGAAAGGTCTTAATAACTTGGGTAATCACAATGGTGTAGTCACTCACCTACAGCCAGACATCCTGGAGTGTGAAGTCAAGTGGGCTTTAGGAAGCATTACTAAGAACAAAGCTAGTGGAGGTGAT
Organism: Redunca redunca; assembly: GCA_006410935.1. NCBI lineage: Eukaryota > Metazoa > Chordata > Mammalia > Artiodactyla > Bovidae > Redunca > Redunca redunca. The sequence continues at coordinate 65,294 of SJYQ01009294.1, forward strand.
AGAATTCCAGCTGAGCTATTTAAAATCTTGAAAGATGGTGCTATTAAAGTGCTACACTCAACATGTCAGCAAATTTGGAAAACTCAGCAGTGACCACAAAACTGGGAAAGGTCAGCTTTCATTCCAATTCCAAAGAAGGGCAATGCCAAAGAATGTCCAAAGGGTAAAAGTGTTAGTCATCCAGTTGTGTCCGACTCTTTGTGACCCCATGTACTGTAGCCTGCCAGACTCCTCTGTGCATGGAATTCTCCAGGCAAGAATACTGGGGAGGGTTGCCATTTCCTTTTCCAGGGGATCTTCCTGACCCAGAGATAGAAACCAAGTCTCCTGCAGTGCTGGCAGAATCTTTACCGTCTGAGCCACCAACTACCATACAACTGTGCTCATTTCACATTCTAGCAAGGTGATGCTCAAAATCCTTCCAGCTGAGATTCAACAATACATGGACCGAGAACTTCCAAGTGTACAAGCTGGGTGTCTAAGAGGCAGAGGAACTAGAGATCAAATTGCCAACATTCACTGGATTATGGAGAAAGCAAGGGGGTTCCAGAAAAATATCTACTTCTGCTTCACTGACTATACTAAAGCCTTTGTCTGTGTGGATCACAAAAACTATGGAAAATTCTTAAAGAGATGGGAATATCAAATCAACTTACCTGTCTCCTGAGAAACCTGTGTGCAGGTCAATAAGCAACATTTGGAACCAGATGTGGAACAATGGACTGGTTTAAAATCGGGAAAGGAATGAGTCATGGCTGTATACAGTCACCCCGCTTATGTAACTTATATGCAGAGTGCATCATGAAATGCTGGGCTGGAGGAAGCACAAGCTGGAATCAAGATTGCTGAGAGAAATATCAACAACCTCAAACATACAGATGATAACACTAATGGAGTAAAATGAAGAGGAACTAAAGAGCCTCTTGATGAAGGTGAAAGAGAAGAGTGAAAACGCTGGCTTGAAACTCAACATTAAAAAAACTAAGATCACGGCATCTGGTCCCATCGCTTCTTGGCAAATAGGAGGAGAAAAAGTAGAAAGAGTGACAGACTATTTTCTCCGGCTCCAAAATCACCGCAGACGATGACTGCAACCGTCAAGTTAAAAGGTACTTGCTCCTTGGAAGGAAAGCTAGGACAAACCAAACCCAGATAGCATATTAAAACGCAGACATGACTTGGCTGACAAAAGTCTCTATAAACAAAGCTATGGTTTTTCCAGTAGTCATGTACAGATGTGAGAGTTGGAACATAAGCTGAGTGCTGAAGAATTGAAGCTTTCACATTGTGGTGCTGGAGAGGCCTCTTGAAAGTCGCTTTCTCTGCAAGAAGATCAAACCAATTAATCCTAAAGGAAACTAACCATGAATGTTCATTGGAAGGACTGATGTTGAAGCTGAAGCTCCAGTACTTTGGCCACCTGATTCAAAGAGCCAACTTACTAGGAAAGACTCTGATGCTGGGAAAGATTGAAAGCAAAAGAAGGGGGCGGCAGATGATGAGATGGTTAGATAGGATCACTAACTCAATGGACGTGAATTTGAGCAAAGTTTGAGCCAAGTCAGAAAAACAGTGGAGGACAGAGGAGCCTGATGCGCTACAGCGCACAGGGTCACCGAGCCGGACACGGTTTAGTGACCAACGACAGCAACACACACATGCAAAGATTTGATTTTTCCAAAGGTAAGATCATCTCATTAATGTTACTCTGTTACTTTATGTCTACATTTATATCATATAGACAGTTTTCCAAGTGTATACACATAACCCTAACGCATTAAAAAAAACTGCAGGCTATATTCTGCATTACAGATAAACCATAATTTATTCAACATTTCCTGACAGAAATTCAAATTGTCTTTTAGTTTTTTGGCAGTCACAAACTGAGCTTTAGTAAACGTCCTTGGACATAGACCCTTACAAACTGGACCCTTGATTTCCACAGGATAAATGAACAGAAATGGCATTACTGAATGTAACCTCTGTATTTTTTAATAGGTAGCTGGCTGTATGCCCAAAAGGAACAGCAATTCATATTTACAGCAGCAATGGATGAGTGCTCATTGTCTCACCCTCTTGCAAGATACACTACCAAGGTCTCTGATATAATATTTTCCTATTTGATAGTCAAAAGTGGTATTTCATTGCATTTGTTTGATTACCGATAAAATTTAGATCTGCGCTCTGCTGTTATCAGGGTTTGACTCATAAGAAAGAGTGATGTGCAAGGCCAAACAATGCAATCTGCCTCTAAGGCTGGTAGTTATCCCTACAAGACAGGGGCAAGGTCTGTTGGATTCTGGGCAGAACCCACCCTCAGTTAGACAGTAGGGTCTATACCCGGGGCATCAGAGAAAGAAAGGAAGACACAGCTGGACTCAGAGGTGTGAATAACAGTAAATAAATGAAGAGGGAAGTGGGGTCATTCTTACTAACACTCAAAGGCTATATCAAAACCAGGTCTTACAGGGGAGGGGGTAAGGAACACTGAAGACCAGATGCCTCTTTTACAGCCTTTGCCCCTCACCTGCAGGGTAAATAAGAAAGAAGAAAAAGAAATGACAAAAAGAGAAAGAGGGAAAAAAAAAAAAAACACACCCAGTTTCCTCAAGCGAGGGCCAGGCTCCTATAAGAGGGCAGGTGTCTGGAGCCTCTGATACAGGAAAGCAGACAGCGCGGCCTCCTGCAGCTCAGCCCCGTCTCCAACTGTGAGTGAAATCTGAGGACCAGCCGGAGGCCAGCGTGGAGGGGCTGCCATCAGCCAAACCATGATTCAACCAGAGGCGTGCCCTGCACAGGTCATAGAAGTTCTCCAAAACTTCTTTTTCCATTTTGAAAAATGAGAGAGGGGTTTGGAATTTCTGATGTGGAAGGCCACTTCCTATTCTAAGATTCTATAATTCCAAAGATAAAATGTTGATAGTTTTCTGATAATTCCAGCTCATCTGTAAGTGGTATCCAAGAAAAAGTTGAAAGGTCGTACAATTTGCAGTCTAGGGTTCACGTCCCAACCTGCCAGCTATGTGATCTTAGACAAGCTGTGATTCCTCTTAGACTTTCCTCATCTATAAAACTGACAAAATAAACCTCACAGTGTTGCTATAAGATTTAAGCATTTGAGAGGGTACTTATAAACTGCAGAGGTTAAAACAAATCCAGCAGAACATTCTGAGACACTTGTTCCCATTTCTTCCCTTAGTTTAAACTTCACTAATCAGATACTTAGATCATTCATTCTGAAAATATTGAAAGAATGTCTTCTGTTTTAGGCACTGGAGATACTTTAGTGAATAAGACGCTGGAGGTCACTGACATCACAGGACTTGGACCGGAAGATGTTCTTTTAACATCTGCATCAGACAAGGAAATCTGGACACGTAAATATTTTAGCAAGCTACATAAAAGGTAAACAAGTTGTGTCCAGTATTGTAGATATGAATTCAATAAATATGTGCAGAGCTCCTACAATAGCCCCAGACCTAAGGACCAGACACCGTTCTAGGTATTGGGAGGTTGAGCTCTGCACAAGACAGACCAGGTCTCTGGCCTTCTGAAGCTTACGATCCACCGGAAGAGTTGAATCAACCAGACTATCACTAATTATATGAGTACATATGACTTCCCTGGTGATTCAGATGGTAAAGAATCTGCCCGCAATTCGGGAGATCCAGGTTCGATCCCTGGGTTGGGACGGTCCCCTGGAGAAAGAAATGGCAACCCACTCCGGTATTCTTGCCTGGAGAATCCCATGGACAGAGGAGTTACAGTCCATGGAGTTGCAGAGCTGGACACGACTGAGCGACTAACATATATATACCTATGTATTTAAATGCATATGTAAGGCACAGCCAAAGAGAAGTATGAGGCTGCTGTGAGAAGTCTGGACATGGTTCTGGACCTAGGGCTGCAGGCCTCTTCTCAGGCTACACTCAGGATGGGAGACATCATAAACTCTGACTTGTCCCCCTCATGTCTCACTTCTCCTTCCGACTATTGAGCCTGGACAAGTTAACCGCCTTTACCAAGGAATGAGATGTCTGGGTGGAGAAAATAACCACAAATATTTTTCAGGTGTGGTCAGCTGTTATGGCTTAATTAGATTTTCAAAGAGCATTCACCCATTCTGCTAAAGTGTGACTCAGCTTCATCCTTCTTTCAGGTTCCTCTGAATTTACCCAGTGACTCACTTAACATAAAGACTCCACAACCAGTAACAGACTACCAGCTGCCCTCTGATCTCTGCAGTACTGATCACTGTGCTGCACACTCAGCTGTTCATTCAACAACTGTGATTCTTTTACATGCAACATGGTACTAGGTCTTTGCTTCTGGCATCTACAGTCACATTTGAAAACTTATATCAGCTACAGGTCATTTGCATCTCTTTTTGAAGACAGTATAAGTGGATACCACTTGATTAAAGGAGATACAGGCGCTCCCACGAAGGAGACATCACTTCTGGCTCAAGTTAACTAGGGAAGCGGAGGCTGCAGCTCTGATGAGAACCTGCTTCATCCAGGACATTTTACATAGATTCTTGGATTTGATGTGGAATGCTGCACAAAGACCTTGGAGGTGGAGACCCTGAGTAATGGGAAGAATTAGGAAAGGCAAAAATGAAGTTTCAACTGAGAATTTATCCACGGCCCAATGCTGGTCAGGCACCCAGGTGAGCAGTGTGGACCTTGAAGCACAGGGCTTTCGGCAGGAGACACACAAATAAACAGGCAGTTACAACCACGATATGGTGTAAGGTGTGCTAAGACAGATAAAAACGCCGGGGTAATGGGAGAACACAATAAGGCGTATTTGTCAGGATTTGTTCAGTTGCACTTAAGCTAAACTGTGACGGACTGGCTTATGTCACCAGGAACCTCAGTGGATCCAGGACTTAAGGAAGCTCTCTCTGTGTCACCACATCCTGTAATTTTGCAGATGGTGTGTTCTTCCAGAAGAACGTTCTTTGACACAGTGACCCCAGATGCAAGAGGCAGGCTTTCAGCTAGCTCCGGTGGAAAGAAGTCAGGGAGGGACTTTGGCCCTTGGGCCATTCAGCTTTCCCTTAAACTGTTGCCCAGGGAAAGGGAACTGTGATTAACATACTGGGTAGAGGTGGAGGTGGCGGGGTGGAGTGGGGGGGGTGAGGAGGGGGCAGCGGCGGGGAGGGGTGACAAGCTGGGTCANAGCGGCGGGGAGGGGTGACAAGCTGGGTCACCAAAAACAATGGCTACCATGAAGAGGCCCTAAAGGGAACACGGGCTGGAACAGAGCAAGGCGTGTGCACTGTGAGTTCCTGGGCTGCTGGGAGATTAGTCTGGCCAGAGCCGGGGTCACACCCAAGAACAGGGAGGGAAACTGAGGCCAGACTGTGCAGGGCTTTGAATGCCTGGCCAAGGATGCTAGGTCAGCCTGATGGGTACCTTGTGACGGTTCTATGCAGAATCTTTCCCATTTTCCTGAAAATCATTCAGAGCAACAAGAACAGAGGCGTGAAACACCAACAAGCTTACATCTTTAGTGAATAAAACAAGGAAAGGAGAAATTTCAGACTGCGTATGGTGTGTGGTGTCACCCCCACCGCCAACAAACACAGGAAACTATAACGGGAGGCTCAGCAGGTGCCCCAGGGAAGGGCAGAAATGGCACAAGGGTCCTGAGGGGGCAGGTCTCAGCAATGCCCAGTGAAAAGTCAGCCCAGGAGAGGATGCGGCCTCGGTGGGAACAGCTGGGTGAGTGGGACTAAGGAGGAAGAGGGCAGGGACACTGGGGAGGAAGAAATAAATCTGTGAGTGACTGGGGCAGCCACAGTTGCAGCTCAGGAAAGCGAGGAGAGCAGGCGGGGAGGAAGGGGCAGGATGCCTGGGAATCAGTGGCTAGGGGAGTAACCAGGATGAATGACAGGCGCTCAGCTGAGCCAGGTTACAGCTCTAAACTGAGAGGACACCCTGACACATGAAGGTGCCACAAAATAAGGTATAAGCTACACGACAGAGGCAGGAAGCCTTGAGCTGAGAAATGCGCAAAGCTCCCTTGTTCCCATCATGGGATTCTCCTGCTAACAGTCGTTTTAGAAAACTCCAACTCATTCCAAAATGATAAGAAGTTAGAGGTCAACATTCAGTCAAAGGCACTGTCAGGAACACACCTCTACAAAGGTACCGTCAGAAGAAAAATCTGAAGAGGAGCAATGAAACTTCCCTGCAGGCTGAGAAAACTCAACAGAAAAACATGGCCACAAAGCAGAAGCAAGTTTTATCACAACGTCCCATGATGAACTGTTATAAATATAACAGGCAGCGGCAGCTAAGCAGGGAGCTGACAAAGCAGAAATGGTTCAAGGAGAGGATGGTCAGGTCAAGGACCGGAAGGGGACAGAGAGCGGGAGGGCAGGGGACAGAAACGGGTAGATTTAGGGAATAAGAGCAAGAAAAATAAATGCCAGACGTTTCAGAACAAAAACCAATTACAAGGAACACAAGAGAGACCAGACACCACTCTGAGGGACACCACGGAAGATACAGAGAAGTAAAAGTGAAGACAAAGTGGAAATTAATAAACCTCATTAGAGAGGGAGTGATGGGGAAGAAGACAGGCTAAGGGGAACTGCACAAACATAAGTCAGGGTAACTGAGGGAAAACCCAGACAAGCCAACAGAACCGATACTTTAAAATGAGCCCAACTTTAAGTAGGGATTGGAGGGAGAGCTAGGCCCAGGTCACAGGCCTGAATTTAGTAGCGAGGAGGGGAAGGCAGGCCCGGCAGTCTTCTGCAAGGCTGCGTATCTGGGGGCAGGTCAGAGGTATCTTCCCTGGGGACTCTGGGCGCTTCCCCTAAACTGCGGCATTGCAGGAGAGACACAGTGGGACTGGACCGACCACCTTTGCTCCCTGGTCCTGGCTCAGCCCCTTGGAGGGCTTAGATACAAGTTAGCAATCAGAGACGGAGAAGGCAATGGCACCCCACTCCAGTACTCTTGCCTGGAAAATCCCATGGACAGGGGACCCTGGTAGGCTGCAGTCCATGGGGTCGCTAAGAGTCAGACATGACTGAGTGACTTAGCAGCAGCAGCAGCAGCAATCAGAGAACCAAAACTACAGAGACTGATGTAATAAACATGTATCCAGCACCCAACTTTATAAAATCTTAACATTTTACCATATTTGCTTCAGATGTTTTTAAGGAGAAAAACAAGTTTACCGATACAGCTGAAGCCAACTGTGAACCCCTTGGATCCCATCCATCTCCACAACCCCCATGAGATACCAGTAGCCTGAAATTGATCACTGCTTGCTGGCTTTTATGCTATTACTATATAAGTAAGTATCCATAACGATATGTAATATTTCTTTCACAAGCTTTCAAACTTGATATAAATGTATCATACTAAATGTTTCGATCTAAAATTTGCTTCCCCTCCACCAAACATTATGTTTTTGAAATTTATCTATGTTGACACATGTGGCTGTACTTCATTTTAACCATAGCACAATATATCACAACGTATCCATGCGGTCTTTTGTTGATGAACCTCTGGGAAAAGGTCTGACGGTTATTTTATAAAACTAAAGCATATGTCTAGCAATTCACCTCTTAGGTACCACTCAAAAGAAATGAATATGCTTGTCCACAAAAAAGAAAGAAACTAAACACAAAGTAGTGTACATGCAAGATTCCATTTCTACGTGTAATATATGCAAACACATATACATTCATACATATTCATAGTATGACCAATCTGTGGTGGAAAAAAGAACGGTGGCTGCCTCTATGAAGGTGAAAATGGGAATTAACAAGAAAAGGAAACTGTGGAAGTGACAGTTATAGTCTATAATTTGTCAGGAGTTTGGGTTATACAAGTGTATCTGTTAAGAATGTATACTTAATATTTGTATTTTTCATTGAAATTTTATCAAAGAAAAAACTAAACAAATATTGAACAATGGAGAAAAGATGATCTCTTCAGTAAGTAGTACTGGGAAAACTGGCCAACTGTATGTAAAAGAATAAATTTTAAAAAATGTATTAAAACCTAAATATAAGATCTAAATACCTAAAACTTCTAGAAGAGAACACAGGCAGAATGCTCTTTGACATAAATTGCAGCGATATTTTTTTGGATCTCTCACCTGAGGCAAAAGAAACAAGAGCAAAAATAAACAAGAGGGGCCTAATTAAGTTTACAAGGTCTAGCACAGAAAAATGAAACAATCAACAAAATGAAAAGACAACCTACTGAATGGGAGAAAATATTTGCAAATGATATGACCGATAATGGGTTAATAACCAAAATATATAAACAGTTTATACAACTCAATATAAAAAAAAATTAAAAATGAGCAGAAGGCTGAAAAGACTTCTCTAAAGAAGACAGACAGACGGCCACAGGCACGTGAAAAGATGTTCCAATATCATCAGAGAAATGCAAATCAAAAATCACAATGAGATGGCAATTCACACCTGTCAGAATGGCTGTCATTATGCTGGGTCTAGATCCAAAGAAAACAAACACACTCGTTCAAAAAAAGGTACAGAGAACCCCAAGTTCATAGCAGCGTTATTTACAATAGCGAACACATGGAAGCATCCTAAGTGCCCATCAACAGATGAATGAAGATGGATATCTATGTATAATACTACCCAGACATAAAAAAGAATGAAATGCTGCCATTTGCAACAGTGTGGATGGACCTAGAGGGTATTATGCTTCATGAAATAAGCCAGAGAAAGCCAGGTACTATATCTTATCACTTATGTGGAGGAATCTTAAAAAACAAAACTGAATATGACAAAACAAACAGTCTGTTATATTCTCTCAGTTACAGAGAACTAGTGGATACCAGTGGGGAGGGGGAAGGAAAGAGGGGCAAGACAGGGGTAGACAATTAGTAGATACAAACTACCATTATGAAATAAATAAAACACAATGATATATCCCCTGTGCCCTACTGTACAGCACAGGGGATATAACAAAGGTTGCATAATAAATTTAAATAGAGTATAAGTTATAAAAAGTTGGACATGGCTGAGTGACTGAACAACAGGTTATAAAAATATTGAGTTGCTATGTTATACACTGGAAACTAATACTAGAAATCAACTATATTTCATTAAAACAAAAAACAAATGTTGACATCTGTTAATGCTATGCATGCTGAAGTATTTAGGGGGAAGTAAGTAAGTGTGAGTCACTGAGTTGTGTCCAACTCTTTGTGGCCCCATGGACTGTAGCCCACCAGGCTCCTGTGGGTTGTATCCAGGCAAGAATACTGGAGTGGGTTGCCATTTCCTTCTCCAGGGGATTGTTCTTACTTACTCAGGGATCGAACCCAGGTCTCCTTCAATGCAGGCAGATTCTTTACCATCTGAGCCACCAGGGAAAATGTATCCTAAATACTAAAACTATCCCAAATTGATATACCCCAATTTATTTATTTTTTTTTGGAAATGCATCAAAAAACAAGATGGAATGATAGATAGAAGAGGCATGGAAAGATCAAGCATAGCAAAATGTTGATGAAATGTAGGCAGTGAGTACATGGGTGTTTATTATAAAATCCTTTCAACTTTGCTGAACATTTAAAATTTTCCTATTAAAATTTCCTCCCACATTTTAACATTTAGCTCGTCTAAAACCAAATCTCGATTTCATCCTTCCCTGAAGCCACTTTTCCCTTCACCTTCCCCATTCTGGTAAGTGACAAACGTTCATCTAGGTGCTCCTTTGGGTTGTCCCTGTCCCACACATCTAATCCATCAGCACATCCTTTCAGCTCTACCTTCAGCCTATGTCTTAAATGCAACGACCTCTCCATAAGTCTGCCACAACAGCCCTGTTCCAGTCCACAGCATCATCTTTCACCTGGACCTACTGGTCTACTAACTGGTCTCCCTGCTTCCACTCTCCCCCTCAGAATCTACGCTCCACACAGCAGTCGCTCTGATCACTCTAAAATGCATCCTCCTGCTGCCTCTTCTCCCACTCACTCTATTCCAGCCATCCTCATCTCCTCCTCACTGTCTATGATCTATGCCAAGGTTCCTCTGCTTGGAATTTTCTCCCTCCTCATCCACAGGGCTTGTTCTCTCGCTTCACAGTTCTCCGCTCATGTCATACCAGAAAGGTTCCTGAACATCTATCTAATATAGTATTTCCCACCACATTCCCCATGCTGCCTGTATTTTTCCTCTGAGTTTTTACTACTATCTGACATGTTTCTTTCCTATGCGCCCCCACTAGAATTAACCTCTGAAGGACAGGAATTTTTGTTTATGTTATTACATATTATGTCCTCAGTTCAGTCACTCATTGCAACCCCATGGACTGCAGCACGCCAGGCCTCCCTGTCCATCACCAACTTCCAGAGCTTGCTCAAACTCATGTCCATTGAGTCGGTGATACCATCCAACCAACTTATTCTGTCCTCCCCTTCTCCCTCCTTCAATCTTTCCCAGCATCAGGGTCTTTCCTAACGAGTCAGTTCTTTGAATCAGGTGGCCTAGTGTTTGTTGAATATATGAAATAGATAAAATAGCACCTTCTCTGAATCTATCCCATATCCCTCCCCATCTTCTCCTGCTAAAGTAGTCTCCTCGCTCATATTAGAATATTTTACCTTTTCCATAGCACTTATTTTTTTCACAATTTTTTTAAAAAAATTTAAAAAAACATTTTTAATTGGAAGACAATTGATCACAATATCATTTTGATTTCTGTCATACATCAACAGGAATCAGCCATAGGCATACATCTGCCCCCTCCCTCCTGAGTCTCCCTCCCCCATCGCACCCCTCTAAGTTGTCAGAGAGCACTGGGTTTGAGCTCCCTGCATCATATAGCAAGTTTCCACTGGCTATGTTTTACATATGTTAATATATATATTTCCCTGCTACTCTCTCAATTTCTCCCACCCTCTTCTCCCACCC
>SJYQ01009295.1:0-74757 GCA_006410935.1 Redunca redunca
CTGAGCCCCCGGGAGCCCCTGTCCTAGCCTGTAAGAGGAGGCAGCCCCCTGCATCGCGGGCACAGAAATCCAGCTCCAGACAGAGCTTTGGCAGCTGCCAAGATTCAGCTGGCCCCCAAGGGCTTAAAAAGCTGGGAGAAATGGGCGGCGCTGTTCCCACCCAGAGCCTCGTCCGAGTCTCCTCTTCCTGGAGGACCCAGCAGAGGCAGAAGAGACCGCGTGGAAGGGCCGCTAAGATTCCCAGGAGGAAGGGGCTGCCACACCGGCCTGGGTAAAGCGGAGGAAGTAGACAGTGTTTCCTGGAGGCCCTCGCCCGGGGCCCTCCTGCTTCGGGACCCGAGGCTGTCTCCAGCCCCTCCCAAGCCCCGTGAGCAGCCCGGCCACAGGGAAGGGGCCGCTGCAGTGCTGACCTCCCCTCCCAGCGCCAGGCCCCGGCCCCGGGCCTGGACGACGGCGCGCGCCTCTGCTGCTTCGCACAAGCAGGGTCCCGTCCAGGGCCCGCGCGCAGCCCGGGCCGACCTGGCCTCGGCAGAGACCTGCCTTGTCTGGTAGACCTGAGTGTTAACCACGGGGACAGGAGGAAAACGAGCACACAGGGCCAGAACACCACCCGGCTGAGGGCACTGGGCAAGGGCTCGCCTCTCCTTCTCCTGACCCACCCAAGGCCCAGCAGAGGCATCTGAACTCAGGCCTCACTAATGCCCGGATCCATGTCTTCTCATCTGCTGGCTGTGCCCTGGCTCCCTCTAACCCAGGTAACAGGATCCGGTCCAGCAAAGATCAAGCTGCACTGTCTTTGCCGCTTACAGGATTCCAGTCCTTTCTTGAGTCATGGCCGAGGAAGAATTAATCAAAAAAACCCAAAGTCACTTTGGAAACTTGGGGGAAAGACTCAGTCTCTCAAAACTTTAGTTTCTTCACACGTAAAACAGAGATTCCAATACCTACTTTGTGATTAGAAGGTAATCATAAGCTTAGAGAGTCTGGTACAGAATATATGTCCAGGGAAGTGTTGACAGGATACCTTCTCGACCCAGAAAGCTGGGATGCAAATAATCAGAAAACACACATGGCCTCACCCTCTCCTCCCTGGGATGTACCTCCCTGTAAGAAACTGAAAGTTGCTCAGTCTCCTTTCGACCCCGTGGACAACATAGCCCAACAGGCTCCTCTGTCCATGGGATTCTCCAGGCAAGAGTCCTGAAGTGGGTTGCCATTTTCTTCTCCAGGGGATCTTCCCGACCCAGGAGTCTCCTGCATTGCAGGCTGATTCTTTACCATTTGAGCCACCAGGGAAGCCCCTCTACCTCCCTAAGGCTCCATAAAAAGATATACTTTGAGAAAAGGTTCGGGGGCTTCCAGAGGGATTTGCACATCCCGCTCCTCGGCTTGGGCAGACAACGGAGGGACAGAGGGGCTGGCGGCAATGCAGTCAGTGGTCAGGGCCCATGAGCCGCACTGGGATGCACTGGCCTCACCTTTGGGCGCCCTGCTCAGGTCTGTGGCTTCCCCCACAGCAGCGTTTCTGGGTGGGACCCCACCTGCGCCTTGAGAAAACCTAATCACCATCATCTCCCCAGAGAAAAGCTCTTCATCGGAAACCCCGACTGAGCAGCTCTTACTCAAGCAGCGTTCATTCTTCCAGTGAACAAAGTGTTCCGTTCTATTTCTCTGCAAAGGCTACATTTCCTCTCCCATTATCTACCCCATCGGCCCATCGGCAGCCAAGACTGCCGCGGAAGATTTCTCCTGTCCGTCACGTTCATGGTCCCCTTTATATTTGTGAGTCGTTGCTTCTTCTTGGCTTTGGCTCCTTCTCAAAAGGGCAGGAGAGCAAGTGGAGGAGAACAGCTTCAAGTCTCTGATTTCATCTAAAATGCTCATCAAGCAATCCCCAAAGCGGCCAGCCTGCACCCCAGTCTGCCTGGGACCCCAACTTCCAGCACCAGCACCCTTTGGAAACTGAGCAGGACCATTTCAACTAAGAAAAGAGAGAAATCTGGCAAAGGGGTGGGATGAGATAGGGATCTTGACATCTGGAGCCCAAGTGGTGATAACAGTTGCGGTGACATTCAAAGTATTTAACAACTGAATGATGGGCACTAACCCGTGAGATGGGACTCCTGGGACAATCAGATGAGTTAGCGGGTGCCCCCCCACACAACTGGTTGCCACTCTGGTGTGTACCCCTCTGATCACAGTTAATATTTCCTAAGTATTTACTATGTGCTGAGTATTATTTGAATCACTTTTATTTATGGTAATTTATTTCATTTTCACAATAACCATCTGAGATAGATACTTATGATCTCCACTTTACAGATAGAGAAACCGAGGCATGGAGGTGGTTTGCGTCCAGGATGTCTAGCATCAGAATCTTCCTCTCAACCAGACAACAGGACTCAGACACACAATAAGCTAAAGGCCATCAATAGGCATTAGCTCTTTTAATACTTTCCTGAGCCCTGTGAAATAGTTACTATCATCATCTCTGTTTTACTACTGAGGACACAAAGCCTTAAGGAGGCTAAACAACTGCCAGAGGTCATGGGCAATGAGTGGTGAGCAAAACACGGGCCCAGAGACTGGCTGTCGAGAGCTTTCTTTAAAGCGCTGGATTACACTGGTTTCTCTTCCATGAGGGCCTAAGAGCCATGGGGAATCACCTACTGGAGGCTGAATCACCTGCCCCTTGATCTCAACATCTGCAGGGCACTGCTGCTCTCAGGATGGGGGCCGAGGGATCCAGGCAGGTCCTAGCTCAGCCGAAGTGAGAAAAGTCAAAGGCAAATGCCACACGCAGATACCAAGTAATTCAAAACCAGGGTCCCAGTGTCGTGAGTTCAGGGCGGCATCGGAGGGCGCCGAGATGCCCTCCTCCCTGACCTCCCCCAGCGATCGCCTCACCGGGGTCCTGACCTTCCTCCCTTGCCCTCTGTCCTCACACCTCCACACCTTAGTGTCCCACCATCAGCCTCAGCAGAGCTGTACGCTTCACAGACCACTCAACACATGTGCCAAATGAACAGCGGCAGTCATCTTATTATCAGTCTTTTTTCTGACTGTGAAAGGAATATGTACTCATTGTACAGTAGATAATCTGAAAACTTTAGAATAACATAAAGACCAAACAATTAGTCACCCACTTCACATTAATCCAGAGATGGCAGCTGATAACACTCGGGCATATTTCCACTACCTCTTTTTCCGGCCTAGTTTTCTTTTTCATCAATAAGCTCATAAAGAAGCTTTACACTATTCCCCTCCATATACATGTAACAGTGTATCAGAGGAAGCTTTCATGTTACTAAAAACTGGAAATTATTTACAATTCTTCAGGGAATTCCACGATAGTCCAGTGGTTAGGACTCCGATTTCACTGTGAGGGCCTGCATTGGATTCCTGGTTGGGAAACTAAAATCCCACAAGCCATGAGTGTAGCAAAAAAGAAAGAAAATTCGTTATGAAGTCATTTGTAATTGTTGCACATCTCTGCAGTGGCTGTACCGTAATTTACCCAATGCCCAGGGTTAAAACAATCCAGCTCTTTACATCTCAGTATTACTGAAACTCCCTTCTCCTCCTGAAGGTCATTCACCCTCCAGACACTTCTGATGGGCCAGGGCCGTTCTGCTCCTATGACAGAAGGCAGGGAAAGGGGCCTGACAGTCAGCAGGAAGAGCAAGGTGGGAGAAGGGCCTCACCTGCTCCCTCTTTTTCTTTTTACTGAAGTAGAGTTGATTTGCAAAGTTGTGTTATTTCCAGGTGCTCAGCAACGTGATTCGGTTACACATATGCGTTCTTTTTCAGGTTCTTCTCCCTTATAGGTCATTACAAAATACTGAGTTCTCTGTGGTACACAATAGGTTCTTACTGGCGTTATTTTATATATAGCTGAGCGTATCCGTTAATCCCAACCTCCTAATCTATAAACCCTCCCCTCGTCTGCCTCCTCTTGACAGGGCAAGCACATGGCAGAAGTACAGGATGGAGGCTGTGACAGAGACCCAGAAATGTGGGCCCGGGCCTAGCTGCTTCTGCAAGGCGGAGGACATGTCTTAGTGCTTCCTGGGGCCTGACTTCCCCTTAAAAAGATGGAGAACCACAGTGAGATGCCACGTCACACCCATTATGATGGCTACTATCTTAAAAAAAAGGTGTTGGCAAGGATGCAGACAATTGCTGGTGGGAATGTAAAATTTTACAGCTGCTATGGAAAACAGCATGGTGGTTTCTTAAGAGCCGAAGCATAGAATAACCATAGGATCCAGCAATTCTCCTTCTGGGTGTACAACCAAAGGATGTGAGGCAGGGCCGCGAAGGGACGCTGCTCACCCATGCTTTTACGACACGATTCACAGCAGCCAAAATGTGGAAACAACCCAGCTGTCTGTGGAAGAGTGAATGGATAAAATAAAGCGTGGTATAGATAAGAACCGAATAACATCATCCTTAAAAAGGAGATCTGACATATGCTACAATGTGGAGGAAACTTGAAAATGTTAAATGTAATAAGCCTAAGTGAAATAACAAAAAGACTAATAGTTCTTGATTCTGCTTGTATGAGGTACTTACAGTAGATAAATTTATAGAGACAGAAAGTAAAACAGAGGTTATTAGGGGCTGGGGAGAGGGGCTAAGGGGGAGTTATTATTTAACAAGTACAGAGTTTTAGTTTGGGGGAGGCAAACTTCTGGAGATAGACAGCAGGGGCAGTTACACAACGCAAATGTACTTAACGCTTCCAAACTATGCAATTAAAAATTATTAAAACGGTCAATTTCATTAATAGGTATGTTACCACAAAAAAAAAGATGGAGAACATGAAACTGCTAATAATTTACAGTTTCGTGGCACCTTTAATCTTGCAGACAGGCATAAAACAGACTCATAGACTGGGGACTCAGGTCTGGCCAGGTACCGGGAGCGTGCAGCCGGGAGACCAGCTGCCTTGGAGAGCCCCTTGCGCACAAAGCCATCATTAACATCATTAATTGAAGTGTCTAAAAGGGCCAGAGCCAGACAGAGTGGGACCTGCTTTCCCTTCAGTGCCCCCCTCGCCTCTAGGTACAATTAAAGGCTTTTCCCTGTCACTCAGAGACAGGTGTATTAAGGATTCCTCAGTGGGGAGGGGAAGGGTCTAGGGGCAGGAAGGCGGGGATGGAGGAAGAGATTTTGCTCACTTCCTTTAAGTCAGCTCCTTGCTTTCGTGGAAATCCTTTCCTCAATTGTCCTTCTTGGGGTGGCAGTCTCAAGGAAAGCACTGGGTGACGCCTGGCTTCCAGAACAGCTCTCTCCCCATCCCCGACTTGCTGAGCAGCCCCGGGCAGTCTACTCTACAGCTCTCGACCTCCTTGAGGTCCATCTAGGGAGGACACAGGGACAATAATTCAAACAAATGCTTTCAAGTAGGTCTGAGCTAACAGAGGGGGTGACTGGGGTGGGGGCCCCCTGGGGAGAGAAGGAGGAAACGGAGAAGCCTTCCCAGTGTCCAGAGTCACCACCTATTTCAGAGACGCTGGCTTCTGTGAGCCACCCAGATCTTCCCTCTCCTCTTCAGTGAATGACAGGCGGGGACCAAAGTCCCATCCAGCCAGAAGGGTCATTTGATGGTTCTGTTCTCTATTACTGGTGACTTTACAGGTAAAAAAACTAGCCCAGCTCCCACTCACCCACGAACACATCACAGGGCTTCCAGTGTCTCTAAGCGCTGCCGGGGCCCCGGGGCCTGATTGAGAAGGCAGGCCCTGCTGATGGCCGTCCACCACCGGGGAACCTTAGGGACTGTCTATGGGAACTGAAAGCCACGGGCACCTGTCCGTCTTCGTCCAGAGAAGAAGGGAGGTGAGCGGCCCCACCCAGCCCTTAGAGCTGCTTTCCTTCCCTCCCCCACAGCCTGTGCCCTGACCTGGGGGGAGGGTCAGTGACGGGGTCACTAGAGGTGCCCCGCTCAAAACCTGCCCTCGCTTAGGAAGGAATTTAACCCTCTCCCTGCTGGCTCACGACTAGTCACCCTAACAGATCCACCTGCTCGGAGGGGAAAAGTTTCTGCAGAGAGGATCACACAGACCCATGTGATAACTCTGAGTGCACAGTGGAAGTGAACCCTGGATTTGGAGGCCGGAGGTCTGAGTTGGAGCCCCGGCTCTGCCACAAAATCAAGGTACAATCCTAGGTAAGTCCTAATTTTCTGAGCCTCAGTTTTCCTATCTATAAATTGGAAGTCAACATACACACCACCAAACTGCTTGGAGCCTCAGCATAGTGATTTTCTAAATGTCAACATACTTCACACACTTAATGGTTTAGAAAACCCCCTACAACTGTTAGGGGTTTGGACACCTAGAACTCACTGTGGGGCGTGGGACACACCACCCAAATGTGCAAGGTCTCAGTTTTCCCATTTGCTCATGGGATAAATTATTATTTCTTCTCTCAGAGATGACCTTTCAAGTCCGGGAGGGCTCCAGGGTCTCTGATGCAGGAATACAGGTGCTGCTGAGGCCCTGGTTCCCACCTTCAGGCTGCGGCCCGCATCGGCAAAAGACAGCGACAGCACCTGCCGTGTTTTTGAGTGAGCATGACCAGCTAAGCACCTCACAGGTATTTTTGGTAGCAACAAAGCCCATTTTATAATTGAGGCACCTGAAGCTAAAGGGTGGAAGCAAAATCCCACAGGAGGCCCACCTGCCTCCAATTCCAAAACCACAGCACAAGGACTCTGGAGAAAAGGCAGCTTCCCCGCAGGTACACCCAGTCCAATCAGCCCTGTCTGCTGCAGGGTGCCGGGGGACAGCCTCCACTTCCTGCTGGGTTCCTGCAGGAGCTCTGGAGTGCCCAGAGTCCAAAGGTTAGTTAAAGGCTGTCTGTTACTATGAATTATAAAACTTCACCAGCAGTTGGGTTTGGTGAATGCAGTGGTTTCATGCTTTCAAGCGATTCAGACTTACAAGTGAATTTCACCAGTTTTGCAAGAATCCATTCTACTTGGTGTAGAACTGTCACCCTTAGTGACCAGATTAAGGGACAACACTGGGTAAAGGACAAGAGGCAGTAATACTCTGAGCCAAACTATTATTTACGCTCTATCTGGTGACACCCTGCCTGCAGTTGTTGGGTGAGAAGTCTTTTCTGGGCTGCCCTCCAGCGCCAGCACAGTGAGGTCCACACACTGGGGTCCACACCCCAGCCCACCTCCACCCCACACCCTACCCCTGCTCCAAGGTCCAGGAACACTTGGGTTAGCAGCTCTTGCCCTTGTTCCTTTGAGTGCATGGGTCACTCCTGTAGCAGAATAATCACAGCAATAGTAGTAGCAGCAAATGCCTGGATAAGAACTCCCCCGCCCCCGCACTGTCCCCCATGGCAGACAGTGTCTGAATTTTCTAGGTAACTCTTTTTATTCAATCTTCTTAGTACCAGGTATGATTGTCAGCAGCAATTTATAATTCCTGAAGCTGAAGCACAGATTGGCTAAATAACTTGGCCAGGGTCACGCAGCACATCTGTACACATCTGAAGGAAGAATTTGATGGGGGGCTGAGAGAGGTGTCACAGCTGACGGAGTCTGCTCACCACACTCTCCCTTTCCCAAATCCCATATAAGCCATGCTCATGACCCAAGGGAGGAGCTGCCCCCACATCCAGACAGGCTCCAGGAGAGCTGCACCACCGTCCCAACAGCCAACACCACGACGGCCATGATACTACCATCAGCTCCCACTAACTGGAATCTAGTTTACTCCAGACCCTGTAATATAGACATAACTGGAATCTAGTTTACTCCAGACCCTGTAATATAGACATCACTTCACTGAATCCTTTTAAACTTGGGAGGTAGGTATTATTCTTCTCCCACTTTGTAGGTGAAAAAACTAAGCTCAAAGAAAGTTCTAGTATTTGCCAGAAATCTTCCATCTCAGAAAAAGCAGAGATAGGATGCAAAGAGGGATCTGTCTAACTCCACCTTGCACCCAGCCTCTGAAACCAAGGCCATGGAGACGAACATGTCTTCACGAGTCCCGACACGGGCCTTCTCCGGTCGTCCAGCGGCTAAGACTCCGAGCTCCCAGTGCAGGGGGCCAAGTTCTGTTCCTGGTCAGGAAGCTAGATCCCACATGCCGCAACTAAGACCCAGAGTAGCCACATAAATAAATACATAAAAATTTAAAACAAATATTAAAAAAGAAAAAAAAGAGTTCTGGGGCCCTGGCCCACTCAGCTAAAAGCTCTGTTCTCACAACGCAGCTGGTTCCCAAGACCCTGTCTCACCTCCTCAGACGGATTACTGCTTCCTGGTGGGTAGGGTTTGGTCTCCTCCCCACCCCCACCCAGGGCCTTCACATGATGAGGCATATGGGGTAAAGCTTATGCAGGTCAGGAAGCACCAGTTAGAACCGGACAAGGAACAACAGACTGGTTCCAAATTGGGAAAGGAGTATGTCAAGGCTGTATATTGTCACCCTGCTTTATTAACTTATATGCAGAGTACATCATGCGAAATCCCAGACTGATGAAGCACAAACCAGAGTCAAGATTGCCGGGAGGAATATCAATAACCTCTGCTATGGAGATGACACCACACTTATGGCAGGAAGTGAAGAGGAACTAAAGAGCCTCTTGATGAAAGTGAAGGAGGAGAGTGAAAAAGTTGGCTTAAAACTCAACATTCTGAAAACTAAGATCATGGCATCTGGTCCCATCACTTCACGGCAAATAGATGGGGAAACAATGGAAACAGTGACAGACTTTATTTTCTTGGGCTCCAAAATCACTGCAGATGGTGACTGCAGCCATGAAATTAAAAGACACTTGCTTCTTGGAAGGAAAGCTATGAGCAACCTAGAGAACATATTAGAAAGCAGAGACATTACTTTGCCAACAAAGGTCTAGTCAAAGCTATGGTTTTTCCAGTAGTCATGTATGGATGTGAGAGTTGGCCCATAAAGAAAGCTAAGAGCTGAAGAATTGATGCTTTTGAATTGTGGTGTTGCAGAAGACTCTTGAGAGTCCCTTGAACTGCAAGGAGATCAAACCAGTTGATCCTAAAGGAAATCAATCCTGAATATTCATTGGAAGGACTGATGCTGAAGCTGAAACTCCAATACTTTGGCCACCTGATGCAAAGAACTGACTCATTTGAGAAGACCCTGATGCTGGGAAAGGTTGAAGGTGAGAGGAGAAGGGGACAACAGAGGATGAGGTGGTTGGATGGCATTAGTGACTCAATGGACATGAGTTTGAGCAAGCTCTGAGAGTTGGTGACGGCCACGGAAGCCGCAGGACTGAGCAACTGAACTGAATTGAAAACTTATCCATCCTCTGAACATCTTAGTTGTTAAAAAATATATCAAACCATTGCCTTTAAAAAAGACATCTAGAGATTAACATTCATCAAGTCTGAACAAAATGAGTTTGCTCATTTATGGAGAAATGGCACATCTCAGAAAGTTGGCTGCACTCACTCCCTCGAGCCCCTGTGGGGCTGAAACCCGGGTGAGTGTGGTCATGAGACCAGGAGAAGGAACACCCCCTCCGCAGGCTGCCAGGCTTGGTCCCGATCCTGGGAGCCCAGAGCCCTGCGGGGGAAGGAGAGTTGTCTCTATTACCAGGTGGTTCAGCACAATTTGAAAGCAGCAAAAATGTCTTTGAATGGAAAGAAAAAGCACAGGATTCTGCTGGAATTCTGTTGAAGAACAGAGAGAAGTTCCGGCTTCAACGAATGAGCCACCCATTCTGAAAGTTCTCTGAGACGTTCTCTGGTTCCTCACTGTCAACCAAGTCTGGGCTCCTTGGCCTGCGTTCAAGACTCCCTCTGACCTTGGAGATCTCTTCCTAACTGCTCTCTAAGCTCCCCTCCAACCCTGTTTCTACCCCAGCAGGGTTCCTCAGCCTCTTGGCAGGTAGCTTCGTCACCGTTGTTGCACGGCACCCGGCTCAGAGGCGCCCTACTAACATCTGTCTTAGCAGGGGACGGGGGTTGCTAGTGGAGCCCTGAGTCTCATGCTGGGCCCAGAGCGCGTGTTCCACATCTAACAAACCTATCCATGCCGGATCAGAGCCGAGCTCACCCTTTCATGGACCCCTGGCAAGAGCCTTGAGCTAGCAGGAGAAGGAGGATGTCAACCCACAGAAGAGAGGACAGGGAACCTGCCTCAGGACTGAGTGGCCGTCAGCTGTGTGAGGATAATAATAAGATAAGAGTGAATCCTAATAGCTGGAAACCAGGCCAGTTCTCTCACTGCCCAGCATCTCTCTCCCCCACTCCCCAACGCATTATATTCTCACCCTTGGCTCTTTCCGGAGTCCCACAAAAGCTTCTTATCCTTCCAATGAGTCTGCCTTTCAACAACCATCTGATGGCAGCATGCTTGGAGACATGCTTGGGATGCAAGAAATGGCTACTTGAGAGATTCGCTCTTCCGGAAGCAGACTAGGCTCCTCCCAGGCATGAAGCAGAGGCCGGGGATCAGGCAGCACTGTACCTGACCCTGAGAAGGCCCCGCCAACCAAAGCTCTCTGCCCTTCGGCACTCTGGCCACCTGGGGGATGCGGACCCCTTGAAGAGTGGCTAATGTGGCTGCTTCTAGTCAAAGCCAAACAGTTGGGAACAGAATGAAGGGAAATCACAGAAAGAATGAAACCGACTTACATGAGGGATGGATGGAGAAAGGGGGCTTGCTTCCAGGAATGGGGACTGGTGAGGAATCCAGGGAAGCGTGGAGGCCAGCCTGGAGGAGGGGGCGCCGCAGGTGCTGCTCCTGCCCTCTCCATGGTCTTCCGGGACGCCACACAGCAACCTGCACACACACGGCCCCGGCGCCCGCAGAGCTCTATCTACTGCCCCGATCTCGCGGCCGCTGAGCTAAATTCCACCAGCTCAGCTCTTTTGCAGAAAGGGGGTTGTTTTGCTCGTGCACCATTCTTTCCACAAGGGTGGTCATCTTGCCCGCTGCCCCTCTTCCGGGGTCTTCTCTCACACAGCCGCTCTTCTTTCTCTGTAGGAGTGTTCCCAGGCCCTGCCGTCTCAAGAAACTACAGTGACTCTGCTCTCATCACTGTCCTGACCCCGTTTCACAGAAAGCAATCAGCAACCCAGGACCTCGTGGGCTGACGTGGGAGGGGGCTCCTTTCAGTTACAGGAGCCATTTGCGGTCCTATGAGGAGGCCGTGCCAGCCAGAAGGGCATCTCCCCACACGGGGCTGGGCTCAAACTGGCCCTGTGCTAAAGCTGCCGCCAGCACAGGCCGAGGCCCTGCATGGTCGGTCCTGAAATTAGCGACCTGAGTGTCTTTCCTGGTGAGCCTCTTGCTAAGGCCTTGAAAGTCTCCCCTCAACGTTGGAGGACAGAATGTGCTTGGCTGCAGACGTGGCCATCATAAATTGCTAACAGACTCTCAATCTGAAAAACAACATCATAGAAGGCCTCACCCTTTTCTGCTCCTCTCATCTACACCACAGAGGAGACGATGGCACCCCACTCCAGTACTCTTGCCTGGAAAATCCCATGGATGGAGGAGCCTGGTGGGCTGCAGTCCATGGGGTCGCTGAGGGTCGGACACGACTGAGCGACTTCACTTTCACTTTTCCCTTTCATGCATTGGAGAAGGAAATGACAACCCACTCCAGTGTTCTTGCCTGGAGAATCCCAGGGACAGGGGAGCCTGGTGGGCTGCCGTCTATGGGGTTGCAAAGAGTCGGACACGACTGAAGCAACTTAGCTGCAGCAGCAGCAGCATCCACACCACCATTTCCACAAGACCAAGAAGAGAAAGAGGTGCCTCCTCTGGCCACAGGGGAGAAGCTGCTCCCCAGAGGCTCACTTCTCCCCTTCCACCTGTCTTCAGGGACAAAAGCTAGGCCCCAAGGAGTCTGAGCAGGAAACGTCTGTTTTCCAAGGTCCCTCCTTGTCGCTAACCTTGATTTATCCTCATTTATTGAGCACCTGCTAAGTGCCGAGCTCTATGCACCTAACACGAAGGCACAGAGTCCCACTCACAGGTGGGGGTCACTGGGGACCACCTCCTGTGCTCACCCCAGGGAGGGCGATCGACAGCAGGCCGCTGTGAAGCCGGCTCTCTGTCCCTCCCTGCAAGCGTTCCCTGCCGTCTGCGAAGGGGCTGGGAGAACAGAGCAGGAGTGAGGCTGGACAAGAGCAAAGAGCCAGAAGCGGCCATCTTTGAAAAGAGCAACAGTAAAGGCAAATGTGAATGTGGCTAGGTATACATTATAGAAATCGTGTTCAGTGTACTGGTTATATGCAAATTATATGTAAATATGTACACAGCCCTCAGAAGAATCTGAGTGTTGCCTCTACTTTTTCTGCCTGTCTCTTACTCAAGCTGTTTCCAGGGTTACCTAGGAAGCTACTACCTGACCACCTGGCCAGGGTACCGCAGAGTACTTTCCCAGTCCCATCTTCCCGCCTTCCCCTTCCTATCAACGTCTCTCCTTGACCTCACCTCTCCAGGAAGGCTACCTGAGAAATGTAGAGTACAGAGGAGGGAGAAAAAACGGGGCTATGCCCATGCGGAGCATGGCCAAGGTAGCAAATGAAAGAGAGGAGGATGGTGTCCTCTGCCAAGGCAACTATCTTTCCAGATCTGGGCCCAGGACGGGCTCCCTGCAGCTGTCAAGAGGCCCTCAGACCCCAGGCATTCCCTGATGCCCCTAGCCCTTTCCCATTACCAGTTCCCCCAAAGCAGGGGCAGTAGGCCAGGGGCTCCTGCAAAGACCTCACCGTGGTTCCCACGTATGCTGCTGCGTGGCCACACCAGCCCCATGGACTAGCCTCATCTCTTCAGACCCACAGTCAGTGTGGAACTAAGAGGCCCCACCACCCTGCCTGTAAGTCTCAGTCTCCCAATCCACAAAGCAAGGGATGAGGCACTCTCTGCCCGTCCTAACTGACAAAGCTTCAGGAGGCATCCCTGAGATGAGCCACGTGGCAGGACCTGTGCGTGGAAGGCACCACCAAGAACAGATGCAGAATTGTGACTAAGTGTCTGACTCCACAACGGGATTTTGAACCTGCAACAAAAATCACCAGGGTAGCTGTCTTCATCCTCATCTGACTCTACTGCTACGGCAACACAGTGTTCACAATTTTTCCCGGGAGGGGTACAAGTGGTCCTTCCCAAGTTGCTGATGGGAAAAGCAAGGTCCCTAGAGGTGGCGTGACAGGCCCGAGGACACAGTCTAGAGCAGGCCTTGGTCTCCTCTGGGGTCCACAGGCCTTCAGTGCCCGCTGGCTCCATAAGCACCCGCAGAGCAATGGCTAGAGGAACCTGGAGGGCCTGTGGGAGCTCCTGCGGGAAAGGCAGGATGAGGAGCTGGCTGCTGCCCATGGGGCTGCACCTGGGCTGCACTATGGGAGGTCAGCCCCCCGCACTCGGTCCAGCAGGCCCAGCTAGCACCCTGGGAAGGCTGGGGCTGAACCTTCTGGCCCTGGGTGTCAGGCCTGACCCAGAAAGTGGGCAGCCTGGCCCGTTACCAGCTGGAAAATCAAGGAAGGAAGGAAGCAGAGCACTGTTTCCCCCTTACAGATGTAGAAACCTAGGCACAGGAAGGGTGATGGCGCTGGCAAGACCAAGCAGAGTAGCCCCAACAGCCCCGTGAGGCAAATCCTGGGCAACTGCTGTGTCTCAGCAATTCCCTCCAATGGCTACAATAACTCTGCCAGAAAGGACAACCCACTGCCTCAGTTTACGGATAAGGAAAATGCAGCTCAGAGCATTTAGGTAAATGGCCCAACCTCAAGATTCAAAATCCAAAAGCTTCCAATCCAGAACTTTCTGACTCTAAGACTCCACGGTGTTTTTACCAAGCCACCCTGCTTCTCTATAAGTTGAAGAGCATTTCAGAGTGAGACTGAGTGGGCCATAGTGTATTGCTGTGGGGGGAGAAAGATACCGGACCCTGGAGCAGGCTATGGATGAGTTCAGACCCCTTCACCCGCGGCCGAGGCCCTCCACGTTGAGGCTCACAGACCCCAGTGCAGGTGTGAACAGGCGCCTTCACACTTCAGGGCTGCAGCTCGCAGGGTGCCCATGCCTGAAAGGCTTACATCCTTGAGCAGAAAACACCCAGACATCACTCCAAGCCCAGTTCAAATGTTGCCCCTCCTCGGACTTCCCTGGTGGCACAGTGGCTAAGAATCCACCTGTCAGTGCAGGGAACACAGGTTCGATCCCTGCTCTGGGAAGATTCCACATGCCGCGAGGCCACTGAGCCGGTGCACTGCAGCCACCAAGCCGGAGCTACAGCGCCCGCGCTCTGCTCTGCAGCAAGAGAAGCACCCTCAGCGAGAAGCCCGTGCACCGCAGAAAAAAGAGCAGCCCTGCTCGCTGCAGCTAGAGAAAGCCTGCGCAGAGCAACGAAGACCCAGCGCCGTCAAAACAAAATGGAAGAAATTAATGAGTTAAACAAGGTTGCTCCTCCTCTATGAATCACCCCCTAAAACTCCTAGAAGAGTTGATTGCTCCTCCAGGGCATCCCAGAGCCCCTGGACACCCCTGGCCTCTAGTACTTGACTGGACTGCAATTATTCGTTTACCTGTCTGCAGTGGCTCCTGTCACCCTATGTTACACATGAGGCAACGGAGACTCTGAGAGCTTAAGTTACTTGCCCAAGGCTGTGCCCAAGGCCACACAGGCCGTCTGGCTCCAGAGTCCTCCTGTCTGCAAGGGTGCTGCTATTCTTCCTTGCCTCCCCCATCCTTAGCGCAGTGCCTGGCCCCTGGCATGTGTCCAGGAAAGGTTTGTTTCATTAATGATATGGAGGGATGGGGTGTTGCTGCTCCCAGCCACCTCCACTCCAAAGCCCACCTGCAGCCCTGGTCCCAGGACGCCCTACTTGTCACTCCACCTTCCACCACTCCGGGCCTTGGCTGCCCTTCTCCCGAAAAGCTCCAGGGCCTTTGCCTCGCTCCCATCCATTTCTTCCTGCAGTGCCCCAGCCGCTGCAAGGGTCTTTCTGTCTTTCCAGTGGGAAACTGAGACCCACGGAAGCCTCACGGACAGTGGATCTGTTCAGAGTCAGGTGTCCTGCCCCCAGGGTAGTGCCCGATAGGGACTGGTTTTACCTCTGCCTCAAGCAAAAAATTTAAAAAACCAAGCCCCAAGATAGGGGAGTCTGGAGGTCAGCAGCGGCCCTCCCCTCAGCCCAGCACCCTCTGGCTGACCTGGCCACTGGTCTAGGGAGGGCCTGCCGGGGAGGGGCTGCTCCCCGGGGCCAGGGTGGAGGAGACAAGTGGCCTTTGTGTCTGCAGCCTCCTGAGACACCTGTTCCCCCTCCTGCCCGCCTGCGGCCGCCCTCCCTCAGGGCCGGCCTGTGTGCGGCCTTGTTTACCCCGCGGCCCTGGCAGCCAGAGGGGCCTGCTCCCAGCAT
Organism: Redunca redunca; assembly: GCA_006410935.1. Taxonomy (NCBI): domain Eukaryota; kingdom Metazoa; phylum Chordata; class Mammalia; order Artiodactyla; family Bovidae; genus Redunca; species Redunca redunca. Next base: position 15,389 of record SJYQ01009295.1, read on the forward strand.
GGGGCTGGGTAGCCCTGCCAGCACCTGCCCGGCCCTGCTGCCGGCCAAGCACAATCACCCCGCTGTTGACACAGTTGCTGATTTTCAGNAGAAGGGGCCTGGGCTGGAAGTGGAGGGCTGCCGGCTGCTTCCTGGGTCCTACGCTGCAGTAGGGGGCAGGACACCCGGAGACAGGGGGGAACCCTGGGTGGATACCATCCTGTTGGAACATAAGACTTTAAGGACTTGGCCGTGACTGGAGTCAGATCCATCCAGGCGGACCAGGAGAGGAGGTGCAGAGTTCTCATTTAGACACACACACTGTCATATGCTTATGACTTACATAGAAAATAGGCTCTTTCTGCTTGGAGAAGGAAATGGCATCCCACTCCAGTATTCTTGCCTAGGAAACCCATGGACAGAAGAGCAAGGTGGGCTACCATCCATGGGGTGGCAAAAAGTCAGACACAACCGGGAACTGAACAACAATAGCTCCCCAGTGCACCTCTCCCATGGGTTTGGTTTAAAAGGGTCCAGGGCTTTTACTGAAGGGATGGTCTACGATTCAGGTTTTGTATAAGTCAGAATTCTTGCACTCTGCAGTCTTCGGAAGGTCATCCAGTTTAGACCAGCCCCTCCCTCTCACCAAATGGATGGCTCCACCCATCTTAAGGTCAGGAAGGGTCTTCTGGGTGAGCCCTGAAAGCTCTTTCTCTAAGCTTCCTTACTAGCAAATTGGGCAGAACAATGGGTCCATCTCAGAAGGCTGTTGAGAGGATGAATAAGATAGCCGTGTAATGTTCTTAGCGCTGTGCTCAGCGTACTGCGAACGTCCCAGAAAGGAGGGTGTTGCTATTGCCAGCATCGTCACCAGCACAAAGTATCTCTTTGTGTCCATACCTTGCCTTCTGCATCGATCCAGCCAGCAGTTGGCTCTTGAGTGAAATCTCCCCTCCCGGCTCGCTTATGGCTACGACACAGCGGGCAGAGCGCTTAAGACCGGCAGGCACCAGCTCTTACCTTCTCCAGGGCTGAGGCCAGAACACATGCGACAGCCCAGGTGGCGCAGCGGGCGTCTACGATGCCCGCCCTCTAGTGGAGGGACATGGCTCCTGAACTCAGGTGTGCAAGGAGGCAGGTGACCAGGAACACGGCAAAACCAGGTTAATTTTCACGTCGTCTGAATCCAGTTCTCCTGAAACAGACAGCAAAAAAGGCGATCAGATTTACAGGCAACGCAGACAGAAAGGTATATAGAGGCATTTACATGTGTGATGCCTCTCTCGGGCTCTGTGTTTTAAATCTATACTTAGAGCCAGAGAGCAGGATAAAGGGAGGGGCTGTGGAAGGGGAGGGGGCTTCCTTTTGAGCCAATAAGACATGTTCTAAAATCAACTGTGCTGACAATTGCTCAACTCTGTGAAGACACCAAACACCACTGAAATTTACACTTGAAGTGGGTGAACTGGTGTGTTGGGCAAATTATATCCCTATAAAGTGATTTTCTAAAGTTGATTTTTATAAAAGGTTTTATTGTTTTTAGATATTTCCCCTGAAATTCATTTACTATGAAAATGGAAAACATACATAAAAATGCATTTTTCTCAAAGTATTTATTTGCACTCTTTGAGTTCCAGATGTGTTTGCCGTCAGAGAAGAGGTCTTGCTGAGGTTGGCAGTGAGACCCCTGCGCGTGCCAGTTGCTGTGGAGATGGGACATGTCCAAGCCCGGACGTGAACTTAACTTTCTTGTCCAGTTGTGGAGACTAGACCTTAGGAGCAACTGGACAAGAGAGAAGACGGCTCAAAATCAGGGGCTATGCTATTTGCTGAGTGAGTTGAAAGAAGGATATTATTGAAGGTTCAAGTAATCCAGGAGGGCTTCATGAACGAGGGACTTGAGTTAGAAGGCGACAGGTTTAATAGAAAGAGCAAGTAAAATATCATACGAGCAAGTAAACTGAACTTAACTAACACAGAGTCAGGACAGCCCTTCGCTCTTCCTCCTGGGGCCCTCCCGCGGACTGGTGCTCTGCTCTCCACATACCATGGACACGCTCCAGAAGACCAGTGCATCACCCAGGAGGAGAGGTCTCACCGACTCCCCCTCCAGCCTCCAGCTGTCGCTTCCACTGGCTGACCCCAGCCAGAAGCCAGAGGAAGGGGTGGGGGGCACTGACACAGACCACGAGACCAGTGCCCAGGGTAAGAGGGAGGAAAAGACAGAAAGGAGGGGAGGGCTGCGTGGAGGCATCCAGCACTTCAACGTGGGCTGCAGGGGGTTAGGCAAGACCCAGCAGCATCACTCAGGAGGGGCTTTTCCCAGGCAGGCTGACAGAGGTGATGGGGCCCTGCGTTGCCCAGCTCTCAGTAGCAAGGGGGCGAGGGTGCCACTTTTATCATTAGAAGGTGATGGGCTCTGAGTCAGGGTCTCTTCATTCATTTACTGTAGATCCTCTCTACCCCACGTGGTCCCCAGACACCACCTGGGGGCTGGTTGGAAACCCAGGATCTCAGCCCCACCCACACACTGCTCCAGCACCTGCATGTCAGCCACACACCCGGTGACCTGATGACTTGGATGCAGGCTGCTCTCAGAGAGGCTCAGCTACCCCAGGGAGGCTGCGCCGGGGAGTGGGAGGGTAGGAGCAAGCCGGTGGGAGGGCCTTCTGCTGCAGGTATCAGGTGTCGGGAGTAGGAAACCATGGCTGCTGGCCTCTCTGGACCCCAGGGTGGATGGTCCACCACCTCACTCTTCCTGCAGACGCCAGGGCCGGCCCCATGTTTCTCTCCACACAACCTACCTGCATCCACTTCCTGTCCATCAGCACTGACGTGTGATATGAAATTTACTTGCTGACTATCTATATGTCATTTTGCCCATTCACAACTCTTGGCAGATGCATAAAATCCACTGATTATCAGAAAACAAATGCCACATCTGGCGTGCACGTTCGCTATCCCTGTAGACCCACCCAGCCCACGGCCAGCAAGCGAGAAGCTCCGAGTCCAGTGAGGAGGCGGGGAGATGACATCATGTACAGTGCTGGGGAGAAGGGGACGGCAGAGGATGAGATGGTTGGGTGCCATCGCTGACACGATGGACATGGACATGAGTCTGAATGAGCTCTGGGAGTTGGTGATGGACAGGGAAGCCTGGTGTGCTGCAGTCTGTGGGGTGGCAAAGATTCGGACACGACTGAGTGACTGAACTGAACTGAACAGGGCAGTGGTGGGGGCTGCTGCAGCTGTATCATATAATGTGCTTCATGTTAAAAAAAGACGGGTGGGGCAGCCAGTCTCGGAAGTGTTTCACCCATGACGACGGTGTATAATCCAGAAGCACTGGGATCTGCGTGCTCTCGAGTGTGCACCATCCATCTCTGTGTGTGTCACGTCATCAGCACAAAAAACGCTCCGCACTTAGACGCTTTCCAATCGGAGAGGTGGCTTTGATGATTCCAACCACGACGCTTCCAGCAGGTCCAGGAGAACCTGGTCACGGGGCCAGCGTCCAGCTGCCACCTCTCCAGGACTTCAGGCTGCAGCGGTGGCTTGTCCCCCCACCGCCTCCACCAAGCCTCTCCCCCATCTCTGCTCTTGAATCAGCTGTCTGCTTTCTCCACAGGGCTCCTTTGGAGACCACAGAGCCTCTTTTTTTTTTTCTTTGACATAATTTTTAACAAATGGAAGAAGAGCACAGAATTCTCAAGACACCCTTGCCTGAGATTCTACAAATGTGAATATTCACCTTATTTGCTGTGTCCTCTCTCTCTCACATACACACACAGAGGAAGCTGTGGATAAGACTTGCCTTTCCACCAAATACTATCACGTACGTTTCCTAAAAACGAGGGATCCTCTTTTATAACCATAGTACAATGATCAAAATTAGGAAACTAAAGTGACGCAACTCTCAGCCAATCTACAGATCTTATTCAGACTCTAGTTGTTGCAAGAATGCTCCTACTTTGCTGAAAGCGACGGAGCTACAGGCTGCAGAAGACATGTGCCATCTCCAGCCAGCTCCAGCCCTCCTCCGCCTCTCTGTCCCCACTACCCCCGTCTGCATCATTTTTCATTTTCGCTTGCTTCTCATGATGTCTTACGTCAGAACCAGTAGTCATGCTGACGACAGGAACGGTTTTGCACGAGCTTTTCTTTCTGTAATAAATCTCTGTTTCAAACAACACTGCAATGAGTAGCCAGCAGGCCACATGTTTCAGGGCCATGAATTATCACTGAAGGCTGCTTCGGTTTAGTGACAACTTATTAAACTAATTGTGTGTGTGTGTGTTTTGTGGGAAGCATGTGTACACATGTGTGTGAACAGAGAATAATACAGAAGCAGCTGAGTTAGGGTATTTGGGCTGCGGTCTTGAATTTATACAGCCCTCCTGGTTGACTCTGGGCAAGTCAATTCAGTCCTCTGGAGCCTCACCCATCACCCGTCGACTTTCAGCAAGACTGCCTTGTTATTTAAAGGGGTGTCTTTTAACATTCTGAGTCCACTGCATACTGAATGTGCCATGCGTCTGAGAGCCTGTGCACATGTGTGTCTGTGCGCATGTGCTAGGGAGGGGTGTATGGACCTAGTTCCACCTCTCTGCCTTCCCCTGGCCTGGGCTCTGTCCTCAAGCTGGCTCCTGTTGGAGGCAGGATGGTTGTCAGTGGTGACTGGGACAGCCAGCTTCCCTGCTGGATCCTGGGGGAGGCAGTGCCACCTCTTCCGGCAGTCAGTCCTCCCCCTGCCTGACTGGACCACTCTGGTAGGAGCCCACCCCAACCCTAGCAACATTTGCCAGGGGACTGTCAGGAGCTGATTGCCAGAAGCTTGGGTCTCAAATCAATCACTGGCCAGGGGGAGGGGCTTGCTGTGCCCACCTATCTAATCCTGCGCCTCCCTGAGATGCAGGAGTTCTCAGTATGTGCTGATCACCTGGGAGGAGTAAAATGTTGAAAATATTCAAGACTTTTTTAGGAGCCAGGAAGATAGTGTGGATGCTGGATAACCAGTGGTGTCTACCACAAGTCCCATTTTATAGATGGACAAAGTGAGGCTTGGGAGGATTAAATTGCCCAAAGCTGCAGGCACTTAAATTCAGTATATTTTGGCTTCAAAGCCCATGAATTTTCCATCATACCTTGATCCCTCCTTTCAGGTTGAGGTCAGTTGTGCCAAGCAATTTACTGAATAATCAGTAAATTATTCAGCCAGCCTAGAGACACCTATTTTAAAGGGTGTTTACAGCAAGGATGGGCTTCCCTTGTAGCTCAGTTGGTAAAGAATCTGCCTGCAATGCAGGAGACCCAGGTTTTATCCCTGAGTCAGGAAGATCCCCTGGAGTTCTTGTCTGGAGAATCCCATGGACAGAGGAGCCTGGCAGGCCACAGTCCATGAGGTTGCGAGAGTCAGACATGACTTAGCAACTAAACCACCACCATTATAGCAAGGATAAGCAACCCAAGTGTCCATCAGTGTCTGGCTGATTAAACAAAATGTGACCCATCCACACAGCCTTAAAAAGGGATCAGGTCATACTGACATGTACGATATGGATAAACCTTGAAGACAGTAAGTGAAGTTAACATGCCAAGACATGTTTGACTACAAAAAGACAAGTACTGTAGGCATCCAGGTCTATGAAGTACAAGAGGAGTCCAGTTCACAGAGACAGAAAGCAGGATGGTGGGGGCCAGGGACTGAGGGACGGGGTGGGTCGGTGTTCAGTTAGGAAGATGAAACAGCTCCAGAGTAGTTCCAGGTGGTGACAGTTGAGCAACAATGTGAATGTACTTAACGTCACACAACTGTACACTTAAAATGGTTAAACCAGTAAGTTTTATGTCAGGTCTATTTTACCACGATATTAGGAAAATAAGCCATTTTTTAAAAACTTGCATTTTAGAGAAGTCAGCATTTTAATCCCTTGTATGGAGAAGCTTTGCAGCAGTGTTTTCTTCCGTCATTACTCCGGTCTCTCTGAAGCTTTCCTAAACTCATTAGTCACCCAGCGTGACTGTCTGCAATTCTCTTGAGTGTCACCCAGAAAACTGAGCAGCAATACAGGCACACTTGTAAACACGCCTCTTAACAGCACCCGTTGGCCTGACACGAGAGATGAGTGACTTTCCATTATGAGTTGAATCATGTCTACACTTTGAGTGAAGCCTGGCCTGTGCGTCCTGTGCCATCGCCTGGCATCAGCACAGCCCATCTGGTACATGGGGCCAAGGACCCCTCCACCCAGCGTGGTCTTACATCTCTCCCCAGCCAGAAAGTATGCGTGGGCAGGATGCATGGGGCCAGGGAAAAGTTGGGTTTTGTCAGCTCCACGAGTCACCATGAAGTGGGCTGTACTCTGTAAACATGTGTTTGGCAAGTGGTCCCCCTGTGGGCGGCAGAAATCCAGATGGGGGAACTCTGCTGAGCACAATGTTGGATTTTACATCTGCTGAGCCCACAGGCACGTGGGGCCCATGGAGAAGTGGGCTGTTGGCCCACCAAACCTTAGTGCACCAATGTGTTTCTGGGGGCTCGTTCGGATCTAGAAGACAAAGGCACCGGGTCCACAACCCTTGCTGGGCCTGGGCGTGGTTAGAGCTGGGAGAAGCCTCAGCATCATCACCCAGAAGCTTCACAGACAAGAAGCAGCCCAGGAAGGTGGGCAACACTGCCCAAGGTTGGAGGCTGAATCTCGGGCTCAGTGCAGTGCCCTCTGGCCTCCTCACACTGGATGAGGCTGTGGCAAGTAGCCTCTGCCGTGCACCGCTGTGCCCTTGTACCCTAAGGCCGGTGCCCTGCCTCTCTGACTTCTGGCTCCCTGTGACACACAGGAGGCTCACCCGACACAGTGTTCCGTCCATAAGGGACTGATGGTGGTGAGTCACAGTGCAGGAGAGGCCAACAGAGCATGGCCTGGGTGCACATGGGGGCTCGGGGGGGTGGGGGAGACTGCCAGCAGAAGAGGGCTGCTTCCTCATCCTTGTTGTTCCTGGACCCCCACTCTTGCTCTGTAAATATCACACCCCCCCATACACACCTTCTTCAGTTACCTCTGGGAGAGGCTGCTTTCCTGGCGGGGCTGTGATGGACACGGGTCGATCATCAGACCACAGGAATGCTGACGTCGAGATTCAAGCTGAGGACAACATGGAGTCTGTACAGTTTGGGAATTCTCTGGAGACCTCACACCAAAGGCACGAAGCATCCGGGAAAAGTGACCGAAGGCCTGGGCTACTCCTGCCGGTGTGGATGTCTGCAGACAGCAGAGCTCATTCGGTGGGCTCCCCTCAGATGGGAGGGTGTCTGAGGTCTCAGGGCTGCTCTGAGAGTCCAATCGGAGTCCAGACTATTGTATCACTAACTAACACCCTCCCTCCTCACCCATCCCTGCCTCCCTCCTTCCTTCCCTCCCTCCCCCACTTCCTTTCTTCAGGAAGCACGGAGCCCAAGAAGACAGAAGTAAACCCCATTCCAGAGCTTTTAACCCAGTCCAGCAGTTACACACTGTGGTCTTAGACCCTGATGTCTTTCCGGGCGGTCAAGGAGGTCTGGAATGTTACAGGATGGTGCATGGGGAGAAGACCCGTTCAACTTTCAGGACAGATCAATGCAATTGAATACAGTAGGTACAAAAAGTCCACTGATTTGGTTTTAGATTCCACATTGCAGCTAATCTTTAAGGAACTCCCTCTCGTTGAGTTTTGGTGTAGTATTAAAGAATAATGCCCACTTTTATCCAAAAAGACTATTTAAGTTACCTCTGAATTTCCAAATACATAATTGTGTGTGGCCAGGCTTTTTTCACACGCACCAGATTGAAGGCAGAGGCAGATAAGAGAACCCAGCTGTTTCCTATTAAGCCAGACCTCAAACAGGTTTGCAAAAATGTAAAACAATGAATCTTCTCACTGCTATTTTGCAAAACATGATTTTTTTCCCTAAAACACATTATTTGTGTTAACATGCAATGGATTGTTCTCATTTATAAGACTTAATGGATAAAATATTTTTAAATGTTATCAATTTACTATCAAATTCTATAAATACCAGTAGATATGAGCCACAAAAGCAAAGCTCTTTGGGATTTTCAACAAGTGTTAAGAATGTAAAGCTGCCCTGAGATTTAAAAGTTTGGGAGCCCTCTGTTCTAGGAACAATATTGTCAACACTAATCTCTGTTGAGAAAGGGCCAGATGGTGCTCAACACCCTTGCTTTCAACAAATCCCCACGGAGCTGATGCCACTACTGAATTACGTGCCAGAGATTGAGGGTCTGGCCATACAGTGTCAAAGCATATATCAAAGCTATGGTTTTTCCAGTGGTCATGTATGGATGTGAGAGTTGGATCATAAAGAAGGCTGAGCACCAAAGAATCGATGCTTTTGAACTGTGGTGCTGGAGAAGACTCTTGAGAGTCCCTTGGACAGCAAGGAGATCAAACCAGTCAATCCTAAAGGAAATGAACCCTGAATAGCCATTGGAAGGACTGATGCTGAAGCTGAATCTCCAATACTTTGGCCACCTGACGTGAAGAGCCAAATCACTGGAAAAGACCTTAATGCTGAGAAAGATTGAGGTCAGGGAGGTGGGGGCCGGTGGACAGAGGATAAGATGGTTGGATGGCGTCACTGACTAAACGGACAGGGGTTTGTGCAAATTCCGGGAAAGAGTGAGGGACAGGGAATCCTGGAGTGCAGTAGGAAATGGGGTTGCAAAGAATCAGACACAACTTAGTCACTCAACAACAACATACAGTGTCAGAGCACCCTGGAGGTTAGGGTGTGTTTCCACCAGCTGGAGAGCTGTGCAACCCTGGGCACCTTTGTTTCCTTCTCTGAGCCTCATCTGGAAATGGGACGGGAGTGTGGTGGGGACGGAGTGGTGGTGGAGATGAGGAGGGTGGGTGTGCACAGCTGGGTGTGAGTGCCGGCACTGCGCCTTGTGCAGCCCCCAACCCCACGCTGCCGTCCCTTTAGGTCGCTTGGAGGGTGAGACCGTGCTGTCCATCAGAGCCTGGAAGCCGCAAGTCTCCTCAGTGCGCTTCTGTTGCTAAGGGGAAAGACTCTTGCAAAGGTCCTTTTCTGAAGGTTAAGTGTGCCCACTGGGCAGCAGGGAGGCTCACACCCAGAGGAGGACAGCACATATCTGGGGAAGGACGCTACTAATCTCCGTAAAAAATCCTTCCCAGCCTTGGGCCAGTGGGGTGTTTAGAAACCTGCAGGAGGCAAGGGGACCAGCCCTTCCTGGATCCTTGAGAAACAGGTATTTCATGCTGGGCTGGCACACAGGGGCAGCCAACACCCCCTGTGCTTGTCTGCCTGGCTGCTGGGTAATTTTACACATTGGCTTTTACTGGCAAGGGAGGTGGGCGGATGTGGGTAGTGGAATATTCCGCTAGGTCAGGGGTTCAGGTCTGGCCCGGCTGGTGGAGACTTCTGGGGTGATCTGCTCTCTGAGAAGCTGTCTGTTCTGGGGACCGGGGTTGATGTCCATAGCCAGCGAGTAGCTATGAGCGCCTACCAGGCTCTAGGCTCTGTGCTGAGGGCTGAAGCAGTGGTGGGCACAGTGGTGGGCAAGGCTGATAGAGTTCACGTCCCCTGGAAGGTCATGTTCACAGGTTCTGGGGGTCAGGATGGGGGCTTATTCTGCCTACCTCATGAGGGGCAGCCCCATCAAGGTGTGGATGTAGGACTGGTGATTCAGTCGGTGGCTGAGCTCACCCTACTGCCCCACACGCAGCCGCAGAGTGGGTCTCCCCTCTTCCAGGGCCACGTGGGGTTTCCCACCAGTGTCTGCCTTCTGTTTTCCAGCGCAGAGTCCTCGACTTGATCGTGCACCCAGTGGCCCAGGGTCTTACTGAAGGGCTGGGGGCAGGGGGCGTCTGCATTTGTAGCCTGTCCCCAGGGGACTCTACTGCTGCTGGTATGAACCAGGCATGGGAGGGCATGGCTCGGGTTTCTCTCTGTGCTGACCTCCATGGCCTAGGATATGGGTCAGCACACAGTAGGTGCTTAATAACTACCCAGAGAATGGATAGATTCCCTGTGGCCCCTCCCCTGCCTCTCTCTCACCCTCACCCTCTGCAAGCTCCAGGAGCTGGCGTGACGAGTAACAGCTCGGACAGGCGGACACCGCCCCCTCCCTCCATAACGCTCCACCTCTATCATCTGTATGCGGTTTCTCTCGCTACGAGTAACCTGGCACCAACCCCGCCATATCTCCAGAATGAGGGCTGGTCGAGCTGCAGCGGCCTCTGCCCCCTCCCCAGCGCACGCACGTGCTCGCCAGCTACTGTTATGTCCCCCCGAGCTTAGCTCCTCTCCTGCCCAGCTCCACGGGCCAGCCCACAACTCAGTGTGGGTTCTGTTTATTATTCTAAAGAGGTCATTTTCAAGGGGCTGAAATACTTGTTAAAATTAAGGCAAAGAATGTAAACCACAGCCAGGCCAGCTCACCTTGTGCTTCAAAGGCCTCTTGTTTCTCCACGCACCGCTTCCTGTAAGCTGCCTGCAGGCCTCCAGCAGCTCCAAAGAAAAGGAAGGCCGGCTGCCCAGCGGACGGGCAGAGCAGGCCAGGGAGTGCGGCCAGTCTCCAGGCCTGCATAGCTGTCCTGGGCCTGGAGGCACCTGCTGGGCCTGGTTGGACGATGGCTTGGAAGGTTGGAGACAACCAGTCAAAAGGACGTGACAAGTGATGGGCAGAGACAGGAGCCTGCAGAGCCCTAGCACGTCTGAGGGGCCAGCCGTGCCTGTGGAGCCAGCCCAGTGGTGCACGTCCCTCCAGGCCAAGTTCTGGCATCCCGGAGCAGGGCTTCCGTGGAAGGTGAGGGTGAAGGGCACTGGCCACGTGAATGCCAAAGGCTGGGCCCTTCAGGGAAAACCACCTTGGGCAGCTTCCCGCACAGATCGCTGCCTTTTGTTCTAAGTGGTTTTTATTTTCTGTAGACATTTCCCTTAAAGAATAACAATGTGGGAAGGAGGGTTATTTGGGGAACTTTAGCCTTTGAAAGCCCCTCCTGCAGTTGGAGGGGGGGCCCGAGGAGGAGGGGCCCCGAAGGCTGGGTGTGTGTGTGGCTCCTACACTGAGCTTGAGGAAGTCTTGCCCTCTCAGTGGGCCCAGATTGGATGGTCGAGGTCCTCTGGAGATTAGACAGGCAAATAGGGAGAATGACTGGTTAAAATGAAACAGAGGTTCATTTTCCCCTGAACTTTTCCCCTGAACAGCTACATCTCTGAGGCTCTTGGCGCCCGCACGGCAACCTTGGCTCACGTCTGAGGTGATTCACTGCTTCTGGATGAGCAATTTCAGGACCTGGGTTCAAACCCAGCTCCTCCACCATTTGGGAGCGGAGTGATGCTTGCATTCCCGCCCACTGTTAAGAGTGTCTTCCTGTTCATCATTCATGGCGGTGCAAGGACCCTGCAGACCCTGACCTGCAGGTGCACTGCGGCAGTGGGTGAGATGGATAGAGCCTCGTGCTGGGCCTCTGCAGCCAGGTGGTGGGGACCGAGCCCCCTGCCCATTGACTGCAGATGGGCTCCAGCCATGTGCGGAACCTCCTTGTGCCCAAGCCCCCCTCGTACCGGTGTGAATATGAGAGCACCTGCAAGGAATGTGGACCCTAGGCGCGGCTTCTGTTCGTGTCTCTGGCATCACTCATTGACCACAAATTAGAAACAAGACAACACGTCCAACAAGAGACAACTCAGGGCTCTGAAAGGCACCCATTCGGCCTTGTCAGTGGCCAGATACCTGCTCGGTGAGGGCAGGGGAGAGCGGGCTGTAGTGTCAGCCCCCATTCTGAATCTGAAAGCCCAAGAAGCAGAAGCTCTGATATGGGGAAGCAGGAGGGCGTGGGTGTCCTGACTCAGCAGAGAGAGTAGACTCGCCCTCCGCTGACCTTCTGTTCTAGCCGGACCCTCAGTGGACTGGTGATGCCTGCGTGTGGGGAGCCACCTGCTCTGAGAGGGTCACATCTCAGGGCTCATCTCACCCAGGGACACCCTCCTAGACGGGGACCCCCCTTCCCAGACGGAGACAACCTCCTGGACAGAAATACCCTCCTGGACAGAAAGAGTGTTTGCCCACTGTCTGGGCACCCCTGGGCACAATCAAGTTGACCGTCACGTCTGTATACCAGCCAGCAGCTGCCTGTTGACCTGCAGGGTCCCTAGCGGCAGTGGTATACCATGTCCAGGTGCAGAATGCTGATTCAGGCATCTGCGGGTTTGGGGCTGTTGCACACGAGGCTTCAGGGGACCCCTTGGCACCTTTCTCTGGGGCACCGATGCCTGCTTTGCTGCAAGAACTTGAGTGAGATTCCTGGGGCAGAGGGCATGGCATCAGTCATTCACCATGTGACCGGAGCCCTGCGGGTCGGCTTTGAGTGTGCGTCCACGGTGGACGAGAGCCCTACCTGCTAATACATAACACGTGAAGTTCCTCGAGGGCTGGACGCCGGGCTCAGCAAGTGGAGGGTAATTTAGGATGGTGGGTGGTCCTGTCATCACCAGGCAATTAGATATAAGGAAGGCCCCTGCCCCCCAGAGGACAGCCTGGATCTACTCAGCTGCCATGTGAGCTTTGCACCCTACCCACTCAGCCCTCCCAATGGTGGTGGGGAGCTCAGGAAAGCATCCCAGGCAGGCCATAGTTCATAGTGTCACAAAGAGACACAACTGGGAGCAACTCACAACACAACATTCATGTATTCAGTAAAATGCCTGAGTAGCCTACTCTGCCCGGCAGTCTCTTTTATGTCTCTTCTCTTTGAGGACAGCCCCCCAGGCTCCTGTGGACAAATGACAATGTTACATTTAGACTAAGTAGAAATGAGACCGCCATCACTAGAGTTTCATCAGGTCTCTTTAGCCCACAAGGAAGCTTTAGAAAGCCTGTGGCTCAGCTGGTAAAGAATCTGCCTGCAATGCAGGAGGCCTGGGTTTAATCCCCGGGCTGGGAAGATCCCTTGGAGAAGGAAAAGGCTACGCACTCCAGTATTCTGGAATTCCATGGACTACAGTCCATGGGGTCGCAAAGAGTCGGATAAGAATGAGTGACCTTCACTTTCACTTCACTTTCCTGGAAGAAGTTACGGTGACTGCCATAAACATTCATGCCTTCCCCCTCACCTTATTCTTCTAAGACATAAATCTGTCAAAAGGACAAAGAGGAGGAGCCAGAAACACAGTTTTAAGAGGGTCTGTCAGCTTTTAGAAGACCAGTTGACAGAAAAGCGCTGGTAGTTGGACTTCCTGGATATAGTTGTATTCAATACAACAAAAGTTTTACTGAAAAGGGAAACCCCAGGCTGGAGTCAACCCAGATACTGCTTCTTCCTCCTGCATCTCAGAGGCTGGAACTTCGTGGAAACTTGGCCTCCTTGGAGACTAATTCCAGCCCAGCACTGGGTCCTGCCAGCTTGCAGGGACCCCACGGCCCCGCTCCCAGCTCCCTGCTGCCACCCCCAGGGCTGCCCTCTCCAGGGGGTCCTGCCAACACTGCAGGGGCCCTCACAGACTGGGGACCCTAAACCAGCTCCAGCCTCGCCCCCACTGTCATCACCCTGCTGGGTGTGCCTTAGATTCTCCCCCACCACTTCCTGCCGAGATGCTGGGAGGAGGCAGGATGCTAAGCTCTGGACTGCTCTTTAAGGAGCTGCAGCCCAGTCGACTAGCCTTGACCCACAAATCTGAGAACTCACGCCTCGAGCATCTTAAGGAGAAAATAAGAAGGGCCTTTCCTGAGCCTGTTGTCTTCAGAACACCCCTCTGGATTCTGGCTCTAGCCTCCTTGAGACTGTAAATATCTCGGGGCAGAGGGGAGTGTGAGGAGAAGAGAGCTACACTTGACTCTGATGTGCCTGCAGGCCCCTGTGGGTACCTGAACAAGGGGTGGAGAGCGGCCAGCCGTCCTAGTCTGATAAGGTCCCCAAAAGCCCGAACCAGGGGGCAGATTTAGCCTTCCCAATCCACGCCACATCCCAGCATCTGTGACAAATGGTACAAATAAAACGGGCTCGGTCATGTATTGGGAGGACATCACTAGAGGCACTTGACATGGGAAACCTCACGGCAAAGACTGAGAAGGCTTCCCATCTGGCTGCACATGCTCTGCGAGGCAATGCTGGCTGCACATCCAGCTTCGGAAGACTTGCTCCTTTAATGGAGGCTAAATTTGTCCCTGAGTGCCCACTGCCCTGTGAAAAACCTGGGCTAAGGCTTCAAATATGACTTAACTCTTGTTGAAAATGCAGACACTTATTCATGTGAGTAACAGATGCGCCAGTGTGTGCCTGCTGCACGCACTGCCCACGGAGAGGAGGCGGCCAGGGCTTCACTGCTCTTGCAGGAGCTGCCTTCGGTCCCACTGCCCAGGACAGGCCTCAGAGGGTCTGTCCTCCACCCTCCCTCTGCCCCCAGCCCCCTGGGTGTGCATCTCCTGTGCATCAGAGCTGCAGGCCATGCCTCAATTCCACGAGCTCGGGTCTGAATGCACCAGAGGCGACTCCTCTAGAGGAGCGCCTCCTGGACAAATGGAAGAAAAGGGCCCTGAACTTCCCGCCTGGAAAGGGCCAGGATGTGAGGCGGCTATGGAACACGCACAGCGAAAGGGCCTTGGGGGCAGGGACTGTCCGCCGTTTTCAGGAAATGCTTTTACTCCCTTTTCATCTCCCCCTTTCTCAGGTCAGGCTAGGGATCCAGGATACGCTCTGGGACTGACAAGAGCCCTGCCTTCCGTCCTCACAGACTGTGAGATCCAGCTGCGACAACCCTGGGGAAGCCTGCTCAGGGATCCTTGTTTTATTTGGGTTGAGCTGGTTAATTGCATGGCTGCTTTTGAGGCTTATTTAAGGAGTGGTTTAATGCATTCCTTCCTGGTCTCCTGGCCATGCCCCAGACATCAGGTCCTGGAGAGAAGCGGCCTGAGCTGTCATTCTCACGGAAGCATATTGGCGCCTGGACTCCAGTGGCTGATGTGGGGAGGGGTGCCCACAAGACTGTGGGGAGCAGCCACTGTGAGGACTCGGGCTTTAACTCTGTGGCTTTTGCGCATGAGATGTTCCCTCCCTCTGTGTTCTATCCTGAGAAGCAGCAGCGGTTGGTGAGGAGCCCGCTTCTCCTGTCACCTTGGAAGCCGAAGCTATAGCATCTTCTGTCGGGGTGGGGCCTGAGCTCAGCCTTCCAGCCCCAGATGGGTAGGGGGCTGCTGGGAACCCCCGGCTGGCTGCCCTGAGGACGTCACTGTCGCCATGAGCAGGGTGAGCTGACAAACGGCGTTCTCATACCGCTGCCTGCTGCGAACTTCGCCAGTGTGAGGCAAGCCGCAGGTCAGCACCACTGCCGCAACACAAAATCACACGACAGAAAAAACCACGCTGCCAAGGCCAGCTGTTGAGGCCCTCTCCGTGTAAAATATAGTGAAAGGCAGTACAGTAAAAGCAGCTGTGGGGGGCGGAGAGAGGGCAGGTCAAGCCCAGGACCGAAAGAAATCTGCTTGGAGCTGCCGCCCGGGGTGTGGGCTGCGGGCTGCGCCGTGGAGCTGCTGCCGGACGTGAGAGGCCGAAGTCCGTTTCCCGTGAGTTCCAGAGCTTTGTCTGTGCCGGCTCAGGGTCTGACGGCCTGGGAATGGACCCGGCGCCCAGGCCCATGGGACGCGCGTCCACCCCCGCAGCTCGTCCGGATGCAGGATGGCTCCATCTTAACAGAAGACCCCGGCGAACTGCCTATGAATCCCGCCGCAGCCCGCCTCTATTCACAACGGCGCAGAGTGGCCGCCGGAAGTGGTTTTGAACTGCTTCCTGTGGTTCCGCCACTGCGCCGGGGGCTTCTATTTTTAGACACTGGCGGTAGACGCCACATGGGGACTTGTGGGTGACCGGGGCAGGCCGAGGGGCTCTCCATTCAGATAGTATAAGAGTTCCTTCCGAGTGACACCCAGTGGAGAAGGCTACCACTTCCTCCTGAGGGCGAGAGTGTGTTGTGTGTCAGGCCGACAGACGCTAGGACGCTTGGCCGTATGATGCGTCATCATGTTTGGTGACCTCCCCGTATGAGGCTGTGTGGCTGGTGTCCACGAGACACCAGGGGGTTTTACTTGCTCCTTTGCCTGTATCCTGGACCTTCTCTGACTGTGATCGTAGGTTGTGGATTTCTGTTCGGAATGGCTCAGTTTCAAATATTCCATTCTCTTGCGGTCAGTTGGTCCTGTCTTAGTTTTGGCTTCCCCAGGTTAGCAGATCCCCATAGGAGGATTCATGTGCATTGTTCATGTGGGAGGTGGGTCCAGCCAGCACCCCTGGGTGGGGGCAAGTGAGGCAGGGACCGGACAGAGCTAAGACCACCAGCGAGTGGAGGATTCTCAGAGCATGCTGTGAGGCCCACTGGTCCATTTCTCTGGATCTCCGAGGCTGCAGGTTCTTCTGAAGGTGAGGGACCGCTTTGTGACCAAGATGTGGCTGGAACTGAAAAGTAAGCCTCCACACCTGGGCCCAGGATGAGAGGGAGCAGAGCGGGGAAAGGGTTCACAGGGGATGCTGGCGGTGAGGGCCCTGGGCTTTGTTGGTTCTCTTGCCCCCTTGGCTGTTTCTTCTCACTTCATCACAGAGGAGACTGTCAGGACTCAATATTTGCACAGCACTTCTCCTGGCTATGAAGCTTAACCTCAGGGTTTCTGATTTCTGTTTCCTTTTCTCTCTCTGGTTACTCTGCATCTTATTCTTGTATACTCATTTTATGCAAATCATACCCACAGTGAAATAGCCCCGTGTAGCCACAAGGACAACTGAGGTGGACAAGAGAGATGATTCCAAATCCTGGTAAAACACATGAGCAGCGAGAACTGTCACACGTTGTGAGGAAAACAGGATGGCCTATCTTATAAAGTTAAATACAGGATTTCCCTGGTGGTCCGGAGGTTAAGGCTCTGCCTTGCAATGCAGGGGACTCAGGTTTGCTCCCTGATTGGGGAAACTAAGACCCCACGTGCCTCCGATCATCTAAGCTCTCATGCTCTGGAGCCCTCACACTGCAGCGAAAGATCCCTGGGCCTTAACTAAAACCTGATGCAGCCAAATAATTATATAGATATGTTTTTTTTTAAAGTCAAATACAGACTCACCAATACTGCCCAGGACTACCCATCTGTAGAGGTTACCCCTAGAGAACATGTATCCATACACAGCCCTGTGTATGGATGAGCACAGCAGCACTTTTCTTAACAGCCGCAAGCTATCTGGAGCAAGCTGTCGGGGTTCAAGTCCCACCTCTGTGTGTTAGAATGCTGTGTGATCTTGGGTTAGGAACCTAACCTTTCTGAGCCTCTCTTCCTCAGCTGTCTAACAGAAGTACCAGCAGCAACCATCTCATCAGGCTGTTGTGAGTACTGACTGAATATGAGAGCTCCATCAGTTCAGTTCAGTCGCTCAGTTGTGTCCGACTCTTTGCGACCCCATGAATCGCAGCACACCAGGCCTCCCTGTCCATCACCAACTCCCAGAGTTCACTCAGACTCGCATCCATCGAGTCAGTGATGCCATCCAGCCATCTCATCCTCTGTCATCCCCTTCTCCTGCCCCCAATCCCTCCCAGCATCAGAGTCTTTTCCAATGAGTCAACTCTTCGCATGAGGTGGCCAAAGTACTGGAGTTTCAGCCTTGGCATCATTCCTTCCAAAGAAATCCCAGGGTTGATCTCCTTCAGAATGGACTGGTTGGATCTCCTTGCAGTCCAAGGGACTCTCAAGAGTCTTCTCCAACACCACAGCTCCATAGTGTCCTTCAAAAAGATGTGTTCAAGCCCCGGGACCTGGGACTTTATTTGGGAACTGGGTCTCTGCAGACCTCCCCACCTAGGGCTGAGGTGAAACGCTGCTGGGACTGCTTCCTACCGGAGGTGGATGACAAGAGTGTGACCCGGGTCACCTGGACCTGACCTGGTCCATCTTAACAGGTAGCTTACCCCTTAGGGCTGCCCCCCAGAACTCCTCTCCTCCCTCCAAGCACGTGTTTGGGCACCAGCTGGCGGCCGGGCATGCTAACACACACAGGCTTGAACGGAGATGCGTATCAGAGCCCCTGAGACATGGATTTTCTTCCAGATCAGATACAGCCGAGCCTTGTGGCTCCAGTAGAGGGGAGGAGAGGCACTGCATCTGAGTTACATTAGCCAAACCAGCCCACTTTATTTTTCCATGCCTGAGAATCATGATACGTTTTTAGCCTTGAGAGACACTGCACTTTGGGGAAAAGGCATGGAGACTTGAGAAACCCTGACTGCGGTTGTGGCAGGACCGTCCTGTGGCCTCCTCCCCACCTTCCCAGGACTCCCACACCCATGTCCTGCATCTGGTCTGTCCCATTCCATCCTGCTCTTGCCCCCAACACCCCTTTGCTGCTTCAACATGCTACTTCAGAGAAGAAGGTTTGGGTTGGTTGCTGGCAAAGCAATGTCTAGATGGGGATGAAAATTTCATGCAAAGATGGGCACAATAAAGGACAAAAATGGTATGGCCCTAACAGAAGCAGAAGATATTTAGAAAAGGTGGTGAGAATACACAGAAGAACTATACAAAGATCTTCATGACCCAGATAACGATGATGGTGTGATCACTTACCTAGAGCCAGACATCCTATAATGCAAAGTCAAATGGGTCTTAGAAAGCCTCACTTTGAACAAAGCTAGTGGAGGCGATGGAATTCCAGTTGAGCGATTTCAAATCCTAAAAGCTGATGCTGTGAAAGTGCTGCACTCAATATGCCAGCAAATTTGGAAAACTCAGCAGTGACCACAGGACTGGAAAAGGTCAGTTTTCATTCCAATCCCAAAGAAAGGCAATGCCAAAGAATGTTCAAACTGCCTCATAATTGCTCTCCTCTCACACGCTAGCAAAGTGATGCTCAAAATTCTACAAGCCATGCTTCAACAGTACATTAACCATGAGTTTCCAGATGTTCAAGATGGATTTAGAAAAGGCAGAGGACC
This sequence comes from Redunca redunca, assembly GCA_006410935.1. Classification (NCBI taxonomy): domain Eukaryota; kingdom Metazoa; phylum Chordata; class Mammalia; order Artiodactyla; family Bovidae; genus Redunca; species Redunca redunca. The sequence continues at coordinate 34,356 of SJYQ01009295.1, forward strand.
CAGAGATCAAATTGCCAACATCCATTGGATCATCAAAAAAGCAAGAGAGTTCCAGAAAAACATCTACCTCTGCTTTATTGACCACACCAAAGTCTTTGGCTGTGTAGATCACAACAAACTGAAAAATTCTGAAAGAGATGGGGATACCAGGCCACTTTACCTGCCTCCTGAGAAATCTGTATGCAGGTCAAGAAGCAACAATTAGAATTGGAGGTGGAAAAACAGATTGGTTCCAAATCAGTAAAAGAGTACATCAGGCTGTATATTGTTACCCTGCTTGTTTAACTTGAGCTTCCCTGGTGGCTCAGATGGTAAAAGCATCCGCTTGCAATGCAAGAGACCCAGGTTCAATCCCTGGGTTGGGAAGATCCCCTGGAGAAGGAAATGGCAACCGACTCCAATACTCTTGCCTGGAAAATTCCATAGATGGAGGAACCTCGTAGGCTACAGTCCATGGGATCACAAAGAGCCAGACACGATTGAATGATTTCATTTTCACTTTTTCTATTTAACTTATATGCAGAGTACGTTATGCAAAATGCTGGGGTGGATGAAGCACAAGCTGAAATCAAGATTTCCAGGAGAAATATTAATAACCTCAGATATGCAGATTACACCACCCTTATGGCAGAAAGTGAAGAAGAACTAAAGAGCCTCTTGATGAAAGTGAAAGAGGAGAGTGAAAAAGTTGGCTTAAAACTCAACATTCAGAAAACTAAGATCATGGCATCTGGTCCCCGCACTTCATGGGAAATAGATAGAGAAACAATGGAAACAGTAAGAGACCTTATTTTGGGGGACTCCAAAATCCTGCAAGTGGTGACTGGAGCCATGAAATTAAAAGACGCTTGCTCCTTGAAAGAAAAGCTATGACCAACCTAGACAGCATATTANCTAGACAGCATATTAAAAAGCAGAGACATTACTTTACCAACAAAGGTCCATCTAGTCAAAGCTATGGTTTTTCCAGTAGTCATGTATGGATGTGAGAGTTGGACTATAAAGAAAGCTGCAAGCTGAAGAATTGATGCTTTTGATCTGTGGTGCTAGAGAAGACTCTTGAGAGTCCCTTGGACAGCAAGGAGATTCAACCAGTCCATCCTAAAGGAAATAAGTCCTGAATATTCATTGGATGGACTGATGCTGAAGCTGAAGCTCCAATACTTTGGCCACCTGATACAAAGAACTGACTCACTGGAAAAGACCTTGATGCTGGCAAGGACTGAAAGCAGGAGGAGAAGGGGACAACAGAGGATGAGATGGGTGGATGGCATCACCGACTCGATGGATATGAGTTTGAGTAGGCTCCGAGAGTTGGTGATGGACCAGGAAGCCTGGCCTGCTGCAGTCCATGGGGTTGCAGAGTTGGACATGACTGAGTGACTGATCTGAATTGAGATGGGGAGATGCAGGTGTGGTTTCGGGGCAGTCTGAGAAACAGAGAAACCCGAGGACAACATGGAGCTCCAACCCCATGGACCAGTTCAGCCCCAAACTGGCCACTTTCCAGCCGAGCAAGCATGGAGAGCAGAGGAGACACTGGGCAGGTTTCAGCTCAGATCACAGTTGTGATGAGCTCCATGCTGGTTCTCAGCAAATGTCTGCTAGGAGGAAAGTCTATGCTTCTGTCCTACACTACCTTCTGTTTATGCTTTTTCTCCTTTGTTGAAATGCAACTCCCCCTTCTCTTTGACACACCTTTAACCCTCTATGACCTCAGCAGCCCCACCCTTCTAAGACTTGTTCCAAAAAACCAGTGTAAGTCATTTACAAATTAGTATGAATAAGCCAAGGAAGGGCTCCTTTTCTGGGCTGGAAGTGGCATTTAAGCCCCTGTTGTTCAGCGCTAGATCTGGCAGGTGGGCTGGGGCTGGCTCTGTCTGTAGCTGAAGCTGCTCCTGCCTGAGGTGGATGCAAACATGTTTCTAGCAACATACTCATCACTTGGGCACATGTGCGTGGGCACGCATGTGTATAGGTGCACACACACTCTTCCAGGATTCCAGGGTGGAATTTAAGTCACATTTTCCACAGGTCTTTATGGGCATTCCACCACTGAGAAATGCTGCCGTGGTTGCCCTCAGAGAAGGAAGGAGTGAGTGTTCCCATGCTGGAACAAGCCGGCCATGTCTGCCCCCAACAGGGGAGGGAGTCGGGCCCCTAGGGATGCTGACAACTCTGGGTATGGGATGTACGGGGCTCTGTGCTTATTACATGCTTACTCTATAAACAGGGCTTTTTTTTTCTCTAATGGTAGTGGGCACCAGCTCAAAGATGTCTGCTGAAAAAACTCTGTGTTCTTCTCTCTGCTGACTCATTTGGTGGGAATTACAAACCCAAATGCCAGCGTGTGGCTGACCCACACGACCCTCCACTGAAAAATAAAGACAGGGTAGTTTCGGTTCTTGTGAACAAACAGTGGAGACTCGGCCAGATCTTCTTCCTCTGTTTGTTTTTTTCATTTTTATCAACAGCTCTACGCCCGACAGTCAATGTGACCACCCCCCCTCCAGCCCCACCAACCCAGGTCAGTGGCTCCAGATTTGAAAAGAGAGGGGAATGGGTCACAAACTGACACTGCTTTTTTAACTTTTTATTTAACAAGTGAAAAGAAACCTTGGTAGGTTTTAGAGGAAGGAAGTGTCTGATTTTTTGGCCAAGTCCTAGAAGTAGTGCCCTGGTATATAAGCTGAAGCAGGGCTGGTCTAGGAGGAACAAGCCCTGGACTCCACTGGCCCTGCCCCTAACCAGCTCTGTCACCCAGGACTGCCACTTTCTCTCTGGGACCCCAGGTTTTTCATTGGCAAGGTGAGGGTGCTGGTCTTGGCCAGAGTGGCAGTTCCCTGGAACATGCCTCAAGGCCAGCAGCCATGCCAAGCAGAGCTTACTGGTCAGCTTGTGCTGCCTGGCAGACCTCTGAACCCTTCTTAACCCCACTGACTGTGAGCCATTAGCCACCGGTCAAAAGTCCAGTCGCTGCGTGTGGTTGTCACACCCACATGTGCTGTGTGTGCCAATTATTTCCAGGAGTTTCCTGTCAAGGATGCTGGTAGGATTGCACTGCCTGCCCCTGTGGGTGACGAGTTCAGGCCAGTGAGTCATGAGCCAGTGAGAAGTGGGTCACTTCTGGGCCGGGGTGGCTCGTTGCTACCATGAGACCCTCACAGGGCAACTGGAATGATCAAGATGGCACAACTTCCTGAGTCTGAGTCACCAAGCGGAGGCCCCTGCCAACTTATAATGGACCTCCCACATGAAGAGAAATACGCCTTGATTTAAAAAAATAAATAAATGTAAGCACAAACCTCAGACTTTGGGGGTTGTTTGTTACTCCGGCCCGGCTTGGCCCTTCCTGACCGCTACATCATCCATGGCCCCTCTGACCCTGCGGTTTTACAAGTCTGGGTCTGGTGTCTTGGCCATTCCGCCTGATTCAGAGTGGCCCCTTGGGACACTGACACCAGACCAAAAAGCTCACGGCAAGGACTCCCATGATGTTAGCGCTCAGACCTGTTTATGGCTCCTCAGGGACAGTTTTCCCAGCTAGTCAAGACGCAGCAGAGCCTATGTCCAAACATTCACCACACCCTTCCGGTGTCGGGATGTCCCGGGAAGCCAGTAGTTCTGCGTTCACCTCTCTTTATTTGTACGGCGTTTTCTAGTTTGAAAAACAAGTTCTCACACCAGGTTTTCTTTAAAAAGTGGTGGGTCTGGGGAAGCTAAACTTTTTCTCTGGACCAGCAGGAAGCACGACGCTAAAGCATATGTGAACGCAAAGGGCAGGAACGCCCCACGTGATGCCAACCGACTGGAATCTTACTCACCAAAGAGGCAGCTTCCTCCCGGGGGGACGTGGGAATCACGGGCCCCACGTGTGGGTGGGGTGAGTAAGTGCAGAGATACAGAGCAGCAGTCCCTTCCCTCAGGGCAATGCCGACCAGGGTGGCAGTGCGGGGTGGCAGGAGGCGCGTCTGTCGGGCTTAAGCCTCCCTGTGAGAAAGCCAGAGTCCCAAGGTGAGTCTTTCAGACACAGCCCAAGTCACGTGTCGCCCAGGCCTCTGGAGCCTGCAGACCTGTCTTCAAAACCAGCTTGCCCCCTTTACCACTAATTCACTGCAAACTTGGGCCAGTTATTGAGCTGGACAGGCTGAAACATCACCTGTGAACCAGGCAGCAACATCTGTCATCACGAACTTTCGTACAAGTGATGGAGCCCAGGCTTCGTGGCCCAGCCTGGTGCCTCATGTCTGCTGGGGATTCCCTGACCGCCGGCCACTGTCACCCACCTCCTGCAGGAAAGGCGCACCCCGACACCCCAGGGCACCCACATGTTTTGTCCCTGCCTCCCTGTGCTCAAGAAATCTCAAGACTCACTCCCTGCAATAAACAGCGGGCAAATGAGGAGGCTCCCAGAAACCTGACAAGCCTTCGGAAGCACTGGCAGCCCCACCCCTGAAACCTGAAGTCCTGAGAAACATTCACTAGAGGAACAGAAAGCTTGCGTGAAATGTGCTCAGAGCTGTCTAAGAGAATAAGAATACAGAATGCCTGCTCTCTCTCTCCTTTTTTTTTTGGGGGGGGGCTATTTACAAAAATTTTTATTCAAAATCAATAGACTATAAGACTAATTTTCAAAATTTGTTTGTAACAATGAACTTATTCAACTCTACAGAAGAGCTCAGTGAGTCCTCACTTTGCACGACAGTGTGTTAACCCAGCTCACGCATAAACCCACAGGTACATGTGTCTGTGAACGTGGGGCCACTGAAGCCAATGTGTAAACCTGTCTCCTCCCCTTCACAGGTCTGACAAGATTTTTAACACTGGAATGGGATTTCTGGCAATTTCAGTTCCATCCTTTGTATTTCTCTGTGTTTTTGCCCCTGGAGTCTGTATGTGGAACATGCATTCCCTCTGGAATCATATTTTAGAGTTAAAATCATAGTTTACAGTTCAACTCTGCTCTTGAGACATCTACACTCGATAGCTTGTTTCTTTTCCATCCCTGGCTTGTGAGGCACTTGAGGTTGGTGCTGTTTTACAGCTGAGGACACAGGCTCAGAGAGGTGATGTGAGCTGCCCAGGGTCACACAGCTCCGAAGGGGACCAGCTAGAGAGTGAATGGGTGTTTATTTCATGTAGAACAGCGCTTATCATTGAAATAGAACCACCTCCTCAGATGGTGAAAAGTTCTTGGGAAAAATATTATTGCTGAGATGAGACATCTTTGAAATGAAGGCACACAGCCCAGGTTGAAAGAAGCATTCCTCTTGAGGAGCCCAGGGGTAGGAACTTGCTCTCCTGAGAGAGGACCCTGAAAACCAGCCAGCAGCCCTTTCTCCTTTTTCCCCCAGCTGAAGAGTAAATATATTGGGGCTGTGTTTAAGTTATAAGAATGTAAAGAGAGAAGTTTACCAGTGGTGGGTAATCTATACAATCTGTAACTCCAAAATCATTTCTATTTATTTATTCTGAAGGGTCTAACCTGGTATTCTTTTTAAAACAACCCATGTGTTGGCTACAGAGAGGAAAAATGAACCCTGGCAACAGTGGTGGGGGAAACAGAGAGCTCACAGCAGATGGCAGGCATCGGAGCTTGGTCTTCACACGGGAGGGGCTCAGGGACCATCTGAAGCAGCACCTCCTGAACTACACTTGGGAGCAGTCTTCCTGGGGCTCTTGTTGGAAGGCAGACACTCATCTGAAGGTCTGGGGTGGGGCTCAGGACTCTGCATTTCCAACCTGAAGTCTTGTCTCAAGTGCCCTGGGTCTGGTCTCTCAGCTGGGAGGCCCTTGAGAAGCACCTGAGCTTTGAAGATTCTGTTGCCTGAGCTCAACAGCAGACCCACTGAATCAGACACCCTGGGGCAGGACCCAGGTGACTCCAGTGTGTGCGAACCAGACTTCAGGATCCATGCTCAGAGCAAGCAGTTCTCAAACTGTTCATCCTAGGAGCCCTTGACACGCTTGACATGATTCAGGGTCTTTTTCTATTATTTGAGGTTTTATTGGGGTGGAGTTGATTTACAGCACTGTTAGTTTCAGGCATACAGCGCAGCAAAGTGACTCAGTTATGCACACACATATTCATTCTTTTTTAGATCCTTCTCCCATACAGGCCAGTACAGAGCACTGACCAGAGTCTCCTGAGCTATACAGTAGGTCTTTTGCGTCAGGACCTTGACGAGCTTTTCCTATCATATATATCACACTGGCTTCCCTGGTGGCTCAGAGGGTAAAGCATCTGCCTGCAATGCGGGAGACCCAGGTTCAATATCTGGGTTGGGTAGATCCCCTGGAGAAGGCAATAGCAACCCACTCCAGTACTCTTGCCTGGAAAATCCCATGGATGGAGAAGTCTGGTAGGCTACAGTCCATGGCATCGAAAAGAGTCAGACATGACTGAGCAACTTCATTTTATCACATTGCAAAAAACAACCAGGTAATATAAAAATCATTTATTGATTCACTGAAAAATTGTACATCCATTTCATGTTAACATGAAAACGTGTTTTATGAAAAATAACCCTCTCACTAAACACTGTCCCATGTCGGCACCTCGAGCATCTGTGTGACAAGGATGCGGTGGGCCTCCCCGCTGCCCCTGTATCTGACCAGTGCTCATCATCTCGTTTCATCCTCAGCGATGCTGACAGACATGGAACTCACAGAAGAAGAGGAAACGGAGGTCTGAGGGTGGAAATGTGGGCACTGCCCAAAGCCACAGCACCGGGGCCTCGGCTGATTGACGGTAAAAGCCAGCACTCTCAACCTCTAGGCTAGACTCCCGTGTGGATGGGTGAGCTACTGCCTGGGCCTCATGCTCCTTAAGCTCTCCTATGAACACTTCCCGGAACGTGCTTGGTGAGCCCCCAGTGTCCCTCCCTCTGACGCCCGCAGCCTGGGTGATCCTGTGTCCTGTCTCTCACTGTGCAGTCTTCAGTGATCCACGTGTTTTTAACTGATTCTGTGAGATCCCACAAATTCAGGCAGCACTTCCTGGGGCAGGCACTCCCTTGGGCATCCCATAAATGCCAACCCCTTTAATCTTCACAGGAATGCTCTGCTGTTGGTGCAGCGTTGCTCCCATTTTACAGATGAGGAAACTGAGGCCACACGAGGCTGCGATGTGGACCTCTGCTCTGGCTCCAGCTGAAGCGTGGTACCCTGCTGCCTCCAGTGACAAAGGGACCTGCTCTGGTCTAGGAGGAGGCCACCCTGAGGTGGTGAGGGCCTCCTCCTGGATTACTGGAGTAGCTCTCCCTCCAGCTCAGAGTGTAAACCCTGCACTGGTCTCTGGAGCCATCCACTGGCCCTGCCACTGCTCAACAGGGGTTCCCTCCGTCAGCCTGCTGCTCCTCCTCCTAAGACGGGCATAACTGGCAGCCCCTGTCCACTCACAACAGCCCCTGCTGTGTGTCTCGCTGAGAGTCACTGTGGTCGGGGCGCACTTCCCTGCCCCCTTAGTGGTGTTCCTGTCCCAGGAAATGTGGGCAGGGGTGACTGCATATGATTTCTGAACCAAGACCTGGAGAGCCACAGAGAATTCCGCTTCACACTCTAGCGTTTCTGCCAGCGTCATGGGAAAAGCATGCCCCTGCAGTTGCTGGTCACAGAACAGGAAACACGTGCAGCAGATCTAAGCCTGGCCCACAGCAGAGCCACCAGCTTATAGATCTGAGAGAGGGAAACACACACTTGCTATTGGAAGCCTCTGGGGCTGGGGCTGTTTGTTATGCAGCATTACCACAGCATTAACTGACTCACACATCATTGCAATAACAGGGGTAGAGGTAATGTGTGGAATGCTCTTAGTGTGGTGTCTGGCTCAGGGCAGCCCGCATAAACATGATCGCTCTGACACCTATTTCAGATGCAGTTTCTATGCAGCCCCTCCTCTTTCTCCCTTCCTTCCTTCCCTCGGGCTCTGCAGCCTGCTCACCCTCCCCGCCCAACAGCACAAGGTGCTCACACTACAGCTTAGCGACAGGTTTGAGAGCCTGGGCCAGGGATGTGGAAAACGGCAAAAAGTCCATGGCTCAGTGAATGGGCTTTTTCAACCTTATCTCAAATCCTCTTGGTACGGCTGGTGGGTTTGTGCCCGACAGGGCTTTCTGAAAGGGTCTTTGTGGTATAAGCGTGGAAGAAAAATGAGGACTAGGAAGGAAACAGGCTTGACTTTGTTATGGAGTGTTCCAGGTTTCAAAGGAAACTCGAGGGTGAGTCCAGGGCACGGGCCTGGCTGTGGGTTTAACAGCAGGTCCCAGGACTCTGGGAGAGAACCTGCCACTCTGAAGGTGTCCTGGACGCCTTCCTGAGCCCGCTGGTGCTGCGCCTGCTTTCTCACGTTGACCTTGCACACGGACACGTGACTTCAGCTGTTTCCTGGCCCAGGAGAGCAGCTCACAATTCTCTTCTGGAGCGGGATCTGCTGCCAGGGGCTTGCTCCTCCCTGAGTTGTGCGACCCAAGCTTTCTGAGCCTTAGTTACTCAAGCTCTCTGAGCTTTGGTTTCCACATCTGTGACATGTCAATGCTGTAATAATGCCAACCTCACAAGGTTGCGGTGAACACCCTGCAAGAGCAAGCGTGTCCAAGCCGCCAGCCCCTCGACTGGGGCACAGTGCTGGCTGTTAGGACTGTGGTCCTCACCTTTCAGTTTCAGCGGACACCAGGCTCCCCACTTGTCTCTTAGCTCTGACTCACAGTGGCCACTGCTAAACTGAAATGCCCTCTGTTTGTTGACATTTCTCATCTGGAATTAACATGTAATGAGTGCCCTGGATGGATGAACAAAGAAGAACCTTTTCCTTCCAAGGAAAGTGGGAGCTTACTTACTCTGTGGTACTGGGCAGCATGGTGAAGACGAATGGAATGAATGAGGCAAAGGAAACTCAAGCTGGGTATCAAGAAGTTCTGCACATAACAGCTATTAGAGGAAATGGTGACAGGGACACGTGGCAAGCCAGGCGGAACCAGGCGGAGAAAATACTGGCAATCGGTAATCTCACAGCCAGACAGTGGGAGGCGTTGTGTTCCGGCGTGGGCAGAGAAGGGAGCATGGGGCAGGACACAGCCTGCAGAGTGGCAGGTGTTGGTCAGACAGGGGCTATTGTTACAGCCACTGTGGGTCACTGGGACCAAGCTGGCTGTCTCAGCCTGCTATAGCTCAGAACAATGATGAAGATAGTCTACCTTGGAAGAGACCCTGATGCAGGAAAGGTTGAGGGCAGGAGGAGAAGGCGGCAACAGAGGATGAGACGGTTGGATGGCATCACCGACTCAATGGACATGAATCTGAGCAAACTCTGGGAGATGGTGACGCACAGAGAAGCCTGGTGTGCTGCAGTTCATGGGGTCCCAAAGAGTCAGACACAGCAGAGCGACCGAACAAGAACAGCAAGATAACCTGGAATCAGGCACTGTGAAAGGATGCATTCACTTAAAAGAGGCTGCATTCACTTAAAGGAGGAGCTTAAAAATAAGTAATCTACCCTGAAGGAGGGCATGGCAACACACTCCAGTATTCTTGCCTGGAGAATCCCCATAGACAGAAGAGCCTGGTGGACTTCGTGGAGTCACAAAGAGTTGGACACGACTGAGCGACTAAGCACAGCACAATAAATAATCTATTATAAGCAAATAATGAGCAATATCTGTAAATAATACATAATAAGCTACAACAATAGAAGGTTCCCCACCTTCTTTACTTTTCACATCCACTAAGAATGCAATTTCCAGAACATCCTCCAATCCCTAATTCTCTTTTCCCAGACAAAATCAGATGCAAAACCCTAGTGGTGCTGAAACCATGCCTCTGTCCAAGGCTTGCATGAGGACACCCCCCCCACCCCCCGTTTCTTCTTTGACTTGTTTTTCCTCCTCATTCATCATTACTTGAATGTCTTGGAGGTTTTGCATTCTGGAATCTTCTTTGGCCTTCTCATTTCTTCTCAATGAGATAAGACATTTGGAGTCTGTTTTGGGAGTAGTGAGGGGTGAGTGTCAGTAAAAAAGAAGAGCCCCCCCCCCCAAAGGGCAAAAGTGTCTTCCTTTCAACACTTGCGGACTCTTAGTCAATAAATGGCTTCTTTACTCCACTCCTGCTTTGGAGACGATCATAGCAAATCCCCATTGCTGCCTTCTACTGACCTGCAGGGTTTCTCTGCAGCTTGGAGTCGCTGTTTTAGGGCAAGGACACGGGGAGAGACAGGCCACTTGGCTGACACAGCAGCTTAAAGGCAGCCCCAGCACGCCCCCACCCCGTGGAGACAACGCTGGAAGGGAGGCTAGGTGGATGCACTCATGGCAGTAAAGGGGACCTGTGTTTCCTGAGGGAGCACGCTGCAGACAAAGGGAAACTGAGTCAAGGAATGTTAATTGCCTCTGGTATGTCCCGTTTAGCCATGGATTAGCCCTTATCAGCAAGTGGCTTCTTAAATCTAATTCTGCCCCAGAAAGGAGGCTTGGCTGTGCCGAGCTGAAGTCAGCCCTCATTTCCCAGGATTACCCAGTCAGTGGGGTCCTGCAGTAATCCCCACCTCATTTTAGTTAATTTCAACCTCCTGTACAGACCCTTTCCCTAAAGCTACCAGCAAGAGACCAAAAAAAAAAAAAAAGTCAGGCTTTGTTTCATCCTCCTGTCCTTGCCGAGATTTTCAGAGACAAAGAGGAGCCCTCAGAGGCCCCTGCTAAACCCCGAGCCTCAGGGAGGGGACAGAGTTCCCCTGGGAAAGACCCTTGTCCTCCCCTTTTCTCCCAGGCCATGCAGAGGGGCCATCCACGCTTGTTGCTAGGCCTTTGACACAAGCAGCTGGGTAGGCGAGCAACGGGACGCGGGGCAGGGACATGTGTCGTGTGGGCCTCGACTTTCCCTGGGTCAGGTGTTTTCTGAGCCTGGCTGGTTTGGGGAGACCAGGGCCATGGTGTGGGCCTGAGGATCTCGAAGCCCTGCTTGGCATCCTGTGTCGGGCAGACGCCTGGTCGCGTTTACTCGTCAGGGAGGCAGGTTGTTCCAGGCCTTTTTCAGGTGTCCCACTCGAGACTGCACCTTTTTTTCTCTCCCAAACTTGCATGGAGACCAGATTCTGCAGGAACAACCAGGACGGGTCTGTGAGCCTGTGCCCGCCCTTGCTGGGGATCCGCCCCGCGGTGGGGCAATCTCACTGAGTCTTCCTGGAGGGGTGGGGGGCGCGGCACCCCGCTTGAGCTCACAGAGGACTGGGAGCCTGAAGGAGCAGGGAGCAGGGCGCCTGGGGAAAGAGATTCTGCCCCCCAAGATCGACTCCTAGTGGCTGAGCTGTGGAACTTCAGCCAGGACTGGGGGACCTGCCGGGAGAGCAGAGGGCCCTCCCCATGGGTGAGAGGCTGCACTTTTCCCCCGCTGGGTTTTTATTAATACAGTGCTCTCTATTTGGATTTCCTCTTGTAAGCAAGTGAACAAGACAAAAATTCAAAACACCTGGTAGTTCGAAACTTGCTCATTAAAAAAAAAGAACCCTGCTAATAAAGATGATAGCAGAAAAGATGAAGTCCAGATGAACCACAGCTGCCGGTTCAAGTGACAAATTCGCATCCCTTTCTTCTCGGAGAGTGGGGAAAGGGGCAGGTATCGGGGTTTAAAGACGTTTAATGCAGATTTCCATCACTGTTATCCTAAGTGGAATCATTGTTATCGTTGTAATAACATTTACCCTGCGTCCCTGTGCCGGGTGCCCTGCATATGGCGACCACATTGTCTCACAGAAGTCTGCAGCTTCCCGGCCTGAAAAGGGGGGCGGGGCCGGGGCGGGGCTCCCTGGGCCTGGGGAGGGGGCCGGCCGTCAGGACGGGCAGGTCTCTTGATTCCTTTTGGTGGAGTTTCTCAGAAGCTCTTACACTGTTTGAGCGGAATCCTAAACGCCTGTCACATCGAATGCAAGGGACTCCGCATTTGTTTAAACAAATGCTGCGGATTACTCTTAAGCACATGAAAATCTGAGTTTCCCCATCTATAAAAACAGATGGACGTTAATGCCTCCCTCACATAACTATTGATGGGATGTTCAAAGAAGATGATGCGGGCAAGTGCTGGGACAAGGGCACTGATTGCTAATATTATAAAATTCAGCAATTATTATTATTGGGGTTGTTGCTATTATGACTATTACTGACAAGCAAGCCCAGGCCCAGAGAGGGGAAGCGACTGGCCCAGGTTCACACGGTGACAAGGGGACAGTGTCCACTGTGAGCTGCTTTTGGGCTCTCCCCGGGCTCCCAGTGCCCTGTTATCACATCCTCATCGTGTGGACCGACTCCAGGGCTAAGGCAACGGGTGCCGAATGCTGAGTTCCTTCCCTGCCTGGGTCCTTTGCTGACCCTCCCCCACAAGAGACCATTTCTGTGTCCTCTCTGTTCCAGGCATGATGATCCTCTAGATGTCTTAGTTCCCATCAGCTGGACTCCAAACTGGGCTGACGTGGGCCACATCAAGTAAGGAGGCTCCGCCAGAATGTCCTCGTAGCCATTTTCTTAGGAGAATCAAGCCTTGATTCTTCATTCCCACGCTCTCCAGTGGGACGGGATGCCAGCTCGTCTGCACAATTTTGTCAGCATTGCGCTTTTCTCGCTCATCCCATAACCCTTCAGGATTCTGAGCCCATATGTGTTGGGCTGTAGCTGGAGGCCCGGGGCTGTCATCATAGCCTTCGGGCCTCTCTCTGTGATGCAGGCAACTCTGGGGTCAGCTGAACAGAAGCATGCTGCAAGTTCACAAGAAGGCCAAGCTGTGTGAACACAAAGTCTGTGAGACTTCTGAGTTCACATCTCGCCTTGAGATGGCCCCACAAGTACCCCCCTCCCCCGCCAGCAGCAGCTGGCTGGGCGGCACCTCTGTCACTGGGAAAGATGAGGAAGGCCGGCCAGCCGGCGTGTGAGGCCGGCACGGAGCACGTATGTATCATCGACAGATTATAGGGTCGAATGGTTCAAAAATGTGACACGTCGTGTTCTGTACCAGCAGTGGGCGGAAAGACGTGGGTAAGATGAGAAGCAGCTTGAATCCGTTCCACGGAAGATTCCAGGAGGTGTTGGCGATCTCTAATTCCCACTGTGTTTCTGCCCTGCAGATCTGATCAGGCACTGGGGGCCTACCTCCACACTACCTCCCCCATTCACGCGTTTTCCGTCCCGGATAAACTAGGAAACAATGGGAAACTGGCAAGAAATCCCTGAGCATGTGTTTCAGACCAACAGAGCCTGTGTGGCTTCCCTGTCTGGAACCTCCGAATAGCTGAGGTCGAAGCCTCCATCGGATGAAGAGCTTAGAGGCTAATACCTGCGCTCTGACCAGCTGCACCCAAGGGCTCGTCCAGGAAAGGCTAGTTACAGTGGACCCCCTCTGGCTGCCTCTGCTTGACTGGGCAGTTACTGTCTCCGTGGTCACGGTCCACCTGGCATTGGCATCTCAGGAGGGTGAGCTCTGGAGCCAGGCTGCTCCTCCCAGCTCTGCTATTTGTCCTTCCTCCAGACCACCTTGGCCTCTCCCTCTGGCTTTATTCCTTAGGTATTTATTTCCCAGTGCCTAAGTTCTTCTGCTCCGCGCAGCTGTATTTTCAGCTTGTTTCACTGGGCATACCTTGTGCCCTGTGCAGGTGCTAAGTTCTCTTGCAGGCTTCCAAATGCTCAGGAAACAGGACCCAAATTCCAAACACAGACATGTTCTTGGGTTTCTTCTGACCCTTAGGGTCCCAGCAGAATATTCTAAAATTGCCCAATCCCACCTTTCTCTTCCCAAAGGAAAGTCTCCGGTGTATGAGCAGCTGGGTCTCTAGCACAAGGGGTGAGGGGCTAAGGAAAGGGGAAGTGTCTGAGGGTTCAGAAGGGAGTTTGGGAAGGGGTTTTGGGTGTGAAGAGCTCTGAAGCAGGGTCTGGCCTCACAGGGAAAAGATGATGTGCGGGGGAGGAGGGGGTCTTCCCAGGAGTGCTGTTAGGGATGGCAGGCCCAGTCCCTTTGTGGTTTTGGAGAAACCTAAGTAAAGGACTGGAGTTATGCTGAAGTTTCTTTGATTGGTAAACTGTATTTTGATTGCAGTGGATTTCTGAGGCTGAATTACGTAGATTCTGGGCTTATAAGGACTCAATTGTGTTTTCCAGGGGGCAAGAAAATGAACATGCTGAAGGTAGCCAGTATATGCTTATTGAATGAGTTAGAGGACAGAAGTGTTTATGAACCTTCACAGCTGGAATACAGCTTAGAGACTCTAGTCTAGGTGTCTGAAGCTCAGATGCCTCCATAATATTTCTAGATGAGATACAAGATGCTCAGCGAAATCTGAATGTCAGACTCAAAAAAAAAGAGTGCTTGTTAAAGTACAAATGTTAGGAGAAACTGACTGAAACTGCCCACCTTGGCCAGGCAAGAAAGCAGCCACTCCTGGGAGTTATCTGACAACAGGAGGTCCACCTAAGGAATACAGAGCCAACAAGCTACCACCCACCAGAAGAACTCAGGAATGGACAGGAGGAGAGAGGAGACGCCACTCCATATGTCCTACCGCCTCCCTGAATCCTCCTCACTGGCGTCCCTCTTGGCTGAGAGATGCACATGCCACCAGGAAGGGCCCTGAGTCAGAATGATTGGTCAGAGACAACCCGGAAACTAAGCCCGTCACCGTAAAACCCGAGACTGCGATCCACCCAGGCACCCCTTCCCGATAAAGTCTCTTGCTTTGCCAGCATATGTGTCTCCTACAATAATTCATTTCTGAGAGTTAGACAAGCGTCCACTCTCGAACCCTGGGAGGGGTCCCCATTCCAGCGACAGAATCAGTGTTCGAGTTCTTCCGTGACTGACCCATGAAAATGTCCAGCTAAGCCAGGGTCTGTCCTGGTCCTCAGTGGTTATAACACTGTGAAAGCAGAGTCCCCTGGCTCTGGGTGTGCTCTTCAAATTTTGTCCACCAGCTTGATTTGTGTCCACCCAGTTACTGTGGAACTGTGTCTCAGCCACGCTGAAAGACCCGGAGGATCCCTGGGAAAGAACAGCTGCAGTTGGTTTCTCCTGGTGGCCCCCTGGTTGGGTGACTGGTTCACTGAGGCTCATCTGAATAAGCGCATCTAAAATGCAGTTGTTCCTGTGCGGGGAGGGGGCGAGGGCCGCCTGAGATGGGGAGTTTCTTCCCCACCCCGCACTTGGGAAGGAGCTGGACCTGGCTCTTAGACACTTAGAGCGCCGTACCTCACAGTTCCGGTTTGCTCATCTACAAAATGGGGAGGTTAGGTGTCTACAGTTCAGGGGTTTTGAGCCTGAAGCAAGACACACATGGGATGGGATAGGTCACACTGTGGTGCTGGACCCACACCGTGTGATGCAGGAAGTTTGCTGTGATTGACAGTGTGCTTTTTTTTTTTTTTTGCAGTGGCTGTAATTCACTGCTTCTCAGAGTCTGTGATCCCTCTTCCTTCTTGCCTGCCTGCCTGTGAGGAACCTGAACCTCCTAGTCAGGTGTTTGTGCAGGCCCCAGGTGGGACAATCGCATACTCCACCTGATTTGACACTGCTGTGGATTCAAGGAGGGGCTGAAACATAAACCTGTCTGATCAGAGCAAGTTGCAGGGCTGGAGACAGGTGAGGTGGGGAAGACACCCTGACTCTTCTGTAGGTGGAGAAGGAAGTATCCACCTGGTGCATTTGGCAGCCACCCAACCACCTTGAGAGAAGTCATTCTGAAACACAGCTCTGGCGACCCTGTCCACTGCTGGAACAAACTGAGCCTGAAGCTCACCCTATCTCAGGATTGTCCAGCTTTATGGGTGCAGAAATTCACATTAACGCTCAGGTCAGTTTGGATCTGTGCTACTTGCACTCTAATCCATTGAAATGCCTTTCTGAGGTGAGGCAGTGTCAGAGTGAAAGAAAGTGAAAGTGTGAGTCACTCAGTTGTGTTCGACTTTTTGTGACCCCGTGGACTGTAGATCACCAGGATCCTCTGACCGTGAATACTGGCAAGGATACTGGAGGGTGCAGACATTCCCTTTTCCAGGGGATCTTCCCAACCGAGGGATGGAACCCTGGTCTCCTGCATTGCAGGCAGATTCTTTATCTTCTGAGCCACCAGGGAAGTTAAACAAGATGGTGTACAGTGAGTCAGTGACCGTGGAAAGCATCTCATACAGCACTGAACACTCACAGCGCTCCACTGAAAATTCACAGTTTTCCCTTCCTGCATCCCTTTTGTATTCATAGCAATGTCAACTGCACTATCTAAAGTTAGATTTCCAGACTGCTCACAGAGAAACAGGCTCATTAGCCTAGTCTGTTTGGGGCTTTTTCAAGTAATTGCATGCCTTGGGAAATATTAATACAATGCCTTTATTTCTCCCTTGAGACGGAGTATGCGACACACTAACCCATCTGGAATGCAGCGGAGCACTCAGGCCCTGGCTGCAGGGCTGAGTGTGAACTGGGAACCGATTGTATTGAGATGTTCAGAGCTGCTCGCCCATTCCGCTGCAGCTTGGGACTCAGAAGCTAAGCCCGGTAGTCCAGCGCGAGGGCCCCTTCCCCCACCCACTCCGAGGCGTGACTCATGGACCCAGGCCCCTCCCTTGCTGCGGCCTCACCTCCTGCCGCAGGAAGCACAGGGGACCTAGGGGGTCCGTGAGCTGGGATGGGAAAGCGTTCTACCCCTCTTTGCACTAACCTCTCTCTAAGTTGCAGCTTTTCCTTCTGCAGCACGAGACAGCAGTGCCACAGCCCCTGGGAACCTTCCACCCAGCAAAAATCAGGTGTTTTCATGTCACACTGCAGTCGTCGAGGACACCTTGAAATTCTGTCTGTCCTCGTTCTGAACGACGGCTGACGTCTTGCTATTGAGTGTGTCTGTCAAGAAATGCTCCATTACTATATTACTGTTGGAATGCTCTTCAGTGACCCGATGTGCTGGTTGTTACTATGTTAGTAGGTAATCATTATGTCCCCAAATATTAAATGTCCCTGTCATTCTCCCCAGGGAGACTGCGAGCTCCTGGATGAAAAGGGCCATGTCTGACCCGTTTCGTTTCTAGCGCTGAGCACAGGGTTGAGAATCCAGCAGGAGATGAGCAAGTGTCGGGTTGAGGGAATAAGAACCATGCCTTTACTTTGTGGTACTGTCATAAGCAAGGTGAGAGGACTTCTTAAGGGACATGCTGGCTATGCTCTTAAACATGGACCCCATCCAAAACCCTGCTTCCAGTGAGGTTTGCCTGCTTGGTAACACTTGTTGAAAACAACCCCACAGACACACACACATGCACACACATGTACTTGCACACACATGTACACACATACACACACACACATCAGTCAAAAGCCGCCTTCTTCCTTCTCCGACTCCACCCTGCCTCCAACAAGAATATTTATGATTTTTAATAAATCGGGAGCATGGCTCATTAGGCTCCTCAGACACACCCCCGAGGCCCCGAGGCGCTGTGATGGCTGACTTTTCACATCTCTGAGCCCAGGGGGGCCGTGCATGCCGCACCGATGAACTCACACGGGACCGGCTCCATCCCTGCCGCCCAGGAGAGGGCTCGTCTTTCAAATCAGATTAAAAGAAAACAAGAGTGAGGGCCATCCCCAGCCTGAGGAGCATGGGCTGTGCACTTAAGCAAAGGAGGAATGTGGCCCATTAATTACTATTTGTAGCCAATTAATTACTATTTGAAATATGGCCCCAGCTGTGATGAGCAGGGGGAGTGACAATCGTGTGCTAATGAGCTGGTGTAACTCGTCCTGGATGAGGGCTGGCGAGGGGGTGGGGGGGAGTGCAGAGAGGCCCACAGAGGTTTTGGGGCACTTCTGTCAGGAGAGAAAGACCATGTTTCCCGAACTCCTGAGCGACACTCACGAGTGAGGGCTTGATCCTTTTGGGGGGCCCAGGCCAGTGAATCCCACTCAGTTTAGGGGCAGAGAGTTGGCATGGTTTTCTGCGGGTGGTAAGTGAACACTCTTGGTCATTGATGCCAAGGGTGCCCTTGATATGGGGGGTGGTGGGGGCCAGGGGCCTCAGTCAAGAGACATCCACAGGCTAGATGCTCACTCACACAAGAGAGGAAGAAGCCAGGTGGGGGGAAAAAAGAAAGAAAGAGCAGTCGCTCAGTCATAGCCAACCATTTGTGACTCCATGGACTGTAGCCTACCAGGCTCCTCCATCCGTGGGATTTTCCAGGCAAGAGTACTAGAGTGGGTTGCCATTTCCTTCTCCAGGAGATCTTTCTGACTCAGGGACTGAACCCAGGTCTCCCGCATTGCAGGCAGACACTTTACCGTCTGAGCCACCAGGGAATCCCAGGTCTGGGGGGCGGGGCATGACTTTATTCCTGGGTCGCCCGCCCCCCCACCCCTTCCACTCACACCAGCCCAGGGGCCTGGCTAGGGACTTAGGTTAGTCAGTGGACTCAGGGCCAGCTGGTCCCGAAGCTCGATGTGGGGCTAACTGTCCAGAAGCACCATTGTTCCAACTCCGAGGGACCCTTTGAGTGAAGGAGAACAGACGCAAATCTTCCCAAGGACGCAAATCTTAAGTCTGACAAATTCTGCAAACCAGACATGCCTGTGTGAGAGCCAGACCCCCACCAGGCCACAAGGCCATCCTGTGCCCCCCTGGGCATCCCCCCACCCACTGAGGAGGCCCCCTGTTCTGATCGCCCCCACGGGAGAGGGTCTGGCTGTGTCTGAGCTTCTGAACGGGCTCCAACGGCATCTCTCTCAGCAACACGGCTGTGATGCCTTCTAGCCCCCAGAGAGCAGCCCAGACAGTCCCACTGCGAACAGCACTACTCAACGTCTCTGGCCTCAGCACACCTTCACTGTCTTTATGTCTATGAATATTTGCTGAAATTTAACAAAACAGAGAAATTTAGAAACGTTTATTTATGAGCTTGGGCTTCTCTGGTGGCTCAGACAATTAAGGATCCTCCTGCCAATGCAAGAGACCTGGGTTTGATTCCTGGTTTGGGAAGATTTCCCTGGAGGAGGAAATGACAACCCACTCCAGTATTCTGGCCTGGAGAATCCCGTGGACAGAGGAGCCTGGCGGGCTACAGTCTACCGGGTGACAGAGTCAGATAGAACAGAGGGACCAGCACCGTTTATGAGCTCATTTGGAAAAGTAATAAATTCATTACATGTTATTATAAATAATATGTTTTAATAAAAAGACTATATTTTCAAAACATGCAGGGAGTGGAGTGCCTTGCTTTGCCTTTTTGATGAATCTCTCTGTGTCTCACTAGACAAGGAGAGTTGGGATCTCGCGTTGCCCCTGCATCTTGCCTGCCGTGATGTCTCGTCAGCTGCTTCTGGAGTGCTCCTCCACACTGTCTTGCGATGGGAGTAAAAAAGCAGATGATTGCTTGGTGATGTGAGAAAGCTCTCTCAGCTCTCCTGATGAAAGGGGTCTCAGGGATTCCCAGGGTCCCTGACCCCACTCTGAGACCTTCTGTTGGACACTGTTCCAGGGTGTGAGTGTGTCACGACTTATTTCTCCATCCTTGTGTGGATGGACGTTTGTGCTGTTTCCAGTTTGGGGCCACTATGGATGAATTAACCATGGACGTTTTTGCATGTGTCTTTTGATAGAAACCACGCCCCTCCTCCCCCTGAAGACACTGAGCACATAGTTAGGAGTGGAATTATGGCATCCCAGGGCAGCTCATATTAGGTCCAGCATGCACGCACACACGTGAAGTCACTTCAGTCGTGCCCGACTCTGTGCGACGCTATGGACAGCAGCTCACCAGGCTCCACTGTCCACGGGATTCTCCAGGCATGAATACTGGAGTGGGCTGCAATTTCCTTCTCCATTAGGTCCAGCAGCTGTACCCAAACTGTTTCTCATATTGGTTGTTACAGGCGGTAGCCCCGAACTGGCAGCATCTGAGGGTGCCAGCTCACTTTCCTGTAATGAAAGTAACTGGTCTCATCGCAGCATAGTGGTAGTCGATGGAGGGGAAAAAGGCTTGTGAACCGGGTACATGTTTAAAACCTTCCATTTGGAAGTAATTTTAGGTTTTCAGAATCACAGGATTAGTACAAAGTTTCTGAATACAGTATGCTCTCTAAAGTCAATCTCTCACCCGACCCAAGGACCTTGGTCAGGACAGAGAAACCAGCGCCACTATAGCACTAACTAAGGCACGCCCTCACCGGGATCCCCGCTTTCCTCTGGGGCCCTCTTCCTGCTCCAGGATCCCCTCCGGGGACCACGTCACATCCAGCTCTCACGTCTCCTTAGGCTACCCGGTCTGTGACAGTTTCCCAGACGTCCCTTCCCTTTAGTAACCATGGTGCTCTGAGGAGTCTGGGTCAGATCTTCTGCAGAACGTTCCTTAAATTGGGTTTGTCCAATGTTTGCTCATGACTAGACTCGAGGTGATGGATTTAAGGGAAGAATATCACAGAACAGATGTGCCCTTCTCACCCCGACCATCAGGAGGCATGTGCTGTCTGCACAGCTTATCACGGGCGATGTTGACCTTGATCACTTTGGGGGATGCCTGCCAACTTCTTCCACCGAAACTCCCCCCACCACCACCCATTCGCCGCTCCCATACTCTATCTGGTTAGGTCACCAAGTCCAGCCCACATTTAGCCGTACCTCTTAGAGGGCAGAGTATCAGAGAATTCGTGGACGTATGGACTTATGGCACAATCATAACAGTGATCAATAAGTCTTTGAGGGGAGACACTATGAGACTCTGCAGCTATTCTGCTCCTTCTTAAAGTTCTACTGACTAACTTTAGCACCATCAGTGGGCCTTGCCACAGCACTTCTTACTGACAGCGATCTCTTATTCCCCCACTTCTTGTATGTCTATTATTTGGAGTTCTTCTGCAGGAAGGACTTGTCCCTTCTCTTCCATTTGTTCATTATCCAAGCATCTACTTATACCAGGTCGGGCTCATGGACATTTGTTTTTTTGTTTGGTTAACAACCCAATACTCTGCTATTTATCTTGTTATTCAAATTGTTCCATTTTGGCCCTTGGAGGGTCTTTTGGACTGACTTCTGAGTCCTTCAGACATTGCCCATTTTTTTTTAAACACACACACACACATACTTAATTTCTGGCACTACAAGATGCTCCACGATCATCTTGTGTTTTCCCAGCCCAGCCTTTGAATCAGATCTTCAAGGAGCTTTGAACAGGTTCCTTTCAACCTTCTCAGAAGTTATGCTGATTACTTACACATGGAGAGTATTGTATAGGATATTTTTATTTCCAAAGGGTAAAAATGAAACGTTCTGCGTCATCACTGGTTAAATGCATATTTTATGCTCTATCTTTAAAATGCAACCCAGTCTCTGTTTTCCTGGTAACTTTCTTTCACAGTAATAATGCTCATTTATAACGCAGGTAAGGACAGCTGTGTGGTGGGGGCACCCCGTGGTTATGGGTATGTAATGCTGGAGTCAGCAAGTGGCTAGTGGGGCTGTAGGCGGTCGTGGCTGAGTGCACAGACACTTCAGATTTCTCCGTGATTGATGCAATGTGTGTTGACCAGGTCACTTCACCCAGGGTTTGGCCATTAGTGCATCAGAAAGCAATACAGTCACCCAGGGTGACTGCACTGGCAGATGGAACTCTCAAACATAACCCCTAGGAGTTCTGCCCATTAGACCGTTCTTCATACCATCTCAACACGGGTGATGAACTGAGCGGATAATTATACAATTAATGATGATGACTTAGACCCACGACGCTACTCTAAACACATGGGAAAATGCAGCCGGTGTTGGTAACGGTGCTGAGAACTCACAGCGTGGCCATGGCTCTTTCCTGCGGGGGTGTAAGACTTCTTATCTCACTCTTGACCAGTGGTCACTGAGTTCAGGTGGCCATAACTGTGGTTCCCTCCTGAGTCCCCAGACGTCTATGCTCTCCGAGTCTCCTCCCCCGAAGTGAGCGGTGTGGCCTAGGCGTGCAGGCCACCTCTCCATTCAGGCAGGCGGCCGCAACCTGCACACACATCCGCTCTCACCCCCCACCCCACCCCACCTCCGGAGGAAGGCGCTGACATCTGAGGGACAGGATGGCATTTCCATGTTGGTTGCTACAGTGTTTTGGCAGGAAAGGGACTAGAAAGGGTCCCCCTCTGGGGCAGGGTATCTGCCTTCTGATATAATTAGCCCATGTGAATCTCACCTCCTGTGGTTCCCTGGCCCACGAGCTGAGCATCTGTCAAAGGGCTGTGATAGGACCCCCCACCTTGCAAGGGCAACACGGGGCTGAGGAATTCGAATCACCAGGGGCCCACCCTGGGGGCTCTTCGTTCCTGATTCATGACCTAAGCTGCCCACCAGACGCCTGCTCTGAGCAGCTTCATTCAACCGCAGCTGAAGCTGTTGGAAACGAGAGCTTACAGAGACTCAAAAGTCACCATCAAAATTTTCTTTCTTTCAAAGGCTGGGTCCCAGTGAAAGCCTTTCAGTTATTTTAGTGAGTTCTACTGAAGAATAATTTGGGGCAAAAGGGTCCGTCAAAGCACTTAAAGAAAATGAATATACTGATGCAGAGTCTTCTAGGCAGAAAGGGCTCTTGTATTTTAGCTTTTCTCAAGCTAAAGTTAAAAAAATAAGCCTATTATTTATTGAGTGCTTTCCAAGTGCTGGCATTTGGCTAAGCTCTTTATATATTTGAACCATATGAAACTGCCAGTTTTGTGAATCAAAACAGGTTGAAAGTCACTACTCTTTTACAATTCAGACTATGTCCTTGCCTCCATTCTTGCATGTCTGTGAGACAGTTGGTAACATCCCCACTTTATGGATGAATAAAGCAGAGGCTCAGAGAGGTCACATAACTGATAACAATGGCAGAATCAGTATTTAAGTGCATGTCTACACGACTTGAAATTCCTGACTTGAATATGAGCACTGATACAGTGTTCATATTGCACAGATCAGTTCTTGTGATGTGCTCAGACACAAGGTAACTTGACCCAAAGTAATTGCTACATAAGCAAGGCTCACTAAGAATAAATTACAAAAGCATTTTGCATTCATTCCATTAATTACTATGTTAAATCCTAGTCAGCTATTTTGCATAAAATCCTCTGAACGTGGCCCCAGACGTCACCACCTCATCCATTGGGGCATGTGGTCCACCAGATGTTTGCAGTAGAATTTGCCCACAGACCCCACTCAGATTACAAAACTGTTTTTCTTTCTGAAAGTATGGAAGCCATTGCTTGGGTTACTTTTTTTCTCTAGAGGATTCGAGAAACTTAGAAATGGAAAATCCCATGGAGAGCATCTAGCCTGTTAGAGCATCTTCCAGGAACAGAGGTTGCTGACAAAAGGCCTGGATGTTAATCCCATTTGTGCTCCAAACCAGCTGTGTGGCCTCAGAAGCACCTCCAGCTTCTCTGAATCCCTGTGACGTGGGGGTTGGGCCAGATCTTTAACATTCCTTTTTAGACCCAAGGCTCTATATGATTATAGATCTCACCATGAAACAGTAAATCCTTGTGAAATGCCATGTTTCCATAGAGTAGGACCTCCTGGGAGGCTGTCATTGGCTTCTACCTAAAAATATTTTGTTGTCTACACCTTAGTACCAAAACCAGAGAGAGATACCACCAAAAAAAAAAAAATTACAGGCCAATATCTTTGATGAATGTAGATGCAAAAGTTTTCAACAAAATACTAGCAAACACATAAAAAAGATCACACCATGACCAAATGGGATTCATACCAAGTTCATAGAGATGGTTCAACATATGCAAGTCAAGGTACACACCACATCAATCTATACACCACATAAACAAAATCCCAAAGCCAAATAACCATCTTCAATAGATGCAGAAAGAGCATTTGATAAAATTCAACATCCATTCATGATAAAAACGGTTGCTGAAGTGGGTATAGAGGGAATGTATCTCGACATAGTAAGATCCATCTATGACAAACCCACAGCCAACATAATACTCAACAGTGAAAAGCAGAAAGACTTCCCACTAAGATCTGGAATAGGACAAAGATTCCCACCCTCATTACTTCTTTTCAACATAGCATTGGAAGTACAATCCACAGCAATCAGACAAGAAAAAGAAATAAAATTCCAAACTGGAAGGGAAGAGGTAAAATTGTCATTATATGCAGATGATATGATAATATATATAGAAAACCCTAAAGACTCCACATAAAAACTACCAGAACAGTTAAATGAATTCAGCAAGGTAGCAGGATGCAAGATCAATATACAGAAATTGTTGTCTATTTACATGTATTCCAAACGGCTACTGCACGCACCCAAGGCACAAGGGTTTTCAGAGCAGGTACAAAAGGGTTTTCAGTGAAAACAACTCCACAGCTACCACTTTCTCCAGTAACCAAGCCTGCTCTGGAGGAGGTAGGCACAGCCAGCACTCCCTCGAGGGTCTTTCCAGAGGGAGTCTCCACATATGGAACCAAGCCCCCTCAGTGCACAAAGTGTGTCCAGCCCACTCCATGTTCACCCGCCCATCTGCATCTCACCTGACCCCTGGGGCTCCTGCCTGTGATGAGACAGACATCTCTGCCATCGTCTCTGTTTCTTTCTTTGCTTTCAAACACGAGTCCAGCTCCTGGGACCCAGATTGATGGAGGACCCAGACCCTATGTGACCTCCCTATGTTCAGAGGAGAAGCTGGGACTGTTTACTTCTAACTAGATGCTTCAAAACCTCAGAACTTGAAATGAGTGGATTTCAGGTGTGATGAAGGATTAGCAAGAGAAGATATTCTGGAGTTAACACGACACTGACAACTAAGGACAGGGGGCTCTCAGGAGTGTGGGTGTCACCTGTCTAGCACACTGCCCCATGTGAGCACCGTGGCTGGGGTCTCTGACAAGGTGGATGTCTTAGAGCAGAAGGCTTGGCCGATAGGAGAGGCTACCTCATGGGGAAGACTCTCTTCCAGGGGAGAAGGGACTCACCTAGTGCAAGACCTTGTGAGCTGGTCCAGGACACAGGTTCACCTGGGATGTCAGGGCCCCAAGGGAGCTGTGTGGTTGACCCCCGAGAACAGAGTGTGTCCACACAGCCCTGCCTCCTCTCCAAGCCCCTTCGCCCCAATGGGACATCAGATCTTCCCGCCTGCCATGGCCCCTGCCTCCCCTCCTGCCTCCTGGAGACAGGGACTAGGCAGCCCAGGTCTGCAAGCAGCAGATTCCTCAGAAACGGCCTCACACTTTCCCTCTCCAGGCAGAGGAGAAGGACGAGCTGAGTCACAGCTCTGCCTGCCCTGACCAGGCTGGCCAGAGGCCTCCCTTGTGCCAAGAGCCAAGAAGGCGGCCTCAGACATTCCTGCCACATCACCAGCCCCCGTGTCTGTCCTGTGTCCGCAACTGCTGGAGGCTGCCAGCTGGTGAGGGTGCAGTCTGCGTTTCCCCATCCATTCCTCGGGGCAGCCCCATGAGACGTGGCCACTGCCCTGATCCCATTTTACAGATGAGCAAACTGTAAATAGATGTGGAAAATAATCCTTCCTGGAGACCTCAACTAGCAAGCCGTGGAGCCAGACCTCAACCCTGCACTCAAGCATTGACCAGGCCTCCCTCTTCAACCCTGCACTCAAGCATTGACCAGGCCGCCCTCTTCAGACTCGACCAGCATCAGTCCCACCTCTGGGGACGGCGCATTCAGGAAGGGCTCAGCTGGGTTGCTCTCGACTGGATGTCTCGTGGACATCCGAGATGGTGTGCACCTGGGGCATGCTGGCAGCTGGTGCTGGGAGTCCCTGGCACTTGCATGCAGCCCCATCCTGTGGCCCAGACTTATCACTGCAGGGCACCAGGGGGTCACCAGAGGGAGCCTCCCAAGCAGGAGTGACCGGAGAGACCCAGGAGGAAGGAAGCCGCCAGTCCTGTGGCTCACTCCTGTGAGTCCCAGGTCACTTCTGCAGCCTTCCGCCCCTCAGGTGGGTCACCAGGGCCAGCCTGGCTCAGAAAGAGGGGTCTGGAACCTGGCTCCTGGTGGAGAAGAAGCAAAGTTACCTTGTGGGGGTGGGGGAGGCAGACATATCCTGGCTGAATAAGGAGAGATACGTCTGCATGTCCACCTCTCAGGGAACTTTGCATCTTCAGCTTGATCTCTCGTTTAAAACTAGTTTCTTCCAAGATAATGCCTGATCCCCCAACCCCCTACTTCATGCTATGGTTTCCCAAATATTCCTTCCTTCCGGCCATGTGAGGGGAGGTGGCGATGGAGGGGGGACCGTCAGCACAGTCCCTCCATCTCCTTTTCTCACCAGAGCGACATTATCTTCAGAAACCAGCGTGATGAGCAACAATCATGATAATATTGAGAACCCTTTGATGGGAATGGCCAGGAGTGGTGAACTTCACACCCTTCTTGGCATTTAGTTCTCCCTGAAGTGACTATTCCCATTCAGGAGGGGAAAGGATGGGCCCACAGTGATCTGATTAATAAGCACATGAACCAGTATGAAGATGTGGGCTTGCAAGGGGTTACTGCAAGGGACTGCGAACTGGCTTACACAACTATGGGGCTGGCTGACGGATCTGAAGTTCATGGGGCAGGTGGGCGGGAAGGGAAGGGCCTGAGCTGGGACTCCATGGGCCAGCTGTGTTACCCACTGATGGGACGATCTCTCTCTCTCTGCCTAAGCCCTCTTTGGAATCATAAATAGCACACGGCGGGCACTCAGTGAAGGTCTATTTAAAAGTAAGTCAGTCTGGGGGCCTCCTTGGTGGTCCAGTGGATAAGACTCTGTGCTCCCGATGCAGGGGACATGGGTTCAACCCCTGGTCAGGGAGCTAAGACCCGATGTACCACAGGGCAACTGGGCCCACAAGCCACATCAGGAGAGCACACGCGCCGCAGTGGAGGTCCCGTGAGCCACAAATAAAACGTGACACAGCTAAATAAATAACAAATGTCAGAAAATAAGATAAAGGTCAGTCCATTTCTTAATAAGCTCTGCTGCTCCGTGAAAGGTGCTCCATGGGCTCCTCTCTGCACCAGGTTGGCACAGCCCAGTTGCACACAGGGTTGTTCAACAACCTCACCTCGTGGGTCTATGATTCGCATCTACCCAAAAAAGCAGACTCTGAGAAGTCAAGAGGGAATGGAATGTACACAACTTCCACTTGCAAGATGCTTCCAAACTCCCCCTCCAGGAGGTGCCCTGGTCAGTGTGCTTTCCACTCACAGTCAGCCTCTGTGTAACGTCCACCCATTGGCTCATTGTGTCCTCTGAGACCCAGAAGGTCCTGGCTCCTTCCTGCCTTCTTCCTTCAGGCAGCAGGGTGCCCAGTGCAGAACAGATGCTCAGAATGACTGTGAAGTGAACGCATGTGTCAGCTCAACTGGAGAGTGGTGTGCCCACCCTCCTTTTGTCTTTCACGGTCACAGCCTTTCACCCAGGCGGCGCTCCCCTATAAGGCCTCTTTGTGTGAATTAGGTCAAGACACCCACCCTGGGCGGGCAAACTGCAAAAAGTCACCGCTCTGCTAGAAGCCAGGCCGGGGCTCACGGCACGGCCAGCCTCACCCGAGCTGGCTCCAGAGCCCATGGCTTGCTGCTTTGGTGACATCCACAGCAGGGCACAGCCCTGTGGGGCAGCCTGGCGTCCACCTGCCTCCTCCGTGACAGCCACACTTGTCCCTGCTGGTCAACGTTCTTCCTCAGTGGCAGCACTCGGAAGCTCATATGACTCCCCAGATCTTTCTAGTTCCCAAGAAAGTAGATTCTCTAAGCCACGGATATGGAGATAAGGAGTTGAAAAATATTACAAGACTTCTGTTTATCCATGAATTTCAAGGAAATGACAGCCGTGGATGAATTCAGCCAGGGACGTCCCCAACCCCACTTTTAAGCCTGAGCCTAGTTCTAAGCCTGGAGTCCCCATTCGGCTTGCACTCTGGAGCCTCGGGCCGCTTTGCCCAGGCAGGCGGCACAGTGACATGCAGGCTCCAGGAGACGGCGTCACCCCATGCCTCCCCACCGCGCAAGGATGCCGGTAATTTCAGTGCACGATTTCCAGAAAAGAACTTGACTCAGACACAGCGGTTTGGAATTAACCTGCTCAGTTCACCCAGCTCGGGAACAAATCAGATTCCACACTCACGGGCAGTGTCTGGGCTGGAGGCGCCCCAGAGAGTGGATGAGCCTGGATGGAACTTCTTAGTAAACAAAGGACAGCGCTGGGCAGCCTGAGCCCTGCCAGTGTTCTCTAAAACGCCGTTTTATTGCTACATAATGCAATTTCATGACAAATCCCGGGCTGCCCTCCCACGCCTCTTATTAAGTTATTTCCTTTTATTTTGCTGGTTTTATTGATGATGTCATGACATGGCCCATCAACCTTTAATTAAAACCATGGCTGCAATGTTAGGCTTCCTTTAAACCGTGAAAGCCAGGGCTTTGCAAAGGTCCCTGTGGAGAGCCATGATGCTCGGCAGCAAAGGGTTGCCGAGGATTTGGGGAGGCACCCAGATGTCCCCAGAGGGTCCCCAGAGGGGTGAGGAGGGACTGCTGGGTGTCGTGGGCTGAATTGTGTCCTAACACCCGGGACTTCAGAATGTGACCTCCTTGGAAAGAGTCATCACAGATGTAATTAGAGATGAGGGCACACTGGAGTAGGGCGGGCCCTAACCGAATACGGCTGGGATCCTTATGAGAAGACAGAGGCACAAAGGGTCAAGGAAGGACCCCTACAGGCTGCAGCGGGAGTGGAGCTGGCCAACACCTTGATTCCAGAATTCCAGGACAGCCAGACAAGAGTTGAAGACACACAGTTTGCAGGTCTTTGTTGTGACGACCCGCAAACAAATACATAGGGTTTGGCTGGATCTCCTCGGGTTCCACTGTGCCAAGGAAATGGCAGATGGGCAGCAATTCCCTGTTCCCTACATCTGAACCCTGGTCCAATCTCCCCCAGCAGCGGCCCTGCCTGCACATCCAAGGCATCCCGTGCATGGCTCTGCTCTCTGGCAGGCTGGGTCGGACCCAGCCCTGGACGCAGTTATGGTCCGAGACTGCGTATTGGGAGGAATCAATACACTGGGTAATTGATGACAGGAAGGCGGCGAGGGGCGCTCTGAGGCTTCCTGGGGTTTGATCTGGTCTGGGGTTCCTCTGGAAAACCAAGACGGCTCCAACATGATATCTCCCTTTCCCTTCAGGCAGCACAAAGTTTGGGATCCCCGGACCTGAAGGGACGTTTTCACTGCATCCTAGGGAACCTTGGTCTCCATTTGCAGAAGAAACTGTCAGGCCCAGGTCACCCTGGGATGTCGGCACCACGATGAGTGTGCTGATTACAGATGTGGTGTGTGTGTGTGTGTGGGGGGGTGAGTACACATGTGTGCCTGCGTATAAGACAGGTGCGTATAACTATGTCCCACAAGGAAGGTGAGAGACCCACGCTCTTGCTCCTCTGACATGATGCTTTCTCTTACCTCCCTGAGGTTACCTATGGTAGTCTGTCATTTAAAACTTTCTTCTCAGTGAATAGCCTCCCTTTCCTTCCCACTGCCATTTGTGTAATTCAGGTAAAATGCACATAACAAAATTAGCCTTCTAACCACTGGAGGGTGGACAGTTCAGACATGTCTAGCATGTTCACAGTGACGAGCACCCTTCACAACGGTCCAGTGCCCAGGCAGTTTCATTGCCTGAAAGGACCCTGGGCTCATTGCTGTCACCGCCCACCTCCAGC
Source organism: Redunca redunca (assembly GCA_006410935.1). Lineage (NCBI taxonomy): Eukaryota > Metazoa > Chordata > Mammalia > Artiodactyla > Bovidae > Redunca > Redunca redunca. The sequence continues at coordinate 64,047 of SJYQ01009295.1, forward strand.
CCTGACACAGCTCTGTTGCTCCCAATGCACGGCTCATGTCCCTCGGCTGAGAGGCTGGGTGCGGGGAGAGGTGGAGGGGAGAAGGAATCTTTCTTCCATGCCACCCTCCACCGTGGCTCGTCATGTGCGCAGCCCAGCGTATCTGAGCAGATCAGGGCCAGGTTCGCATCAAGGTCTCCAGCACCTGCTGTGGAAAAAGTCATGCTTCAGAGGCTTACTCTAGCTCAGACTGCAAGGCAGTCCGGGGAGGGGGATGGCAAGTGGTGAGTCCACCCCGGCCCACCATTTGCTCACTGTGTTGGAGGCCAGAGGGCACGGCGTGGGATTTCAACCAATCACCAGCTCACAATTCTACGGACAAGTATCCATGACATGGGTTAAAAGGCCAGCAAGGACAGAACCTTGTCAACACATGTGTCCTGTCAGGGCTCACTTCTTACAAATGCACAAACAAAATAAAAAGCCTGTTTCAACACTTGGGTAAAATTAGGATGACTTTGCTTAGCAATATGGACGTGGTAAGAGCAGCTTTCGAAAGTATAGGGACACCTGGTGATTTTAAAATAAATGGATCTGGGTTAGGGAAGAAAGAAAATAGGATGTTTTAAACACTAAAACCCCTAAATTCTTATCCCAGGAAGTCAGTGACCCCGTGGATGGGCAGTTGGAACAAGGGGTCGCTCTGAAGGAGAACCCGAGACCGTCTCTGTTACAAAGAAAGCATGGGCGTAAGGGAATACCAATTGGTAACAATTAGAGCTGGATCAGATAGGTGGGGGGAAGTTCAGACCCTCTCTGGGTAGTATTTATATATCCTCTCCGGAGCACAGGGCTTGTTAACCTGTGACGGGCTATCAGCTTCCCCCATCGGTGACCTGATCCAGTCTCCCAGCAACGAATTCCGACTGGAGATGACTTGCTTCCACACAATGTGTGAACACATCACAGAGAATGTGATTCTCCCGCTGTCTGAAACATCACAAACCCAGTGGCCTACAGAGATACTAGGCAGGCAGTGTGTCCCATTGAAGCAGATGGGGCAGGCAATGAGGGGCAGTGGGGACTGGGACGAGTGGAGAGCCCAGAGCTCACCCAAAGTGGATGCCCCAGTGGGGCCCTGGGCTCCTGTTCTGGAGGGGAACACAGGCCTGGTATGGCTAGGTCTTCTGAGTTCATCGGGAGCACCAGGCAATACGGATTTAACATGTGAGATGTCCCACAGCTGTTGAAGACTCCCAGACTAAAGTCACAGAAAATGACAGTGACCTCTCTGTATGCCGTGACCACGAAGGGGTAGCCTCTGGTGTCAGGCAAAATACAGGCCTGCGGTCCATCCGTTGCCTTCTGCCTGGGCCAGGGAGCACCTTGTTCCTGACCTTTCCCAGTCCGTGCCTCGTGCTAGGAGGCCTTTATTGCCCCTCTCTAAGCACAAGTGGATATGAAAACACAAGGTGGGGTTTTTAAGAGTGTGAAGAGTCTTCTCCTGACCATGTGGACGCTTTCAGCTCTACGGGTGGGTGGTCCATCCACCCTGGACCAGTGCTTGGTCCCTCTCCAAGGTAGCTTTTACTCATTCCCACCCATCAGAATTTACTAGATGCTTTCCTTCGTGGTCTGGGCACTGCTCTATGGTGGCCTTGGCTGAAAACACAGCTCTCGGCGCTGGCTCTGCCTCCACTCCACCCAGCAAAGCTGATGCAAGTCTGATGCATGAATGGGCGGGGGCATGCAAATCTCTGCTGGGGTCTCAGCACCTGGATATTTATAAAGCTCCCAGTGATATCGATGGTCCTTTAAGCCTTAGCACTTCTGTGAAACCTTCTTATTCAATGGGCATCTCGCCCTCACAATGTCCCAAACTTGTTTCTACTCATTTGATACTCAGAACCAAAAAAGAAAAAAAGAGTAACTTAGAGATGACCCCTTAAGGTCAGGGACCACATTTCAGCACCTTTGACAGCATGATGTTCAAGGAGAGGCTATGGCCGATGTCCCCGCTTCCAAACTGACCATGTTTATCAGAGTGAAGCTCTCCTTAGGAGAAAATCATCAGTCACCTGGTTTAAAAAGCTGACAGCATATCCCTTTAGAGAGGCTCAAACTCTGAAACCCATATGAACTTAAAAGGCACAGAACCATGGCGGGGTCCGATTGCCCTGGAAGACGGGGCAAGCTCCCAGGAGCCGTCATCTCTGCCCTGGGAGGGAAGCACGTCCTCCTGGGCCGGGTGCTACAGCTCCTCATGCTTCAGGGGGTGTGACACGGTTCACATGAGCAGACAAAGAAGCCTGGCTAACAGGACCGGCTGCGGCCGCAAGTTCAAATGTCAATCCACCTAAGCCTCCCCGGCTGATAACCATGACGTTCTGGAAACCAGACACTGGGGCTCATTACGGAGCAGTGGCTTGTGCCCTGAACTCTCCCCAGTCCCAAGGTTCAAATCCCAGAGGCTGACTTTTGTTCCGGATTTTTTTCTCTTTATGGTAGGACACGGCTTAACCTCCACTTCACCCTGGGCCAGGGTCACCTTTCAGCAAAATCGAGGCCCACCTGCATGTGGTCAGTGTTTATTTCTCAGTCGTCACCTCCAGTTTACCTTGCAGAACTTGATCTTTAAGTGAGTAACACACAGCTCCTGAAATCTGTCCAGGACTTTTTTGTTTTGCAGGCAGAACAGCTGTAAACCAATGCCAGTAAGAAAGACTAGGGAGTCCACTGAAGAGTAACAAGCTTTTAAAGACAAATCACCCTCCTCCTTGGGCACACAACACGAAAACTTGCACCGAGTGGCAAACAAACGAAATTGGAACAACGCTTCACCATCCCTTTGGCTGCAGAGGTAGCATGTCTGTGTGGATGGTGTTCCAGGAGTCCCTCACAGATCCTTTGCTGGTCTCTTTGACATTATCTTTTCTCTGCCAACTTCAAAAGCTGAAGCGAACCCTCTCCCAGAGGGTAAAGTTTCCAAGGTGACAGATGTGAAGAGCAAATCGACTTGAGGTCAAAGGCAAGAAGAAAACAGTCTCTCATCTGATTAATGGTTTGAATTTAATTAGTGGGGAAAAGCTCAAATCAGACAGTTTGTGACTTGGTCAAACCCTAAGTCCCTTCTTGCAAAATTGCTACAAAGAAAAGGGTCAATGGAGCTGAAGGCTGACATTTTGAAGATGTCTGCTGGCTTGTTTAATACAGGTTAAAGGTGAGTAGGTGGGTTGGTCATGTTCTAAGCCAATGGTGAAATGTTAGTTTTGAGGGGTTGTAAATATTCAAGATTTTGCAAATAAAATAAAAACTAAAAAATACAGCTGTAGCACAGTCCCATGTTCTAAGCCCACCACACTGTGAAATGTGAGTTCCTAAGAAGTCTAGAGCCACAAAGGATTAAAGCAGGTGGAGATTGAGCTTGGTTGTATGAAATGACCCTTGCATCTGCTCATGTCTTCACTCCATAAGTGTCTGTTGCTACTGGGCTGGCAGTGGGCAGCAGACCAGGGATGGGGATTTAGACAGTCCTCCCAAGAAGGAACTGGGGGCCACAGAGCCAAAGGACTAGGCTAGGACCACACAGCAAACCCAGGTGGTGTCTCCAGGACCTAGACACCAGCCTCACCATCACACAGGGGCTCCCCAGTGGCACCCCACTTATGAGGACCAAAGAAATCAGCACTCCAAGGAAATGTGCAAATGCATAATCAGATTTAAAAAGAGCTTGGATAGCACTTCTACCCTGGATGCACCTTAGATTTAACCTGGAGATGTTTATAGGACATAAAGAAGGAAAGTGTCTTGGGCCCAATCAGCATGGCATCTGGGCACCAGGCCTTCTCCAAGCCCCCACGGAGCCTGGGTGAACAGCCTACCTGTGGCTCAGGGAGCTTCATAAAGGGGCTGTTCTGGACCTCATGTAGACACCCTGGGAGTCTATCCACGGTCTCTAGGCACTGTGTTCAGCGGCCTCTTCCCTGGGAGAGAGTGTGGACTCTCTTGTGGCCCAGGTCTGCAAGTAGAGACCTGAGTCACCCACCCCTAGTCTTGTCATTCGGACCTCCTGGTCCTGTCTTCACTCTCTTCTTGCCCTCCTCACCAGCTCCCACCCCAAAGCTAAGGGTCCCTGCATCCGGGACAATGCCTCTCCCTCACCTCCCCAGACTTCTTTTTAACCTGCGCCCACCCCCTACCTGGGCTTCCATGCTTGAGCAACAATGATTCTTCCGAGATCAGTCTTGTTGTATTTCTGCTTGTCTTACTTCTAACTGATCCCAAAGTCTCTTTGGGTCCCCCCAGTTTGGGTTTCCATTTCCTGATTGTTTTTATTTCTAGGACTTTTCTTCCACTGTAAAACAGTTAGCATGAGGCATAACAGCTCCAGCTTGGGGATCCCATGTCTGACACTGGAGAAACAGAGTTTTCGTCCTTTATCCTTGTGAAGTACTCACAGAGGGATCAACACCTCCCTGTGCACGCTAGATGTGATTCTGTGTGCACACTTCCCAGCCTTAATCATGCTTTCAAACAAAATGGTGAAGCAAAATGCTAAAAAAAAGTCCTCAGTCCTTACATTTTCAAACAAAATGGTACAGCAAAGGCTCAAAAACAAAATAAAACAAACAAAAAAAACCAACCCTCAGTAAGTATCTGATAAGTGGATGAATGACTGAATTGCAGAATCCAGATTCTGAGGGCAGATGGAGCTGGATTCCAATCCTGGCTAAGCCACTTATTAACTGGGGACCTCAAGCAAGTTACTTAATAACCCTGAGTCTCATAGAAGGAAGTACAGCCACAGAGGGTGGTGTGGGTGTGTGTGCTCAGTTGAGTCCAACTCTTTGAGACCCCGTGGACTGTAGCCCATCAGGCTCCTCTGCCCATGGGATTTCCCAGGCAAGAATACCAGAGTGGGTTGCCATTCCTTCCCCAGGGGATCTTTCCGACCAAGGGATCTAACCTGCAACTCCTGCATTGGCAGGTGGATTCTTTACCGCTAAGCCACCAGGGAAGCCCCCTGAGGGTGGTGGTGAAGATTAAATTAGAGAATCTTTGTAAAGACCCAACAGAGTGTGTGCAATGAGGAAACAACTAGATGAGCTGAAAAGAATGGCAAGGAATAGTGCCGTATGGTCAGACAAAGGTAAAGACGCCAAGCAGTGCTGGTTCAACTGGTGGGTTAAACAGGCTTTTTATTTTTTAAAAAAGTTAAAAATAGAAAGAGACACATGTACCCCAATGTTCATCGCAGCACTGTTTATAATAGCCAGGACATGGAAACAACCTAGATGTCCATCAGCAGATGAATGGATAAGAAAGCTGTGGTACATATACACAATGGAGTATTACTTGGCCATTAAAAAGAATACATTTGAATCAGTTCTAATGAGATGGATGAAACTGGAGCCGATTACACACAGTGAAGTAAGCCAGAAAGAAAAACACCAATACAGTATACTAACACATATATATGGAATTTAGAAAGATGGTAATGATGACCCTGTATGCGAGACAGCAAAAGAGATACAGATGTGTAGAGCGGACTTTTGGACTCTGGGGGAGAGGGAGAGGGCGGTATGATTTGAGAGAATGGCATTGAAACATGTATACTATCATGTAAGAAACGAATCGCCAGTCTATGTTCGATACAGGATACAGGATGCTTGGGGCTGGTGCACGGGGATGACCCAGAGAGATGTTATGGGGTGGGAGGTGGGAGGCGGGGTTCATGTTTGGGAACTCAGGTACACCCTTGGTGGATTCATGTCAATGTATGGCAAAACCAATACAGTATTGTAAACTAAAATAAAGTGAAAATAAAAATTAAAAAAAAAAAATACACACACACACAAAAGTTAAAAGACCTTCCCTAACCTGGCTTTGTTTCTGCAGTGAAAACTGCTTTTTAAGTACTGACTGAGAGTCGCTGCAAGGTTTGGTATGAATGTGGTTTAAATAATAATACCATCATCTTTATGCCTTAAAAGGATCATATTTCACATTAAATACTACAACTTCCTTTTCTCTTTAACTGGATATTTCATTCACAATATATTATTCACAGCACATCAATTTACAAAGATATCTCTTTTTTAGAAGTTTCCATGATACTTCACGATATGAACATTCCGTAATGTTTTCTCATCCCCTACTAATGCGCTTCGGACTATTTCTTTCTTTTTTTTTTTATAATTCTAAGTTCAATGAATATCCCTGGACATAGATCTTCATTCTCTTTCTTAAGGGGTCAGTTGCTGGGAATGGAATTTCTAGATAAATTTGACAAATGGATAAATAACAGTTTGATACAAAGGGCTTAATTGCCTTCTCCAAAATGCATACCAGCCGTGTTTGAGAGGACTTTCTTCCTGGCATTCTGACTAACTTGGAACATTTTGGTTCTTTTAAAATCTTGGATAATCCAACAGACAAAAATAAGGTCTCATTTTAAAAATGTGTGCCTGTACTTGATGGCTAATAATGTTGGGCATATTTTACATGTAAATTGGCCAAAGACAACATACGGTACTTTTGAGAAATGTCTATTTCTGTCCTGCCCTTTGCCCATTTTTCCATTTCAGTGGTTTATATGTTATATACCAGTACATAGATGTGATTTTATAGTATGAATCTTAATCATATGTCTGCCCTATGTATTGCAAACTTTCAGGTAATTGTCTACCTTTTAATCTTCTATTACAAATTTCTGTAAGACATATTGTATATCATCCCGTCTTATTTCACAGAAACCACTGCACATAATTTAACTTCTTCTTGGTGACCATAACCTGGCCCTTCTTCAAATGCTCCTCCAGTTTGTACAACTCTTTGCCCTCTCATTAAATGGCCTCAAATTGCCATACTTACAAGTACCTTTCTCTATTTTGTTATTTTGGTTTCCCCCTTAGTGATCCACTGTCCACATGTACTCCTTGTTATTAATGTGTTAAAAATTATAATATTCATCCCCAATTTCCTTGATGTACTTTTCTCTAGCAGCTCCAGCAGGGGGATCATGCAAGCAAGTCTGTTAGAACTGTGTCTGAAGTAGGAGCTGTTAGGTCATGAACGAGAACCCTAGGTGCTCTCCTACTTAGAAAATTCATGAACTCTACAGCATCACTTCAGGGTTCTCCAAGCCATTTTGTATTTTCCTGCCACCTTTGCTTCTTTTTCAGAAACAAGTTAAGAGTGCCTGACCCTTGAAACCCCGGGTAACTGAGGTGTTCCTATATGCCAGGAGCCAGTAACAGCACTATCCCTTCTGCCCAATCAAGTGTCAGACCTTAGATTTAATCTAGTCCACCCCTACCCTCCCCAGAGTTTTAAAATCTTCAACATCCTCAACCAAGTAGTCCTCTAAACTTTCTGAGCAATTCCTATGGTGGACAGACTGATTTCTTTAATCAAGGTATTCCATTCTGGATGGCTCTTATCATTACAAACGGTATCAACATACGAAACCTAATTCCCCAGGACTTCCACTCTATAGTCCGACGTTGGCCTCTGGTTGGCCAAACTCTACCACGCATCTTTTCACAGTAAGACCAATGGTTGCTCTGCGGTCTGCATAGCTCTCCCTGGGTGGGCCTGGACCCCCGCAGCAAAACCAACCTTTTCCTTCCCGGGATAGGCACTGGGCTTTCCAAGTCCCACAGTGGGTGTGGAGTCATACAGATGGAGCTGCTCTGAGCTCAGTGATGGCGCCAGATCCTAAGAGTGCCAATGCCGATGAGGTCAGCGCTATTCCAATCCACTTAGCCTTCCCCAAACACTGCAAGAAACCTGCCCACCAGGCAAGCTGCATGTTAAATGTCAGCTAAGAAGGGCTCTAAATCAAGGCGGGTGAGGTATTTGAGCTTCCTAAATCTTGGCTGCCGCTTTGGACGCTGGCATTGGCTCTCGCTTCCTTCAGAGGGCTTCTGATTGTTTTGGCAGCATCTCTGACTGTGTCTCCGACATCAGTTCTTCCTGAACACCACCCCCCTCCCCCCCAAAAAAGGAAAGAAATACACACAAAGCAGGCATTTGTTTTTGTTCAATGATCTGGTTGCTCAGAAATGAGAACTCGGGCCTATAAGCCCAGAGGTTCCTCTTGAGGAGGGGCACACTCCAGCCCCCCACAGCAACTCCCCAGTGGCTATGGGGGTGCCACTGGAGCTGGGTCCTTGATCAAAGAGGAGGCAGAAGTTCCGGCCCATGAAATGCTCTGGCAAAGCACAGCTCTGTGCAGGTGTGCTGAGCTCCAGTGCTGTGCAGGACAGAATAGCTCAGAGGAGGATGAAGGCCACATCACTAAAGAGCTCATTTGTTTGGCCAGACCTAAGGACCCCCCTTCTGATAGTTTTTTAAAAAGTGCTAAGTACCTGTAGCCTTGGGTAGGAATACAAATATTAACACATGGAGTGTTCCTTCTGGGCTTTGGGTATTTCCTCCTCTGTAAAAGGGGTGGATTGAACCAGAAGATCCTGAAAGTTCCTATTAAATCTAATCTCTCAGCAGCAAGTTGGTGACTTGGAGGAAGGGTCACCAAACCACGCCCACTGCCCCCGCTTCCCAGGACGGTCTGCAGAGCACCGGTGCACGCAAGTCAGCACTGATCGTGCTGGGGTGTCCAGAGGGCCCCCAGGTGGCCGTTGTGCTCATCATGGTTGAGTCATCGTCACTGTCACCACCTACCATTCTTGGACCCTTAGCTGGAACTAACATTCAGGAGCTGGTGGTCTTTGTAGAGAAAGCACGCTGTCTCTCACCCAGTGAATGTAAAGTTGTGTTTTATGTTGCCTGAAATAAGGATGTTTCATCGCGACAATATCCCTTTGCATCAAATTCCTTGTCCCTTCTCCATTAGCACATGAGTGCATGCGTAGTGTTTACAGATGATGTGGGAAGTGTGATAGTCAAGGTGACGATCAGATCCTGGAATGGGGTGCTTCTGTAAGCAAGATGCAGTCATTGAGCAGCAAAACCCAGCCGAGGGGGCAGACAAGCTGTGGTGAGGTGCAGAGGCTCTGGAGACTGCTGCACTGGCGGTCAGGTTGGGGGTGGGAAAACTGGGACTTCTCCCTCTATTTTCCAAGCCAACAGGATAGACTTTGACAGAACCACGTACGTAATGTCTTTGATCTCACTCCACTTCTTGTTCCTCTACCCAAAGACGTTTCAGACCATATGTAGCACAAAGAAAGGATGAAGGAAGAACCTGCATCACATATACATATACCAAACGTCAGGTTATGTATGCCCCTCGAATACACACAATGTTGACATATCAATGATCTCTCAATAAAGCTATTAAGAGTGGGGTGTAAGAGAGAAGCTTGGTGGCAAAGGGAGAGCCATCTCAAAGCATCACATGCCCACTTCCTTCTACTGAAGTCAGAACAAAAGCATTTTGAAAGAGCACGAAAAATACGTCCACAGGGTCATGGAGTAAAATCAAAGTCTTGGGCACTGGCTGCACTAGAGGTGCCCCAGTGCTCAGGGGACCTCATAATTGACGATCTAAACCAGGGCCTATTTGAATGAAAGGAGATATTAGAACACATTCGTGGACATTAATTAATTAACAGTTGCCTCAATTTAACTGTCCCAGCCCAACAGGGACTTATGGTCACCCTACAAATGTCAGACCTTGAGCTTGGCTGATCTAGAACTGACTTTTTTACCAAGGGATAAGTGAGAAAAATCAGGACAATGTAAGTGTGTAGAAATGAGCCTACCAACACGCACTACCCTTTCATGAGAATGTCCACCCTTCATCTATGATGCTGTTCTCCCCACTTTGGGTGTGTGTTTAAAATAATCTTTTTAAAATAAATTGGTTTATTTAAAATCTTTTAAAAATAAAGTAATTGGTTATAAGGACAGCTAATATGGTTGTTATTTTTATCGATCCATTTGTTTGCTTGTTATTTTTCAAGTACTTAATTGGCATAGTAAAAGTGGGCGAGGCTACATCACTCACCCGTATTTCCCCAGTTTGGCCCTACTCATGTGGCCCTCTCCAGCTCACTAGGGAAAGAAAGACTCCTGGCCTCAGCTTGCTGGCTGCCTCACACCCAAACCATCACAGACACACTCACTTCTCCAGTTATGTGGTCTGATTATTTCCTAAATATTATTGCCTATTGTTCGTTTTTGGGCTTCCCTTGTGGCTCAGCTGGTAAAGAATCCACATACAATGCAGAAGACCTGGGTTTGATTCCTGGGTTTGATCCCTGGGTTGGGAAGATCCCCTGAAGAAAGGAAAGGCTACCCACTCCAGTATTCTGGCCTGGAGAATTCCATGGACTGGATAGTCCATGGGGTCGCAAAGAGTCTGACACAACTGAGTCACTTTCATTATTCGTTTTTTAAGTTGGATGCCCCTCCCCACATATCATTAGAGAAAGTCAGTTCCCTTGAGACCCGCAAGGGCAACACCCCCACCCCAACCTTTGCCCACTCCCTGCCCCTCCCCCGCCCCAGGCAGCCCGGCTGCCCCATCATCACAGATACTGGAATTTGTCTCAGAACCATCTGGCCTGCTTGCTATGCAAACGACATTCCCACGAGGGAGCCCACAGCCAGATTGCTATCTCAAGACCCCATGTTGGTTTGTTGTTATTTTTAAAGACAGCTCATTCAGCCACGGCAGGGAACTAATTTCTTTTCAACAGGGCTACAGCCCTGCCTGCAGCACCCATCCTCAAGTCCAGGGTGGAGGGGGTTGGGGGTCTGGAGG
>SJYQ01009295.1:74803-120669 GCA_006410935.1 Redunca redunca
GGTCTGGAGGCTGTGGGGGGGTGTAAGGGGTGTTGTGGGGGAGTGGGGGGAGGTGCACCAGACAGAGATGGAGGAGCTGGGGGTGGGAGAAAGCATATTAGCACAATTTCTAGGATCAAAGCCCTTTTTGACCTGAAAGATCTCAGGCTGTTAGATTATAAATTGGGGTTTAATTAGAGCCTTGTCAGTCAACCTTTATCCCTGCCTTGGTCTGGGCAAATGGTTCGTACTTTGGCAAGTCATTAATTAAGAGTTTTGGAGACACAAGCTCATGTTTTCATGTCAAGCAGAGAAGCAGATGTGGGTGGTTTTTCACTCTTACGGGACTTTTTCCTCCCTCCTTTTGGAGAGTAGTGATGCAGTCCATTTGCTTCAGAAAAATAACCAGAGGTGTGGAGGTTTAAAAGTCTTGAAGCATCTGTAGCTTGTTAACTCAGGAGCAAAGACGAAGGCACAGCTTTGTCTAGAGGCTGAAGTCTGAGATTGGTGTTAACCACCTCACTCTGAGTCCTGACTCTGGGACCAAAAGCCTTGGGCAAGCTATTGCTATTTAGCTCCTGAGCTTCACTCCTCCCATCTCCAAGGTGAGAGCAGTGAAAGTATCTAACTTGTCATTAATAATACTCTTTCATTCAACTATTTAATACTATTTGTCAGTCACCTCCTAGGTCACTCACAGGCACTGGGCTAGGTCCTGGGAATCCCAGTGTCAATACAGCTAATAAAGCCCTTGTGGAGTTTCCATTCCTAGCAGGAGAGGGAGGGAAAACGAAACAGCATACCCACAAAGATTCGATGCAATGCCCTTTAGAGCTAAGTCCCAAGAAGCAAAATGGAACCAATGGAGAGAGAAAAATAATAGGGAGGTTCGTGTTGAGGGCTTAGCGTGGTGCCTGGCACGTAGTAGGTGGCCAAATTAAGTTAGTAATGTGATGACAACGATGAGGACAGTCATGATGGTGGTGGTGATGACGGTGGTGATGATGGTAATGGTGGTGATGATGGTGGTGGTGATGATGACGGTGATGATGATGACAGTGGTGATGATGGTAATGGTGGTGATGATGGTGGTGGTGGTGATGGTGGTGGTGGTGATGATGATGGTGGTGGAGATGATGGTGGTGATGATGATGGTGGTGGTGGTGGTGATGGTGGTGGTGATGATGACGGTGGTGATGATGGTAATGGTGGTGATGATGGTGGTGGTGATGATGGTAATGGTGATGATGATGGTGGTGGTGATGATGACGGTGATGATGATGACAGTGGTGATGATGGTAATGGTGGTGATGATGGTGGTGGTGATGATGGTGGTGGTGGTGATGATGGTGGTGATGATGGTAATGGTGGTGATGATGGTGGTGGAGATGATGATGGTGATGATGGTGGTGGTGATGATGGTGGTGGTGATGATGGTGGTGATGATGGTAATGGTGGTGATGATGGTGGTGGAGATGATGATGGTGATGATGATGGTGGTGGTGATGATGGTGGTGGTGGTGGTGATGATGGTGGTGATGATGGTAATGGTGGTGATGATGGTGGTGGAGATGATGGTGGTGGTGATGATGGTGGTGGTGGTGATGATGGTGGTGATGATGGTAATGGTGGTGATGATGGTGGTGGTGATGATGATGGTGGTGGTGATAACGGTGGTGATGATGGTGGTGGTGATGATGACGGTGATGGTGGTGAGAAAATTGGTGACAGCGATGATGAAGATGGTGATAGTGGTGTCAGGGATGATGGTGGTGATTTCTGAAACCTTGTTGCCACACCAGCTCCCTGCCTTCATCTGCTTCCATCCTTGGAAATAACACTTCAGCCATCCTACCTGGAGTGAAGGGATGCCTAAGCCATGCCCACATTTTATTTTTTCAAGTTCAACGCTTTTCCTTAGATCTGGCTGAAGGTTTTGGAGCCAGTGTTCAGCTTGACCTTCGTTAAAAAAACAACACACACGCACAGCGCATAAAAAGCATCCAGACTGGGAAAGAAAAGAGTTCCTTGTATTTTCTACTTGGCAACCAGCTCGTCTTAAATCAGAACAGGACTGATTCCGCGTAGATAGGAACTCTTGGAACCCACTCTCCCGCTGCCCTAAGCCATACATGGCTGAGTGCCCCTCAGCCACACCTGTGCCTTTCATTAAATGCTGGGAGGAAAAACTCTTTGGTCAGGCTCTTCCATTACTAATTTAGCACTGCAAAAGCAAAACAGCACCAGGAATGACCTTCACATGGCCCCCCACCCTTCATGGTTAGTGACCATCCCCCAGCAAAATTAAAATGACAGTCATTTCCCTGGGAGCCTGTGACAGTGACAGAATAGCCCTGTTCCAAGGGCGTTGCTGGCTTCCTCCCAAATATGAGGCCATCGTGTTCATCTAGTTTTGGACAAAATCCACGTATTTGCCATTGAGGCTGGAGCCAGGCTAAGCTGGAGAATGAATCATTCCCATCCATCTCCCTCTCCCTGTCTCCATGAGTGAAGGCGAGAAGATAGAAGGAGATGAAAAATCACACCAAGGGAATGCCAAGCATTGCTGTCCCTGCTCATCCAGACATATCAAGAGGGAAAGGATTTTGTTGTATTTGGGGCCATTCAAACAATCCTGTTAACTAGCGTTATACTACCAGGAAGGAAGAAAGCAAAGCTCCATCACTTGGGGATTTGTCACTGCCATGAGAACATTTCTAACTCAAGAAAAAAAAGGAATCCTGGGATTAAACATGGAGAAGGCAATGGCATGTCACAGTACTGCAGTACTCCAGTACTCTTGCCTGGAAAATCCTGTGGACGGAGGAGCCTGGAAGGCTGCAGTCCATGGGGTCACTGAGGGTTGGACACAACTGAGTGACTTCACTTTCACTTTTCACTTTCATGCATTGGAGAAGGAAATGGCAACCCACTCCAGTGTTCTTGCCTGGAGAATCCCAGGGATGGAGGAGCCTGGTGGGCTGCCATCTATTGGGTTGCACAGAATCGGACACGACTGAAGCGACTTAGCAGCAGCAGCAGGGATTGAACACTAAAGTCCCAGAACTGGGTCTTGGAGCAGTTGGGAAGCTGGCCAGCTCTAGGGCCCTGGGGTCAGTCTGTCAGAATGAGTGAACGCCACCCATTCTAGCCTCTGGGTCAGCGGGCACCAGCCTAGGTGGAGGATGGATGGGTGTTTAAGGTGGATTTGCTGATGGACTGGGAGGGGGTCAGATGGGCAGGGGATCCAGAGTTCAGGCTTGAACATGAGAAATCTCCAAATCCAAGGATCTGAAGGAGGAAGTCAGCTGGCGCAGTGAGCATGCTGAGTGTAGTGCCTGGCACCTGAGGAATACTCAGGAATAGTAACCATTTGGAGGCTTCCTGCACACCTCACAGTGGGTAGGGCCCCCGTATCTCTGAGCCATTGTTGGCCTCCTTGCACTCGTCTCCCGCTGAAGGTCCAGGAAATATGAGCTGTGGCTCAACACGGGCCATCCGGGGTGACAGGGGGGGAAGATCAATGTCCTGTTTGAAGGGTGAGCTCCCCAGGGTTCACGCGCCCACGCATCCTGAAACCCGATCGCTGCCGTGTCCTTCATGAAGATGGAATCCTTGACAGGTGATTATTTTCGCTGCCCATTCCATATCAAACACACTGAAGATTAGTCACTTGTTAAGGGCCAGCTGCTGACAAGGAGGGTGGAAGGCGGCAGGCAGAGAGAAGCCTGTGGCTCTGGCCCGAATCTGATTATGTGAGCTGGGGCCTGGGATTCTGGAATTCGGGCAAAGACCCTGTGGTCGGCTGGCCCTCTTGGCATGAGGAACCCCTACTGACCTTTGAGGTCTCAACCAAGATGTCCCTTCCTCCAGGAAGCCTTCCTGCCCCAGCCCTAGGAGCCCCCGCTCTGCTCTTATGGAACACCTTCCCTTCTCCCTCCAACACTTAGCATCTGTGTTGACTTTATTAAGCCTCTCTTGTGACATGTTCAGCACTCATCTCTCACATGACTGAGTGTCCTGGGGAGGCTGGCCCCAAACTTTGGATTCATTAACTCCATCCCAGGGCCTTGTGCCTCATAGGAGACGGAACAGTATTTATTGATTGGCTGTCAGCAGTATCTGCACAGAACGGAATGGGAAAAACCTGGGTTTATAAGTAAATGAGGTCACACATCACATTTTGACTAAAAACAAGAACAGAAAGCCCTAGATGATACATATTCATCTGTAAATCTAAAACCACTGGCTCCAGTCTGTGGGCTACAGGTGTTAGAGAGCTGAGGGGATAACATTGCCTTAAGGGACAACAATGTGAATGCATACTGGGCCGAGTCAGTCACTCAGTCAGTTCAGTCACTCAGTCGTGTCCAACTCTTTGGGACCCCATGGACCACAGCAAGCCAGTCTTCCCTGTCCATCACCAATTACTCCTGGGGTTGGCTCAAACTCACGTCCTTCGAGTTGCTGATGCCATCCAACCACCTCATCCTCTCTTATCCCCTTCTCCTCCCACTTTCAATCTTTCCCAGCATCAGGGTCTTTTCCAGTGAGTCAGTTTTTCCCATCAGGTGGCCAAAGTATTGGAGTTTCAGCTTCAACATCAGTCCTTCCAGTGAATATTCAGGACTGATTTCCATTAGGATGGACTGGTTGGATCTCCTCGCAGTCCAAGGGACTCTCAAGAGTCTTCTCCAACACCACAGTTCAAAAGCATCAATTCTTCAACGCTCAGCTTTCTTTATAGTCCAACTCTCACATCCATACATGACCACTGGAAAAACTATAGCTTTGACTAGATGGACCTTTGTTGGCAAAGCAATGTCTCTGCTTTTTAATATGCCGTCTAGGTTGGTCATAGCTTTTCTTCCAAGGAGCAAGCATCTTTTAATTTCATGGCTGCAGTCACCATCTGCAGTGATTTTGAAGCTCCCCAAAATAAAGTCTGTCACTGTTTCCATTGTTTCCCCATCTATTTGCCATGAAGTAATGGGACCAAATGCCATGATCTTAGTTTTTTGAATGTTGAGTTTTAAGCCAGCTTTTTCACTCTCCTCTTTCACCTTCATCAAGAGGCTTTTCAGTTCCTCTTTGCTTTCTGCCATAAGGGTGGTGTCACCTGTGTATCTGAGGTTATTGATATTTCTCCTGGCAATCTTGATTCCAGCTTGTGCTTCATCCAGCCTGGCATTTCACATGATGTACCCTGCATATAAGTTAAATAAGCAGGGTAACAATATACAGCCTTGACGTACTCCTTCCCCAATTTGGAACCAGTCTGTTGTTCCATGTCCAGTTCTCACTATTGCTTCTTGACCTGCATACAGATTTCTCAGGAGGCAGGTAAGGTGGCCTGGTATCCCATCTCTTTAAGAAATTTTCAGTTTGTTTGATCCAAACAGTCAACGGCTTTGGCATAGTCAATAAAGCAGAAGTAGATTTTTTTCTGGAACTCATTTGCTTTTTCTGTGATCCAACATGAACACCATGAACAGTATGAAAAGGCAAAAAGATCTGACACTGAAAGATTAACGCGCAAGGTTGGTAGGTGCTCAGTGTGCTACTAGAGAAGAGTGGAGAGAGAAATCCAGAAAGAATGAAGAGATGGAGCCAAAGTGAAAACAACACCCAATTGTGGATGTGACTGGTGATGGAAATAAAGTCTGATGCTGTAAAGAACAGTACTGCCTAGGAACCTGGAATGTAGATCCATGAATCAAAGTAAATTGGAAGTGGTCAAACAGGAGATGGCAAGAGTGAACATCAACATTTTAGGAATCAGTGAACTAAAATGAACTGGAATGGGTGAATTTAATTCAGATGACCATTATATCTACTACTGTGGGCAACAATCCCTTAGAAGAAGTAGAGTAGTCCTCATAGTCAACAAAAGAGTCCAAAATGCAGTACTTGGGTGCAATCTCAAAAATGACAGAATGATCTCTGTTCGTTTCCAAGGCAAACTGTTCAATATCACAGTAATCCAAGTTTATGCCCCAACCACGAACACCGAAAAAGCTAAAGTTGAACAGTTCTTTCTATGGTGACCTACAAGACCTTCAAGAACTAATACCAAAAAAGGATGTCCTTTTCATCATAGGGGACTGGAAGGCAAAAGTAGGAAGTCAAGAGATACCTGGAGTAATAGGCAAGTTTGGCCCTGGAGTACAAAATGAAGCAGGGCAAAGGCTAAAAGAGTTTTCCCAAGAGAATGCACTGGTCATAGTAAACACTCTCTTCCAACAACACAAGAGAGGACTCTACACATGGACATCACCAGATGGTCAATACTGAAATCAGATGAGTTACATTATTTGCAGCCAAAGATGGAGAAACTCTATACAGTCAGCAAAAACAAGACCAGGAGCTGACTGTGGCTCAGATCATAAACTCCTTATTGCCAAATTCAGACTTAAATTGAAGAAAGAATGGGAAACCACTAGACCATTTAGGTATGACCTAAATCAAATCCCTTATGATTATACAGTTGAAGTGAATTATACAGTTGAGTCTATTTCAAGGGATTAGATCTGATAGACAGAAAACCTGAAGAACTATGGACAGAGGTTCATGACATTGTACAAGAGGCAGTGATCAAGAAAAAGAAATGCAAAAAGGCAAAATGGCTGTCTGAGGAGGCCTTAGAAATAGCTGAAAGAAGAGAAATGAAAGACAAAGGAGAAAAGGAAAGATATAAGCATCTGAATACAGAGTTCCAAAGAATAGCAAGGAGAGACAAGGAAGCCTTCCTCAGTGATCAATGCAAAGAAACAGAGGAAAACAACAGAATGGGAAAGACTAGAGATCTCTTCAAGAAAATCCAAGATACCAAGGGAACGCAAAGATGGGCTTGATAAAGGACAGAAATGGGATGGACCTAACAGAAGCAGAAGATATTAAGAAGAGGTGGCAAGAATACACAGAAGAACTGTACAAAAAAGATCTTCACGACCCTGATAACCAAGATGGTGTGATCACTCACCTAGAGCCAGACATCCTGGAGTTCAAAGTCAAGTTGGCCTTAGAAAGCATCACTACAAACAAAGCTAGTGGAGGTGACGGAATTCCAGCTGAACCATTTCAAGTCCTAAAGGATGATGCTATGAAAACGCTGCACTCAATATGCCAGCAAATTTGGAAAACTCAGCAGTGGCCACAGGACTGGAAAAGGTCAGTTTTCATTCTAATCCCAAAGAAAGGCAATGTCAAAGAATGCTCAGACTACCACACAATTGCACTTATCTCACATGCTAGCAAAGCAATGCTCAAAATTCTCCAAGCAAGGCTTTGACAGTACATGAACCGAGAACTTCCACATGTTCAAGCTGGATTTAGAAAAGGCAGAGGAATCAGAGATCAAATTGAGAGATCAAAGCAGGCATTCTGGCCTAGAGAATTCATTGGACTGTATAGTCCAAGAGGTCGCAAAGAGTCTGACTGAGCAACTTTCACATTCACTATTCATGGAGTTCTCAAGGCAAGAATACTGAAGTGGTTTGCCATTCCCTTCTCCAGAGGGACCACATTTTGTCAGACCACTGGTTCCAGTCTGTGGGCTATAGGTGATTAGAATGTGAAGGGGACAACATTGCTCTAAGGGACAACAATATGAATTCACACTGGACCAAGTAGTATCTTTATTTAAAGGTTTTATCATGAATATTTAAATATGTAAATAGGTGAAAGTCTAACAAGCTCCCACACACCTACCAGCTCTCTCATCAGTGTAAGGCTTTGCCAGGTTCCCCAGAGTTCATGCCATTTCTTTCTTTTCTTTCCCTACTTAAATATGCATCTTTTAAAAAATACAGACTTTTTTCTACTAATAGCAAAAGCATCTTGAGAGAAAATACTGTCTGTCCATATGAATTGGATTGTAATTTTTAAAGTGCGTGTTATCACAGTTCAGTTCAGTTCAATTCAGTCGCTCAGTCGTGTCCGACTCTTTGCGACCCCATGAATCGCAGCACGCCAGGCCTCCCTGTCCATCACCATCTCCCGGAGTTCACTCAGACTCACGTCCATCGTGTCCATGATGCCATCCAGCCATCTCATCCTGGGTCGTCCCCTTCTCCTCCTGCCCCCAATCCCTCCCAGCACCAGAGTCTTTTCCAATGAATCAACTCTTCACATGAGGTGGCCAAAGTACTGGAGTTTCAGCTTCAGCATCATTCCTTCCAAAGAAATCCCAGGATTGATCTCCTTCAGAATGGACGGGTTGGATCTCCTTGCAGTCCAAGGGACTCTCAAGAGTCTTCTCCAACACCACAGTTCAAAACCATCAATTCTTCGGCGCTCAGCCTTCTTCACAGTCCAACTCTCACATGCATACATGACCACAGGAAAAACCATAGCCTTGACTAGACGGACCTTTGTTGGCAAAGTAATGTCTCTGCTTTTGAATATGCTATCTAGGTTGGTCATAACTTTTCTTCCAAGGAGTAAGCGTCTTTTAATTTCATGGCTGCAGTGTTATTACAGTGATCTATTTTCTAAAATTGAGTGTTGATGCTTTCAAACTGTGGTGCTGGAGAAGACTCTTGAGAGTCTCTTGGACAGCAAGGTGAACAGACCAGTCAATCCTGAAGGAAATCAACCCTAAATCGTCATTAGAAGGACTGTTGCTAAAGCTGAAGCTGCAGTACTATGGCCACCTGATGTGAAGAGCTGACCCATTGGAAAAGACCCTGATGTTGGGAAAGACTGAAGGCAAGAGGAGAAGGGGACCACAGAGGATTAGATGGTTGGATGGCATCACCAACTTGATGGACATGAGTTTGAGCGAGCTCTAGGAGATAGTGAAGGACAAGGAAGCCTGGCGTTCATGGGGTTGCAGAGTCGGACACAAGTTAGTGACTGAACAACAAGGAGCGTTGCAAATTCACAGAAGGCATTGTTGTTAGGATATATATTTTCTTAACTCACAGATATTACAAGTAACAATGGCTATCCCAAGGAGTCTGACTTCAAATGTGAAAAGGATGAGAAACTCTGATTTAAAACTTCATTGTAGCCATGACCGGGATTTCTCCCCAGGCCCTTTCCTGATGGAAATGGTGATGGGAACAGCTCAGTGAGCCGAAGGGGTCTTTTTCTTTGTGTGGTTTCTGTTCTCCCCACATTGAGCTGCTCCAGGAGAGGTGGCCCGAGGTGAGGCCGTGCCCAGAGCGCGCCTGGGGTGTGGCCAGTCTGGAGGGAACTCTGGTTTCTAAGTTGCTTAGGGAGATGGATTCAAATGTCCTGTGTGCCAGATACTTAACAGACAACTTTGTTCTTGGCCTCGTTTGCTGTTTGCTGACCGTGTGGCATTGCTGGACCCGACCCTCTTCACACCGAGGCTTGGTTCTGCTTCTTTGAAAAATGAGTGTAAGAATTCTGAACTCCCTGTCCCCATCCTTAGGGTGAAAGACCAAAATGAGAGTCTAGAGAAGTGTTTGCAAGCTGTTGAGGGCTGCACACACTTCCAAGGGCATGATGTCCCCCTTTGCTCTGGCCTTTATGAGGGCTCCTGTTTGTCGGGGGTAGGGGGGATCTGCGGAGCTTCGCTGCACATCCCTCTCACTCTTTGTCTTCGTCCCAGTGGAGGCCGCCCCCACCCGAGGAGGCCAGGACATCTGGACCCAGTGCAAAGACACCCAATCAATCTTTGCCTACGACACTCCGGACAACTGACCAGCAGGCCCTTTCCTTGCCCAAAAGGCCAAATGGCCATCACACGGTCGAGCCCAGCTCCTGCCCCACTGCACGCCCCAGAGCTCCATGGCGGCAGGTGGTAAACAGTGTCTTCCACAGGGAGCAGGTGGTCACGGGGTCTGCGGCAGTCTCAACCCTGGCCCTTCTCATCCCAGAACCCCTGGGTGGTTTCAGAAAGAACTCACTCAGGCCTCAGCACAGAGTCGCCGGGCTGGACCCTCCGGGGTTGGGGTTCGGGCATTGGCGTGTGCTGACAGCGCCCGGTCACGCTAACGTGCAGCCTGGGTGGAGAACCAGCCGGCTGACCCATCGCTTGGGTCACCAACTTGCCAGTTCCAGCTGCTGAGAAATAAACCAACCAAATCACTTGTTTGATGAAAACCATCTTCAAATGAAACAAAATAATAAAAAAGTTTCTCCAGAGCCATATGGAGATGGCCCTACAAACAGAGCCACCTCTGGCTTCCAAGCCTCAGTGGAGAGGGTCCCGTGGGGCGCTTGCCTGGGGAAGCTGGCACTGGCACAGGGGCCGGCGGTAAGCTTGTCCCCGGGCCACTGCAGGCCACCCCCACCTTAGAGGATTGGCTGTTTCTCTGATGTGTTCTGCTAGAACCAGCGCCATACATTCCCTCACTTTTCTTTCTTTTTTTTTTTTTTAATTTTTTTAAATTTTTATTTTAACTTTAGTTTACTTTACATTACTGTATTGCTTTTGCCAAACATTAACATGAATTCACCACGAGTGTACAACCGTTCCCAAACATGAATCCCTTCCCACCTCCCACCCCATACCATCTCTCTGGGTCCTCTCCTTGCACTTTGCTGAGGCTTTCTTACACACCGGCTGTGCCAGGTCACCAGGACTGGACAGTCCAAACCAGGCTGCCGCCTTTCTCTGTCCCCAAACCTGCCCCTCCCAGTGCTTCCCATGCCAGGAAACGTCAGTTCCAAGCCTCCAGATAAGAGTGTGGGGTTGGGGACTCCTTTCACGTCCACATCCAGCAAATGGCAAATTCCATCAACCCCACCTTCAAAATCACCAGATCGTTTATAAAAATCATTTCTAGACAGTTAAAGACCTACAAAAGGATAAAACAAAGTTTAAAAACCTCTAGAAGAAAATGAAGACAACTATCTTGATGATATTAAGATAGAGAAAGACTTTTCTAAACAGGATGGAAAATTCACAAATCATGAAGAACTATATTGTTACATATCATGCTGGGAAACATTACCATGAGTTAAATAAAGTGAAGAGATAATCCGTATTCTGGAAATATATTTGCAACACATACATGTGGCAAAGAATTGGTATCCAAACTATATTTATAAAGAATACCTATGAATCAATAAGAAATGTAAAACTATATAATAGAGAATAAAGGAGCGAGGTTATGAGCAAGTGATGCACCATAGAGGAAACCTTACTGACCAGTAATAGGGCAATGCCAGTGAAAGCCAAATTGAGGTACCATTTGTTCCCCACTTATGGGTTTGGAGGAAGGAAACTGGAGGTGTTGACACTGTGAGACTGGGAAGCGGCAGCACCACTGACTACTCTAAGCAAATCCAGTCTGTGCAGCCCTCCACCAGCAAGGCACGTCTGTGTGTACATCCGAGAGGATCTTCCATCTACAGAGGGGACAGCCCTTTGCTGCTAAGTTGCAGCCAAAACTCTGAAATAACACAGAAATTCATCCACAGTAGACCTGATAACAGAACTGGGGGAGATGCATTCAGTAGCCTGGGCTTCCCTAGTGGTGGAGTGGTAAAGAACTCACCTGCCTGTGCAGGAGGTGTGGGTTTGATCCCTGGGTTGGGAAGATCTCCTGGAGGGGGAAGTGGCAACCCACTCCCGTGTTCTTGCCTGGGAAATCCCATGGACAGAGGAGCTTGGCGGGCTACAGTCCATGAGGTCACAAAGAGCCGGACATGAGTGAGCCACTGACCACACACACACAGACACACACACACAGACACAGACACACACACACACATTCAAGAGCACACTCTCGAGCGGCAGAATAGAGGAACAGAGCCATGGAGTCACCATAGGTGAGCCTGTAAGCACCGTGCAGGGTAAGCACAGCTCTCTGCAGGGTGGAATATGCAGTAGGAAACCGTTTATAGGAAACCGTTCTGACGTAAAAACACGCTAACCAACTCTTCACATTGATTACGGATGAACCTACATGTGGCCAGAATATAAAAACATGCGCGGGAATAACGGACATCGAGATCAGGAGAGCGGTCCACCCTGGACAAGGAAGGAGGGGCGGTGGGGCCAGGCAGGGTGCAGGGCGGGGTCCCAACACTTCTGTAGGGTTTCCTTTCAAAAGATGACATCCAAATAAACAGGGGAAATGTTAACATTGGTAAGTCCGGTGGAAGCGTATGGTTACTGCTTACTTTATCCTCTGTACTCAACTGTATGCTTGACACATTTCAAATTTTTAAAGGGACAGACGTTTCTTTCTTACTGAGCTGGACTTTAGATTCTAGATCACTTGGATTGTAAATCTAAGCTAAGGATTTTACATATTGTTGAATGTCATCACTTTGAGCCCTTCCTTTCAACTTGCTAAAGGTCACTTAGTTCATAAACATTTACGAAAGTACCTTCTAAATGGCAGGGCCTAAGTCGTGGGGTTTAAGTTGTTTAGAGAGGCAGTGGGCATAACTGTCTACTGTCTTGAATCACTACTTTCTGACTTGTCTCACGAGAGTTACTTTGGAGCTTGGGGAATTCTGCTGTTGGATAGAATGGCTTTTCTTTCAGCCAATTATTTCTAAAAAGAGTGATTATATCTGCTCCCAAACAAGGTACATATATTTAACACTATTGTACTGTACACTTAAAAATAGCGCAAATGGTCCACGTTACGGTATGTACTTTTTAC
This sequence comes from Redunca redunca, assembly GCA_006410935.1. Classification (NCBI taxonomy): domain Eukaryota; kingdom Metazoa; phylum Chordata; class Mammalia; order Artiodactyla; family Bovidae; genus Redunca; species Redunca redunca. The sequence goes on from SJYQ01009295.1 coordinate 87,376, forward strand.
AACCCCCACTCCCCAAAAAACTCCAAAATAGTAAGCAGGACGATGTTAAACACAGAGCCCTGTGGCAGCTTCTCTGAGATTAACTTTACATCCTTATCAGCCCCGTGCATATGCGTGCACCTGTGCACACTACATTTCACGCTACATTTCTGTGCACACTACATTTCACCTCCAGAAACGCAGCCCAAGTTTTCCATGGTCAACTCAGGAAGAGAAGTATCCTGAAGCATTTGTAAATTATTTACTGATTTAGTAGACAGTAAAGATTCCGCTGGGCATGGATCTTTTCCCGTCTGTTTATGAATCCAGGTGACACTGCTCTGGGAGAAAGAGTGACCCTGTGATGGCCGCCTGCTGGGGAGAGTCTCCCCGCTTTACTTTCCACCCCTTGCAGGGGAGACCCCACAGTGGGCTTCGCTCTCTTCCCCCCTGACGAGCAGACTCCCCACTACAGCCCTTTCCTGAGCTGCCTCCTCCCGCCTCTTCTGGATGTTCGTTTCCTTTTGCCACTCTTTTCCCGTGTGCTGATTTTTTCTTCCTTGTTATGCTGCTCCATCAATATTTAGTTTCTAAACATTTCGTTTCTAAATTGCTATTCTTGTTCTGTTTAGCCAGAATCACTTGTCAATTCACTTGTTTGGCACAGAGCTGCCAGAAGAACCACCTGGGGACCTTCTAAGAGACGTCCTGGGCCTCCCCGCCACAGGCCTGTTAGGTTGGAATTTCAGGGTGCAGAAATTCAAGAAAGCTTCAGATGACACTGCTGCGTAGCCAGGGTTGAGAGATGCCAGCTCCACAGCTATCAGTTAAATCCTTCTGTGCACCAAGATGGGGGGTGATAAGGAGGCCTTCCTGGAAGAGGTGACAGGTAAGTGTGGTCGGTTGTATTTCCCAGGGCACAACAGTCTTCCTCTCTCTCGAGACACTCTAGCTACCACAACGAGGAAAGCTCAGGCCACACGAGAGGCCAAAGGTGGACACTGACCCCCTGGGGCCAGCACAGCTGAGCCTTCAGTCGGGCAGCTCCAGTCGAGTTCTGAGCTCTGACTGCAATCGCCGCGGTCAGCATGGAGGCCACCCTGGACAGCTCCTGCTTCATGCCACTGAGCTAAGCCGTGAGCAGTGAGCAGCGGATAACTGGACTGTCAATGGGGACGCCAGGACAGGTGAGGGGCGTCCCGACCAAGGGGAGAGGAGGCAGTCCCAGGTTCAGGAGAGGGCTGGCTTCTCGGTGGGCTGTGGAACTCCAGCTGCTTCCCAGGCATCCAGCCCTCACTAGCACCATCCATAGGCCTCTGCCCATGAACTTGGCTGCCACTGGCAGCTCAGGTGGGAGCTTTGTGGTCATCTCTACCCTTTGTGGCATGTGGACACGCTTGGCTCAGGCACTTGGGGGACCATGTGGGTTGCTGGGAGCTTCTTCTGTGCTTCTGCTGCTTCCATTCCCATCTCCCAAGCAGAGCCCAGGTTCTGTTGGGACCCTTCTCCACCCTAAATGAGAGAGGGATCCACCCTGGATCCTAGTCCCAGCAACTCGGGTCTGGCCCATCAAAGCGTCACCCACTCCTGCCCGAGTGATGGTTCATGGCATGTGGCCCAGTGAGGCCAGTCGGTGCCACTGACTTGGTTCCAGGAATTCTGTGGATGGGTCCTGGTATCCAGCCCAGCTTCTGCTCCCAGGCATGCATCCTGGGATAGGAGGTTCCTGCTGATACAAGGGCAGAAGGGGTAGCTTGGTCTAGAAGGTTCTTGCCTAGCACATCCTCATGGTTAAGTGACCCCTGCCCTTCGTCTCTGCCTTTTGGCTGTAAAAAGAGAGGAGTCAGTTTCGCTTCCCTCCAACCAGAAGGCTCTGGGAATCCAGGAAATCCCAATTTAGATACGCAGCTCTGGAAACTGGCAGCAGACAGAGAATGGAATCCGGAAGGCCCTGGTCATTGTGAGCGCTGCGTCTAGACAAGGGAGAGGTGGCCACTGAGGCAGGAAGAAGTGAAAGTCCCCTTCTGGGTGCTGCACCTTCCAGGAAGCAATAGCCCCACGGATCTCAGCAGAGCTCCCGAGGCTGCGGTCTGGTCACCCTGGGGCTTGGCCAAGGCCGCTGTTATTGTCCTCTCTTGGGTCATGTCCAAACACTCACACCCAACCTAGTGCTTCCTCCGTGATAACACCAGTAGCGGGACCTGCCCCCGTGTCATCCTGGACAAACAGGTGATGTTTATTTACAGCATGTAAAAGAGACCATCTGAACAGCCGATGCCAGCTGAGAGCCACGGAGGCTGATAAAGGCGGCTTATCACAAAGGATTAGCAAATGTTATTTTCTCTTTGTTTGTTTGAAGTCTGGTGTTTGGACAATCGCTGAGAGGCCCGGTGTGGTCGGGGCCAAGTTGAACAGGGACCACAGAGATGGCAGTGATTGCTCAGTGAAGATGAAACCGAGTGAAATGAGGCAGCCGGCTGGCATTGTGTGCCAGGGAGAGACGTGGCAGGGGCTGGGAGGCTGGTCTGATGGCGAGAGACAGTGAGGCTTGGTGAATCGGCTCAGCTCTGGATAGACTAACCACACGAAACAAAACTTCTACGTGCAGAGGACCTGGGCTTCTCAACCGTGATGCACGTCATAAGTCCTCAGGGCACCTGCTCATACCCAGCTGCACCCAAGCAAGGGAATCCGACTCTGCGGGTGCAACTTGGGCGTCAGTGATGCAGCCAAGTGTGAGAATTGTGCTCTAGGTTAATGCTTCTCCAACTCTCACATGTGATACAACCGTGGAGACCTGGTTAAAGAGCAGACTCCAGCTGAGTAAGTCTTGGACGGGGCCCGAAGCTCTGCATTTCTGGCATACCCCTGAGGATGCCAATGAGGCTGGTCTGCAGACCACACGGAGGGTGATGAGCCGGCAGACTGTTGTTCAAATGCCTCCAGCATTGCCCCCAGTGTTTCTTGATGCTGACAGAAATGGGGTGGGGAGGGCTTCTCCTCTGTGGACAAAGCGTGCTCAAGCTGCTGCAGACCTGGGAAAGAAGAGCCCGGAGCCTGAGGCCCTGCTGCAGCTGGGTTGGGGCAGCTGTGTGCCCTCCCAGGCAGGTGTCCCGGGATGAATGGGGCTCGGTCTTGTGGGTGCACACCGAAGGTGAGCCACGGATAAAATGTCATGATGAGATTCTTTCTGAAACATCTTTATTGAGATACAATTCACATAGTGTAACATTCACCCACTTACTGTGCACCACCAATGGCTTTTAGCACCTTCCTAGAGTCTGTAGGCATTACTGCTACCTGCGGCAAGAACAGTTCATCACCCCGGAGGCTGCTGTTTCAGTCCACCTTCATGCCAAGGCGAGGACCACCTGCAGGAAGAGCCAGTCCTGAAGACTGCGTGCAAATACTAGAGGGAGCAGAACCCCTGGTCAAAAGCACGGAGCATTAGCCCATCCGCCAGGTGACAAGGTCGAAAACATTGACTCTCACCGACTCCAGGAAGCCCTCTAAGCCTTCCACACCCTGAACCTCCCCAGCCGGGCTGAGGAACCCCTGAGGGTAAGGCCTGTGCTTTTCACCTCTGCAGCCCCATGCCTGGCCCTGAGCCAGATGGGTATAGCGAGTGTGTGTGCCCAGAGCTTGCACCCAGACCCCACTTTTCAGTGGTGCCAGTGTCTGGGGAATGGGAGGGGTGTGGTTTCGAACTTGTCCTCTAAGATTTCAGTAAAATGAACACTGAGTTACCACCCAGATGGCTTCATCTCAAGTTCACAGCTGGCACACAGGGTCCTCCTGTGTAAGACAGAGAGGGGCCCCTCCCAGGCCCAGAGCTGCCCCAGGGGTCTGCAACCCTGGAGCTCTGAGGGCAACAGTGGGAGCAGCAAGTGAGTCAAAGGCAGGAGAACTCTAGTTGAATATAAAGTGATGGGGGCATCCCTGAGGCTGGAGACGCCTTCAGAGAGGGAGCCCCCATCCCTGGACATATTTTAGGCAAACGCTTTCCCAAGACGGCATCTGGGAGGCAGAGATGACCTTGAAGGTCCTCTGTGAAAGGGTGCCTTCCGGCAAAAGACAGAGTCTTACTAAGTGTTGAGCACATGCTTGCTTGTGATTTCTGTCTTCTATCAGCCAGAAGGACGAGCTCGGCTGCAGTAACAAAGCTTGCGGGTTCAGACACAAAGCCTTGTTGTTGTCACGTGATATTCTGATCACCCATGTGCTGGCTAGGGGCTCTCTTATTCTGACGTCACCACTATCCATGTGTGACCTTGCCAAGGCTCAGGCAAGGGTTTCAGGAAACGAGGTATGTCACCTCGGCACGCCTTTAACTGGCCTCACCTCGAGGGCACAGCGAGATGCAGGTCCACACAGACTGGAAGCCGGGGCTCAGCCCCACTGGTCACCCCACAGTTATTCTCATTCTGGGGGCTGTCCACGTGCACATGGGCGTTGGGTATTCTCCAGGCTGCATTGTTATTATCTTATAATAACGGTCACGCTTACGGCAACACATTCAGTCCTTAGGTGCAGAATACTGCTCACACCACATGCTTCCATGAACTCATTCCTTCATTCATGCCAGTTGCAGATGGAGCACCTACTATGTGCTGGGCATTGTGCAAAGCAATCTGAAGTTATTATCTCATTTAATCTTTAGGACAACCCCGTGCAACTTTGCGTGAGTCAGGGCATATCGAGCTTACGCAGAAAGGGAACGTTGAGGAATTTCTGTGCCAGACTCTCTGGGCCAGAGTAAGGCCAGGAAAGAGGCACTGTGACCAGGAGTGACACTCAGCCCAGAGCCAAGGCCCCTGGGAGGGAATGCCACAGCCACCACTGGGCAGGGCCTTCCCACCACCAGCCTTCCTGCAAGGAGGGTGGGAAATGGCTTCAGGAGTCAGGACAAAGGGGAGCCCTGTCTCAGTGTTGCTGAGAAGACACAATCTGGCAAAGGCCACGACAGGCGGTGCATCCCATGGACACTAAACTGAGCCTCTGGGAGGTTCAAAATAACCCCCCACCACCAAGGCCCCAGCTGAACGGCAGCACAGCCCGGCCAGGCCTGTCCACTCACTGCCCCCGATGAGCAGCAGGGCCCAGGGTCTCCTGCGGGGGCACGTTCCAGGGGGACCTTCACAGCCGGGGAAGCTGACGTGTGTCCAAACACTCCACTTCCACCCCTGTCACTGGCCATTCCCGGCTCTCATGACCATGAGGTGGGGAGCAGACAGCCTGTGCCTTCCCAGCTTCTTCTCAACCTGCTGGCCCTGGGCACTGGCCACAGGGAGGCGGTGAGACGAGGGAGGAGTGACAGGGAGGGGGCGAGGCAGGACTCGATGGATTTATGCCATCAGCCCAGCCTCTCTGCTCTGCGCGTGTCTGGCGTAGACCCTTCACCCGCGAGTCTCAACGTCACCCTGAGAACGGGAACAAGGGAACCCGTGTCGCAGGGCTCTGATTGTTGTGAAGCAGGGATGCTGAGCATGGCAGCTAGTTCCAAGCTGAGAAGGCTTTTCTGCCAATCCGCTGGTTTTGGTCCCTGCCGCCTCTCCACCAGCCGAATGAATGTGTTTTCGTTTTGCCGTAGACGTTCGTGGATCATCTCCTGGCCAGACAGCTACATCTTCATTAGTGATGCCATGGCCCAAAGACTCTAAGTTAGCCTTTTCCCAACAAAGCCGCACGCAGGAGCAGAGACCTGCTGGCCCCAAGCACCCCGCCTGGTTCCCGGGCCCCCGGCTCTGGGCAGTGGGTGTGGGAACGCGGCGGCGGTGGGGCTCACACAGCACAGCGGTCTGGTGGCTGGTTTGGTCCTTTCCTGTGTCTTCTACGAAAGAAGAAGGGAAAAAAAAATCCTTCTTCTGAAACAAACTTGGCTACAAATAGCACTCCAGGACGCATTTTTACAGGATCAGAACCAGACATTCTTTTGGCTGTGAGAGTGTTCTCTGCATTGGACACAAGGCTGCTGACAAAACAGAGAAGGGTGCGTCTGCCTCGTGCCCCCACCCCGGTCTCCTCCCCCACCACCGCGGGGACATGGCCCACCCAGAAGAAGGTCCACCTGAGAGGACTCCAGGGCCACTGGAAAGCCCCTGGCGATGCTCCTCTGGGTACCCTGACGGCGTGGGGAGGAAGCCCCCGGCCGTGGAGCCGTCTCCCTGCCTCTCACACCCAGCAGGTCCCCTCCCCCGCCTTCAACAGCCTGCACCGGGCTGTAGCTTAAAGCCTTTGGCACACCTCGGCACCCAGCTAGAGTTTAATGACAGCCTTATGGTTTATTGCATTTATCTTTACATTAGCTTCTAATGGTGAGGAGAAGTAACCCCTTCCATAACGGCCAAAATGCAAACTTCTTGCAAAAGAATTAAGTGAAAACAAAATAAGACCTGATTTAAAGAAGAACTATGAGGTGTATGATAACAGTACAAGTGGGACAGAAAGAAGATGGTCGAAGTTTCACAGACGCGGTTTTCATTCAACCAGGCTGGACGGGGTGGGGATAAGATGGTGTACACAGGGTGGGGTATGACATTTCCATCAAATAGCAAGACTTTAATTTTTGTTTTCAGTCCTCTCCTACTACTGCATGAGTTTCAAACCATCACAGCGGCTGCACTGGGGACGAGAGCAGGATCTTGCGGTCCAAGCAAACTGTCACCCTTCAATAGCAAAGTAGAGCTGGGGCGGCATTTGGAAAGCACACATTCTTACCCCGTGATGCCGGGGTCACCATACCCTGGGGGTGCCATCCTCTGCCGGAAGCACCCCTGCCCCCAGTCTCTCCTCTGCCAGCTGGTTTGGCACTTCATCTTGGCCTGGGTTGTTTAAAAGAACTAACACGAAAACAAGCCTCTTTTTCTCTTTTTAAAGGAAACGTTAGAAACCATAGTCACAGCTACCGAGCACGGCACGTTCTCATAAATGTTCTCCCAGTGCTATCTCCTCATCACGTGCTCTGACAGAACGGCTTGCCTCGCCTTTCTCAGACGAGCCAGGGCGCCCCCAACACTGCGGAGCAAATGGCAGAGCCTGGGTTTAGGCCCAGGTCTGCCCAGCCTCCCCTGTGTGGCTCAGCTGGTAAAGGATCCGCCTGCAATGAGGGAGACCTGGGTTCAATCCCTGGGTTGGGAAGACCCTGGAGAAGGGGTCTATTATTCTATTATTCTGGCCCGGAGAATTCCATGGATTGTATAGTCCGTGGGGTCACAAGGAGTCGGACACGACTAAGCAACTTTCACTCACTGCCCAGTTACAGGGAGGCTGAGTCATTAACTTTCCAGAGAAAAGTAAAAAAATTAAAAACAGAAAACAACAGATGCAAAGAATTTCCAAAAAGCCAAAGAGAGAGAACAAGGAGAAAGCATAGAACAGCAAGAGAAGGATGGAAATTAGGAGAAACAAAGGGTGGAGGAAAAGATGAAACTATAAAAGCTGATGAAATGTGTAGGAGGAGCCGTTCTGTTGAACTTGGGCTTTTGCAATCTCAGGGGCAGCCTCAGGTCCCCTTTCTTTTTGCTAATGAGATTCCTCTATGCTCAGCGTGTGACAAATCGGTTTGGAATTACAATATTTTGACAGCTTCCTAATTGGCCCTCCAGCCTCCACTCCCATCCCCTCCAGACCACACTCCGCTGCCAGGGACATGCACATATGACCTGCCACCTCCCCGCTTGGCTGTGCATTTTTCAGGGGCATCCTTTGGGCTGGGTCTAGTCCAGCTGACCCAGGTGACCTTTGCAGCCTCCTGCATCCCTGCCTCTCTACGAGGGGCCCCCACCACTTCTGCTGGCATGGGATCTATTCCCCCACGCCCCACTGCAGATCCGCCTGCCCTGGCTCCTCTCTCCACCCAGCATGTTCTGGGGCTCCTTGGAGGGGTCCCTGCAATGTGGACATTGTGCCTACGGCTGTGTCCCCCTTGTGGCTGGTTGTGTATAAATCTGACTTCTCTTTACCTCCAGAGCCCCACGAGGGCAGGGCCCATGTTCTATTCACCTGTTTCCAGAGCCTTACCAGGAAGGGAATGGCTGAGGCCAAAAGAGATGAAATGACAGGACACTTTGATCAGCTATCTCTCAGAGAAGTCCAGATCCAGTGGAAGCAAACAAAAGGGGTTGTCAACCAAGTGTGGGGGATGGGCGAGTCAGGCAAGGTTCCCCGGAGGAGGTGACGGGCTGCAGGATGAGCTGGAATCTGTCAGAAGAGGCAGGGGTGAGCGTCTGCAGGGGCCTCTCTGAGTAGCGTTGGGAGGGCGGTGAGAGATGAGACTTGTTAGCAGGTCAGGGCCTGGATTTCTCCAAACAAAGTTTAGGCTTCGGGGTGAGAGCAATGTGGATGCCTAGTGGCCTTTTGTAAGCCAGAAGTAGTGTGATTGGTTTCTATCTCAGAAAGGTCACTCCAACCACAAAAGGAAGGACAGGTTGGGAAGACAGCGGCGAGAGTGCCGTGTTTGGTTGTACAGGTTGGGCACTGCACAACTCCAGGACTGCTACTTCTCCCTCTGTGGTGGTTGTGGCACTTGAAAAAGGCTGACCTCATCTGATGACAGGGAACAGGGGTTCCTGTTAGACAGTGGTCAGGGCAACCTAGTAACGGGAGTTGAGATGTGAACCGGTGACCCGGCTGTGACTGCAAAAGGAAGGGATGAGGCGGGTCCAAGAGACTCAGATGTGGATCAACAAGGGCTTTGACCTTGTGACTTGGATTCGGGCCCGGGGCACAACCCATTTGCCAGTCGGGGCCGTGAGTGTGCACCTCATGGGACCCAGGGCCACACACAAGTGGATTCATCATGACGCTGCTGCAGTTTAAGCTTTGGGGCCTGAACATGCATTGGTCTCTGCCAATGAATTCCCAAGGCCATGAGTTTTGGGGAAAATTTGTAGAAGCAAGATATTCTCATTGCAATTGGCGACGACTTCTGTCTCCCTCCCTCTGGCTTGCCCTCTCGCTCTCACCGCTGCTGGGTGGCGTCTGCAGTCTCGGAGTGGCTGAGGGCAGCTGGCTCGTGGAGGATGGACCGCTGTGGAGCAGTCACTCTGGCACAGTCAGGACGCTCAGCTGGCCTGGCGGGGGCACTGCTTCCAGTGCTGACTGTCCCGCGTCACGATGTGAAGGTGCAGAGGGGTGAACATGGCCCGTGAGGCCTGCAGGAGAACTGTGAGGTCGGGAGGTGCAGAGCCAGCTGCTGGTCTGTGGAAAATTCCTCCAAACTGCATGCAGTTGTGAAAGGCGGATTCGATTCTCTCGGACTCATGTCAATGGAAACCCACTTCTGTGAGGCGCAGCGCATGCAGTGACATGCGTGCTGTCACCTTTTAAACCATTTTAAAACCATTTTTGGTGGCAGTGGCATATTTGATAGACTTTGAATATGCCATCATAATTGGAATTTAGAAAGGCACTTTGGAATACTCCAAGGAAACAAGTGCGAAATTATGGATGCATCTGAAAGGTATCTTCTTTTGTCACCTTTCAATTTTATTATTAAAGAATCAAGAGACAAATTGTGAGAAGATACTAAAAGAATGTGCAACAAAAGAGATCTTCTGACTTGGGAAGTAAATTGTAACTGAAAATGTCCAGATCATAATAAAATACTAATTAATTAAGAAGGGGTCAATTTCAGATACAAGCAATGAAGAAGCACTTGGATGGTTCGAAAGTCTAATGAATGTGGAGAAGTGAATCATGTAAACACATTGGAAAAAGATTTAAATTTCTGGCTAGTTTGACACAAAACAATTGACATTGAGGAAGACAGCATGAAATTCACAAATAAAAGCAGTGCTAATTTTCTAAGAAAACTTGAAATGGTGAAAACTTACAGGTCCTATCTGAAAAAAATTAAATAGAATTTTCCCCCAAATTTGACCACAGGCTGAAAAATTTTCCACACACAACTGTTGCAATTGGTATCTATGGGCCAGGTAGAAGCATAATTATGTATTGTGAAAACTGAAAGACTTTTTTCCTGAGCTACCAATAAGCACATGCACACAAAAGCAAATTACAATCAAAGTCAAAGGGAATACTAAGCTATCTTTCTGTTCTCTATAGAAATTGAGGCAGCCAAATTCATATCATTCAAAAAGGAGATCAAAGTATATGCAGCCCCTCCCCCCCCACAAAAAAAAAAGGCAGGGAAAGAAAGTGTTATAGATGTGGTTCAGGCAGCTAATTAGTAAAAGTATTATGTTAATTTGTATATTTAGTGGTGTCTGTCCATTTTCCAGCTTTTTAAAATCTGCCGTTTCTTTTCTGAATACTATTGTAACTGCCTTTGTGTTCAGATTTTGAAGTAATTTTCTTAGAGAAGGACTCCTAAACTGTATACTGTTGGAGCCCAGAAAACCTGTAACTTCAGACCAACCAGAGGTCACCGGGGGTCAGACTGAGATGTGATGCTCCAGCCGCCAAGCTCGGGCTCGGAGCCTGTCAGGGACTCCAGCTGAACTAACAAGGCTCTGACGGTGGGATGGCAGTTCTGGGGGCCTCTGCAGCCCGTCCGCTCATTAATATTCCCCGGCTCAAATCTATGAAGTCGACGCCTCCCACCCGGAGCTCTGTCCTGGAGCCAAAATAACATGCTCTAAGCTCGGATACAGTTGAAAGTGAAACCGCATGTTTTCTAAAGGTTTAAAGGCTCTTTTGAAGGAGGGCAGAGGGTCAGGAAAGAAGGAGCTGCATTTACGGAGACTTGGCAACCCTTTCGCGAGGAAGAGTCCCACTTAGAACATATGCTTTGCGCTGCGCTGGCGGGATGGACAGGCCGGCTCACCTTGGTGACCGCGGTGGTGACAAGTGCTCGGTCTTGCAGGTCAGTTCCTGGGAGCGAGGCATTCCCAGGTGCTTCAGGGATGGGGTGAGGGCTCAGCAAGGGGGCAGGGGTACAGCGGGGGAGAGCTCGGGGCTGCAGGCTCAGATATCACAGCTGGCACGGCACTCAAGAATGATCTACTCTAAATGCTTCTCAAGTGCCCAGGGGGAAGCACCAAAGCCCAGGAGCTTAAGCATCTTGCCCGATGTCACTGTGGAATCCGGGGGCAACGTGCTGATTAGAAACCTGCTTTTCCACAGGAGCCTTGAGAATCTGGTTCATCAGATGGACACGTAGCTGGCATTCAGCTTTTCCCATCTGAACTCACAGCTGGGGTGCCTGGAGGCTGTTTGGAGATGTCCGCAGTCACCGTTACATTCATGTGTTAAGGAGCCACTTTGGGGGCACTTTCACCATCATTAATGATGGCAACGGCATCAGTAATCCTGATGGGTCCTTCCGTCTGTGCCTTGCAGCTTGTGAACGCCTCTCCTGGGCATCCTTTCACACAGTTCTCACAAGAACACCCTCAGGTAGGCGAGCACAGGGCTGCCACCCCAGGTCTTACCTGGGGACATCGAGCCGCACTGACGTCACCTCCCTGAGCATCGCTGCTCCACTTCACACTGGGCAAGGGCAGTCACAGGTGGCGGTTTGGAGTCTGCTTCCTGGCTTTTCTGGCTGCAGAAGCCGGAACGAGAGGCGAGACGTCGCAGAGCCTCAGCTCCCCAGTCTGTAAATCGGGTCCCCTGGCTGTGCCCCACCCCCGGGTGCTCTGGATACTACACGCGGACCTGGAGACAAAAGCCAGGGCCAGGCCCAGAGAAAGTGCACGGGAAGCGTAGCTAAAGGACAAGACCAGATGCCAAGTGCTACAGAGCCCTTAGATGCCCCGGGGTCCCACCCCCTGGGGTGGCTGGTTCTGTGTGGGCCCAGGCGTGCCCAGGGGGCTGTTAACACATTGTGTCAGGACGTGTCTGGGAGGAGAGTCCAGGTGAGACCTGCACTTGACTCGTAGTCTGAATGAAGAGGCCAGCTTCGCCAAGGCGGGGGCGCCTTTCACTGGATGAGGCCAGCGCAGAACAAGGCGGAGGGAGACTTCCATCTCTCCGTTCGACCTGCGATGTCCACTTCTCCTGCCCTCAGACGTCTGACACTCCCTGTCCTCGGGCTTTTGGACTCTGGTGATGAAATACACCATCAGCCTCCACCCCAGAAACCCCCAATTCTCAGGCCTTCAGACTCAGACTGAATCACACCCCTGGATTTCCTGGGTCCCCAGCTGGCAGGCAGCAGTAGACCAGAGGACTTCTCAGCCTCCATAACCAATTCTTAGGATTAACATACATAGGTGTACACATATATATTTTACATAAACTCTCCAACCGGTTCTGTTTCTCTGGAGAATGTGCCACTTCACCGCAGCTATTGACTGACCATGCGGTGAGCAAGCGTGGCCCCACCACTGCTTGTTGAATGAGTGAGTGGGTGGGTGGGTGTAGGGCTGGCAATCCAGGGAGCCCAGCTTAGTTGTTCCTGCTCTTCCAACAAGCACTTTCAAGGGTGGTGATTTGGCAGGTTGTCAGCGCGAATGCCTTCGGAAGCAGGCAGGGGGCCCAGAGGAAAGAAACAGGAGGGACTCAGCTGTCACTTTGTTCCCCACCGAGGACACAGGGAAGACTGGATGTTTGAAGTCACTGAGTAAAATACATCAGCAGGTTTTCCCAGAGGCCACCAGCCCGTGGCCTCCGACATGTCTCCTGGGGACACCAGCCTGTTGGCAACAATTCTAAATGAGATCACTTCAGGTCCCCAGCCCCTGATTTGGAACCCTGGGGAAGATGCACTTGGAACTCAGCACCTTTATGGGTCTTAGGAAGGTTAGCAGGGTGACTGCGCTCTATACCCCGTTATCTTCCCACAGGTTTGGGACTGCCCTGTGTCTTCAAACGGTTCTGCAGTGAATGACTAGGCTTTCACTGAAGGGCAGATTTTGTCGCCAGTGGAGGCTTTTCAAATTCAGGCTGTTGGGTTTTGGCATTGAATTGCAGGGGAGGCGTCCGCGCAGAGGATCTGTGTGGCAGGGTTTTCAGTTTCTTGGGCGGATCCCAGGAAGTGTGCTACCTCAGGTTGGTTTCCCTTGCCCAGCTGCGGCAGAGCCCCCGCATCTCTGCAGGACCAGGCGCTCCTCCGGGCTCCTTCTCTCACCACTGACCTTTCCCTCCAGGTTTCCGAGAGCCTTGGACAGCTTTCCCTGTCTGCGTATCTCACAGCATCCAGAGCATGCAGCTTTTGACTTGGAGTACCAGCGTCAGCTGAGCAAACTGGCACAGGTGGGCAAAGGCGGCCCGTGGGCTCACTCAGCCAGCCAGGGAGAGCTGCGGCTGGAATTCCACCCTCCACCTCCTGCCTCTCTGTGCTCCCTTCTAAGGAAGAGAACAGCCCGGGGTGTCAGGCCAAGGACAGGGCAGGAGGCTGGTGGCCCTGGGCCACATCCATCGAAAAGCCTCTTGCCCTTGGCAATAGTTCCTCCTAAAAGTGAAAATCCCTTTTGTCTGTGGGAAAAAACCTCATAAAAAAAAAAAGGAAAGAAAGAAAGAAAAGCCCAACTGAAAAGCACGTTGGTTTCTATTTATAATTGGAGGGAAGGAATTTCACACAGATTCAGCTCATATATGAAAAAAGAACCAATTACTCAGAGGCGGATGTGTTTCCCATTTCCTATGAGTGCTAATTTTTTAGGTCACCGCTCAGCTATTTGGAGATTGCTTCGTTGGAAGATGATTTCCTTATCAAGGACATTGGAAGAAGCTCAGCCCGCTAGACTTGGAGCGTGCCTGTTCTCGGGGCCCCTCTCTGCTCACATGTACAAGGACAGGCACCCACTCACCCACCGCAGCCAAACAGCCACCTGCCAGGTCTACTCCCGGGAAACCTGTGTCCCCTCCCAGGCAGCGCCCAACCTCAGAGCAGAGGGGACAGCTGGAAGCAATGACTGTTTTCATCTCTTGCTCACAGATAGGAGGAGAGAAGAGAAAGAGAAGACGAGGGACCCACTTCCAGAGGGGCAGGAGTGGGAGGGCAGAGCTGGAATTTCCAGCCACTCTTTCTGCCTTGCCTCTCTGCAGCTGGCAAATTATATGGAAAATGAAGATGCCTTTGAGTGGATTTCACTCTGTGGTAAAATCCAATTTCAAGGCTGGAGGAATTCAGAGAGATTTGAAACTTTTGGCCCCTTGGCTAGGTCTCCTATCTGTCCAGCTAGTGGCCGTGAGGAGGTCAGCTCAGGCTCCCAGTATGCCAGTTGAAATCCAAGGATGGCCTGAGTGCATCGATGGGGCTTGCCACCATCATCCACTGAGACCCCCAGAGCTGAATTAGCAGGATGGGTCAGACTTTCTGCTTTAGTCTCTGTAGACCAGGGGGACCTGGTCTGTGCTTCGTGAAACAGAAAGACAGTTTCTTTCTTCTAAATCCAACACAGCGACAGTGTGTTAACGGTGAGCCTTTGCAGAGGCTGCAGGAAAGGACTTTCTTTACATGAATTTTCTCAGTCAACTCATGGTCGAACTGAGTCTGCAAATATGTTGGGAATCTTTGCCCTTTGCACCGATGACTGTGACCTTTTTTGGAAAGAGCATCTTTTCGTATGATCAAGTTCAGATGGGGTTGCTAGATGGGCCCCAGTTCAACCTGGCAGGGGTCCTTGTAAAAAGGAGGAATTTGGACTCATAGACATTCATGGGGGAGATGCTGTATACACAGGTTGAACAACACCACAAGACAGGACAGAGGCCTGGAACATACTCTCCCTCTCGACCCTGAAGGGACCGGCCCTGCCAACAGACACCTGGGTCCCAGACTGTGGTCTCCAGAGCTGGGTGGGTGCCAGGGCTGGGCACCTCCACTATTTCTGTTTTACAAATGCTGGGCTAGAGAGAACCTTTTGCAGTTGCAGAAACTAAAGAAGTTAAGTGGCTTCCCCAAGTTCAAGTACAGTCTCAATGTGACCTCAACTTTCTCTCGCTGTGAAGCCTCAAGGGTGACAAGAAGGCCCAAAGAGGTCCCAAGTCAGGTACAAGGTCACTTGGTCCAATAGCAGCCAAGTGCATGTGAGGACCAGGTCGCTGCCAGGGCTTAGTTTCCAAGCCAGGCTGAACACCACTCTGAACAAGGCGACAGGCACATTGCGGTCTGGAGTCGGGGTCATGCCAACAGACGGTAGAGCCGGGTGCGGGGGCTGCACAGGGGACGTGTGTGCCCAAGTGCCTGCCACACCCACCACTCCCACTTTGGACCACATGGACAGACGGGGGGCAGGAACTGTTGCAGATGTTATTTTTATACTAAGGTAATGGTCATAAATGATCTTCTCAGTTAGAATTGTGTGCAGCTACTGGTAATAAAGCCCTGAAATGAAAGTGACTTAAGTAGACAGAGGCTTTTCTTTCTTCACAAGAAGGAAGCCCAGGGCGTGTCCGGTGGCTCTGTGATACCAACATCCAGGCTTTTGAGCAGAAAGGAAAAGCTGGAACCTGTGCACGCTCATGCTGGCAGAGGGGGGTGGGGATGGAAGGAGGGCTCTGGGGTGTGGGAACCTGTGGGCAAATGTGGGGACTAGGGAGTGTCCTGCTGGGCTGGAAACAAGAGACCAAGGGGGTCACACAGGATGTTAGACTGAAGGGCGGGTTGAGGGTCTACCCTGGATGATGGCTACCTAGAGGGGTGTCCCTGGGGCATGGAGCACAGGCAGGCGCTCTGCACACCCACGCCCTCTTTTACAATTGGTGACAGAATCCAGAGTGGTCGTCACCCTCGCCCGAGACCTGCACCACAACACCCATCACCCAAGAACAGGGCTTCTGCACTCAGCCAGCCTCGCCCCCAAAGAGGACCCCGACTCCCCAGACTGCCACTTCAGTAATAAGAGCAAAGAGTGGCGGGTCTTGTCTCTGTTTTAGGGGAGAATCAGGGGGCGGCAATGACATGAGGGGACAGGAGGGAACAGCAAAAGGAGGTGTAGGAACTGATTGAATAGGTCCAGGGATGCCCTTCTCGTGGTTGATGAGAGTCAGAACCTTGGGTTACTTGTAAATTTGCTCTAATTGCAAATTAGACTCAGCTTCTCTGATGACTGCCTCACCTGAGACTGGACCATGTAGGTGATGGCTTTGTAGACAGCGTGCCCGTGGGTCAACACGTAGCTCGGGCTCACTTATAAATCCAGTGGTTTAGGTGAAACCGCAGTGGTCAGCAGGGCCCTCCAGGGTCATTTAACTCCCGCTGGAATGGCAGGACCCAAGCCTTTGGGAGCTCAAAAATCTCAGCAGTGACTTCGTTGGTTTGTCTGAGTTTTGGCCACCGACTCCCTCTCCCTGGGGCTCATCTAGTTAAAACAGGAGGGAAGGAATTTAAAACAGGATTTCTTTTCAAGCACATCTAATCAAATTCTGGTCCGAGACCTGTCTGCCCGTGTGTGCACATGTGACTCCCCTAGACGTCCTTCATGGAGGAGGGTCACTCCTCCCTGCAGGGGGCGGCCCCCTCCCCACCCCAGACCCTCCGTCCAGGAGCCAAGGGCAACTTTTTCTTGTCTGCTCCATCAGACAGATGCACTGTTAAGAAGCCAGAGCCTCCATGCATTCCAGCCTTGGGGCCTGGCGACTACTCCATACTATTCGTCTTTCTAAAGCGGGAACATCAAGGAGGCAAGAAAAGAAAAAGCCAGCGAGCAGCCAGCCAGGAGCAGGCCGCCAGGGGAGGCTGGGCCCCGACGGCAGGACTGCTGCTTGGAGGCTGGGCGGGGACGAGGTGGCAGGCACCCTCCGAGGGGTGGACACGAACCTCACAAACGGCCCTTTGTCGCCCCGCCGGGATATGGGGCGTCCCATGAGCTGCAGTGCACACACGCCCACTGGATTAAGAGCCGTCAGACTGGTTCCCAAAGCAAACACTGAGTTAATTTTTCCAGCATATTCCTTTCATGTCTGGGCCGCTTCAGGCTTCGCTGGGTCACTGGGCTCTTTGTTGCCGGCTTTGCTGAAGCCCCCCAGCCCCTCCGCCTCGCTGGCTCCTGGAGTTCTCGCCCCTCTACGCCCAAGCCCTCATACAGTATTCCATTTCACTTGGGCAAGAGGAACCCCCGAAGAGATCAGCCTTTGAAATGTGCGGGCAGGGAACGGCAGCTCCTGGAAGTCCCAGATCGCATTTCTCTGGGCCCCTGGCACGTGCTGGCCTGCAGAAGCCATGTCCTTGTCTCAGGATGTGGCCTAGAGTCCACAGGGTTGTGCGAGCCCCACACCTCCCCTCCTGGAGACGGTCTCCACACACCAACACCACCCTAATCCTTCCTATAGAGCACCAGAGGCCCCCGCCGCCCCCAGTCACAGCCACGCCCCTCCACGTGGTTCATGAGGCCCTGTGGATCCAGCCCAGCCTCACCCCTGACCCCCGGTAGCTCTGAACTCATTCCAGTCCTTGGATGTCCCCGTCCTCTCTACTACCAGGACACAGGAGGAAATAGATCTGCCATCAGTGTCACTTAGGGTCCAAGCAGGAGAGAAGCAGCAGCTCTGAATCCCAAAGACAGAGAGAATTTAATACAGGGGATTGTCTGTACAAGCAAAGGGACTGGTCGGAAGTCAACCAGGGAATGGTGAGGCCACCACAGATGAACAAGAGCAGGAGCCTCCAGCGTCACAAGGCTAGGGACGGAGGGATGGGGTGCCCAGCAGAAGCGGGGACAGTGAGGGAGGGACAGGAGCAGCCACCCGAGTCAGGGAGGGAGGAGGCAACTGCCCCTGGCTTCCCCAGCCCTGTCTGATTGTCCCCCAAGGCCGTCGTTGGCTGAGCCAGCTGGGAGTCAGCCGGCAGGTGCCAGCCAGCCCGTAAGACAATGCAGCAGAGACAGAGGTGGGCAGGGGATGAGCCCGAGGGCCACCAGACAGAAGATGGTGAAGCATTCTACTCAGGAACCCTTCCTTCTGTTTCTGTACGTCTCTGCTTCTCATCAGCTGCGTCTAGTTTTCAAAGTTCTATCGATCGCAAGTGGCAGAAATTTACCTAAAAAGGAAAGGAGCATCAGTTTGCCTAACAGCAAACTCCAGATCTGAGATTCAGGTAGGGCTGGATCCAAAGGTGCAAACACAGGAAGCAGGCTCCCACTCAGAGCTTATCAGCTCTCAGCTCTGCTTTCCTCCACGTGGGTCCATTTTCAGGGTGAGCTAGATGGTGGCTGCAGGCCCTAGATCCTTCTCAGACACTGTGGTGGAGGAGGGGCCTCTGTCAACGGCTCTAACTGAAGCCCTGGAACTGGGTCTCTCTGGTCTGCTTGGACCTCTGGCCAGTATTTGCACCAATGACTAGAGCCCAAGTAGCAGAATGTTTTGATTGACCAGGCCTGGAGCCAGGAGTGGGGATCAACCCACCCAAAGTCACAGACTGGAAGGGGAAGCAGAGTCAGCGCCAGCACGGGAGGTCGTCATTGCTGGGGGGACAGAGGGGCCTGTGCTTACTTATGGCGTGGCCACCCGACCAAACGAATGGGGCAACTGGCTGTTTATCTCTCTGGTTACGTCATCTGCATCTCCCCTCAGAGGTGATGTTTATCTTCGAGGGGCCACATGTCCTAGGAGCATTTTATTCTGGTTCCCTTCTCGTGGGTCTGCTCCTCACGCAGACTGGCTCACACAGTTTTCCAAGCCTTCCACATCAGTTGTCCCATTTGTTCATCCCAGTTACCCCGAGGACTAACCAGGAGGGAGGTTTATCTCACCCCACAGCAGGGGAGGCTGAGGGCTAGTGGGGTTGGGAGAGGTGCCCAGGGCCGCTGCCTACTGAGCACCAAGCCTATGAGCAACGAATAAACACCAGGCTTCTTGCATCTGAACTCCCCTGGCCAGCAGCCCAGAGGGACAGGCACCGTTACCCACAGTCCTAGTGAAGAAATCAAGGCTCAGAGAAGTTATGGCACTTGTCTGCGGTCACACAGGTGGTTAGGGATGGTGCCGGGATTTCATATTAGGAGCTCAGGTTCCGTAAAATGCAGGCTTTATGCCTCCCCCAGTTCATCTTTTCTTTGCCTAAGCATCCCCAGTTCCTTCAGCTCCGTCTGGTGGGTCCTGCTTATCCTGGACAGCTCTGGTTCACATCCACATCCCAGTGGAGTCATCATAAGCTCCTCTTCAGTCTGGACAATACATCACACGGTCATTCCAGCCATAGTCAAAACCACAACTCCCTTCATTGTGCCGGTCCCCACCCATTCCTGCACCTCCGCCCAGAGGATGGGGGCGCTGCCCTGGGCACCACCCAGCACCCCAGCTCCAGGATTCAGGGTCTAGGAGCAGAGGAGACCGGCAAGGCTCGGCTGAGCTGTTTCATCCCCAGCCACTCCTGAGAGCTCCACACCCAAGATGCTCCCGTTCTTTCTTTCATGTCTGACTTTTCCCATCAGACGTGCCAAACACAAGAGTGAGGCCCCAGTTTTAATTTCCGAAACATGGTTGAATAAACCATTTCTCTTCAGGGACTGGTGACCTGGGGTGTTCTCTCTCTTGGCTGGAGGCTGGGGAGGTGACTGATGGAATGCGCCCTGGCGGGCAGGGCCAGCATCTTGCTCTGCAGACATGAAGGGACTGGGCTCGGTGAGAGCGCAATGCAGGCAGGGAGGCCAGGCATCAGAGGGAGCCAGGGGGTTCTGCAGGCCTCCTTCCTGTCCTTCTCCGTGGCCTCACTGGCTCAGCAGGAGACAACTTTCTAAAGTCAGGGCAAGACTGGTCTTCGGATTTTCTGCCCAACTTCATTTTGTAGGTGCAGCAGTGAGAAGGGACCCAGGGATGACCAGCAGAGGCTGGTCCAGGGGCCCCTCTCCCAGCAAGCAGCCCGTCTCCCACCCTGCCTTCTTGCTCCTGGAAGGAGATGGATGCTGGGGCTCTGGCAGGAATCCTGGCACCAAAAGCACGTGGGAAGAAATGAGAATCGGTGCTTTTTTAAAGGATCGTAGACTCAAAGGGCTGTGCTTCCCACTGGGATGTGAGAGAACACTTCCCACCACGTGGCAGCATGGGGCTGATGGCCAAACCTCCTTCTCTCATTGGGGGACAATGCATTACAGCCTGATGCTCCAAAGGCAGCTCACTTCTAATCTCTGCGCTCCTCAGCTGACCTCGTTTCTTGTTCTCTGTCCTCCCTCCACGCCGCTCTGCTCAGGCTTTCCTGACGGTTCCGAGTGGCCTCAGGCGCTGACACTGAAGCCTGTCCCGTCCGCCAGAGCGAGCGTGCTGGCCTTGTCCCTCACCGTGTATCAGGACCCGGCTTAGAGTCTACCCTCTTTGGAAGTTTCCATGCCCAGCTCCAACTCCAGCGAGAAGGATCCTCTGCCTTCTGGTCTGTAGCGCCTGCACATCCTCCGTTGTAGCCCCTGCCTGTGACACACGCCTGTGACCCACGTCTGTCCACTCCAGTGGGCTGCGAGTTGCTTGAGACCAGACAGATATACCTTTTTCTTTTGCTTCCACTGCCTCTGACACAGCATTTGGAAGACAACAGGCACTCGCTAATTGTTGACTGAAAGCACGCTATGGACGCTCAGCAGATACTAACGTGGAGATGGAAACTGGTTGCCTGCTCTGTGCTAAGGAGCAGGGGTGAGGGTCCTAAGCCCTGGCTGCACCCAGAGGAGGGCAGCTTGCCAGGACCCACCCCAGATTGCAGTATCATCAGGGTTCCTCCAAAAACTAAAAATAGAATTACCACGTGACCCAGCAATTCCACTCCTAGGTAATTTATCTGAAGAAAAAAAAAAACTAACTCAAAAAGATATGTGTACCCCAATACATGTATTCACAGCAGGGCTGTTTACAATAAAAATAAAAGGAAACCTAAGTGTGGCCCTATCGACAGATGCATGGGTAAATAAGATGTGCTACATATATACAACGAAGTACCACTCAGCCATAAAAAAGAAAAAAGATGCCATTTGCAGCAACATGGATGTAACTAGAGATGATCACACTAAGTCAGAAAGAGAAGAACAGGTACCATTTGCTACCACTTGTATGTGAAATCTCAAAAAATATAACAAACTAGTGAATATAATGAAAAAGAAACAAACTCGCATGTGGACCTGCCCCAAGCCACAGACATGGAGCCCAGAACCAAGGTCGCCGAAGCTGACTGAGCCCCTTTGTAACCATTGCCATCGCCCCCTTGATCATCACCAGCAGATTTCTTGACCCTAAATTAGGCAAAAAAAGCCCATTCCAGTAATCGCCCTGTAGTGCCCTAACCAATCTCCTGATGTGAGCCTTCCAGCAGGACTTTTCTTTGTCTTGAGGCTATAAAAACTGGCTGCTAACCCACAAAAGGCACCGACTCTCCTTGGTCTGTCAGGAGGTCGGGCACTGTGTTTGCATCGCCTTTCTTATCTCTGCTCCTTGCTCTTAATAAACTCACTCCCCTCTGAAATGCTCTGTGTCTGGAAATTCTTTCCCATCTCAGACTTGGATGGCCATGACATCGTAGATATAGAGAACAAACAAGTGGTCACAAGCGGGGAGAGGTAAAGGAGAGGGGCAAGCTAGGGGGTGCAGACTAAGAGATAGACATGCCTACCTACAAAATAAATAAGCTAGAAGGACACGTTGTACAGCACAGGGAATAAGTCAAGTTTTATAACTGTGAGTGGAGTATATTCGTAAGTATGGTGAATCACTACGTTGTACAATCTGAAACTCTGTAATATTGTACATCAAACGCATCTCAGTAAAAAGAAAAAGAACATCACTGGAACGTTCTAAAAGATCTCCAGGTGCATTTAATTAGCCAAGCGTGAGCCTGCTGTGCTGGGGAATAAAAGATGAGAAAGGCTTGGTTTCCTCTCCTTGGACCACTGATGTGACCAAGCTGAGTTTTTTTTTCCCCAGGACAGGAAAAGACTAGTTCTCAAAGTGGAGTCCCAGGAGCAGCAGCAAGGCCTTGCCAGGGAACTTGTTAGAGGAGCGGATTCTGGAGCTTCAGCCATGAACCACACATCAGAAGCTGCAGGGAGGGTCTGGCAGCCTGGGCTCTAACACGACCTCCCTCAGGGATCCTGAGGGATGGGGGTCTGAGAACTACTGCTCTGGAACTTGTCTCCCACACGGTGACTCACTCACAGTCACATCAGAAAGGCCAGGTGTTGTGACTCCCGACCCTTTTCAGCGCAAATGACTCAGAGTCTTGGTGGGAGGTGCTCGCCTGTATAGAGAGTCGGGAGATGGACACATGCTCTATAAAGTTTCCCAGGTGCTTCTCAAGCTCATGGAGGTGTGGTAACTGGTGCCCTGATACACCAGCAGTTCAGATAAATGCCATCTGTCCCACCACCCTGCCCTCTCAAAGCACAGGCTTGGGGAGTCAGGGGACATCAGTTCAGATAAATGCCATCTGTCCTACCTCCCTCCCCTCTCAAAGCTTGGGCTGAGAGTCAGGAAGTTGGGTCTGGCTGCTTTCTGTGTGTGCATCTTCCCATCTTCTCCTGGAGCTCCAGGACTTAGGGCGACCTGGAAGGTTGCCCACAACCCTGCTTTGAAGGCTCTGGTTTGGCCAACGCCTGGCTCCATCTACACTTGGGTGTAGGGGCAGCTCGAGTGCCACCCCTACTGGCTCCTGGCCAGTATCTCCTCTGCACCCTCCTGCCTCAGGAGGGGCCTCCTCCTCCAGGCAGATGGGCAACACCACTGACAGACGAGGACAAGCGTGGAGCCACCACCTGGGACTCTGAGTCAACTTCTAGCTCCACGCCTGAGACCAAAGAGCTGCCAAACCTTCCGCCAACATACATTTAATAATCATAAAACCCCTGCTCGTGAGCCGAGATTTCATTTTGTGCACATGTAAGCAAACCCATGAGCTTCTCAGCTGCTAGCGTGGCCAGTGTAATTATATCCCGTGTTCCATTTTGATTCCACTGGTGAAGCTGAGCCAGACCTGGAGGGAAGCGGGGACCTGTCCCACCCAGGACAGCAGGGGCTCCGGCTCCGTTTCCTGTTGATGCTCTCACAGTGAACACCGAGCCAGGCTGCCCCTCTGGACGCACCAGCAGAAAGCGCTCATCAGGCTCCCAGCGGCCACCCGCTCCGCTGTGCACAGCGCCTGCAGGGGCTTGTTAATAGGGAGAATTTTAGGCCTTAGCCTTCGTGGGTGGGCAAGAATGTGCCTGTTGGGGAGACCAGCCATTTCCAGATTTAAGAAGGAAAACATCTTGCTGTCAAAGCACCTGGTGAGCCCCACCGGGTACAGCGCATGCTGAATTCCATCCACTTCTCACCACCTCAAGACCACAAAGGGTGACCAGAGTCGTATAAATAACCACACGGCTCACTGAAAGGACCCACAAGAGGGTGGCTAGGGCAGTGGTTTTCAAACTGGGATCCAGGGAACCCTGAGGTGTCTCAAGGAGCCCATGAGAAGAAGCTGCAGTGTCTACTGATGGTTGGTTGGACAACCTTGAGCAAAGAATCCCCTTCTCTGACCTTTATTTTCCTCATCTATAAAACGGAGGTAACAGTGCCCACTTTGCTGCTTTGTAGAGTTATTCTGAGGATTGAATAAAGCACTGTCTAGGCATGATGACATCTAGGTGCCCTTGTTATTCCTTTAACCCTGGAGTGTGATTCGGCAGAGAGGGGAAAGGACATTTCAGGAGAAAGGACGGCCAGGTGGCAGGTGTGTGCACGTCATGTGCTGGGAAAGATGCATCAACCCAATTGTTTGGAGGTGCCCACAGCTTCCAAGCCCCAGCATCTCTCACAGCTCCCGGGGCCCCAGCTCCTTTCTGGAACAACCAGACTACTCTTTTCATTTGCTTCCTAGACTGCACCGATCGGGGTCAGGCAATAGATTTCTCTTTAGCATCTTCCTCGATTTAAGGTGAGGACACACTCTTATCTGGCTTCCAGAAACATTCAGACTGCAGATGAAGTTGCTTTGTTATCCATAATAGTGATAATAAGTCATGGTGATAATAAGATATCATCACCACCATCACCATCCGATCATTGGATCCGCCTAGCACACCTGTGCTAGGAACTTCTACTACTCGGCAGACAGGAATCTCTGAAGCCCGGGGAGTAACCTGTCCTGAGTTCTGCCTCCTGGCTGCACCGGGATTGGAAGCAGACTTCACAGCTGACACCCTCAGCTGTGGGTGCATCTACTCTGGTTCCAGAGCCACCTCAGCACCACCCACTCTCCATCAGCCCGGAAGACTCAATGTTAGTAGAGGGGGTGGTGAAGGGAAGGGGATACAGTGGTCTTTTAGCTGGGCATCTTAAGTGCTCTTAGGAAGAAAGCAGGGAGGTAGTTGGGAGTTAGGACTCCTTGGATATTCAGAACATGACTTTGGTTTGCAGTATTGTCATTATGACCCTGCCTTCCCCATGGAAGGCCTTCATGAGCTGGGACCACAGCCCCCACAGTCCCTCTGGGGGCCATGATATTAAAGTGTGCATCTGGAGGGAAGCGCAGGCATAAGGGAAGGCAGGAAAAATCTCAGTCTTGTAATTCATTCCAAAAATGTGGCCTGAGTTCTTTGTTGTGATTCACGTGATGCCTCCCGAAGCTCGGGTAGGGCTAGGGGTGTGGGAAAGACAGTTTCCATTCATTAGAACTCCTGGGGGGACCCATTCTCTCTCTAAACTCCCCCAGTGACATGGATCCTCTAAGATATTTCCTTGAAGGAAATTCTCCAGCATGTCCTTGTCGAGAGAATACAGTCCACGTCACTTGAGAGAAGATTTAACGAGCCAAGTTCAGTTTTGGAACCCACCAGACGCACCAAGGAAACTCGGTTCTCAGGCCCCTTGGAGAGTCTTTCCAAGCAGATTGTAGAGCAGGGCTAGTGTGGTTCATCAGCTGGAGATGCAGCTGCAGCCAACTGTGTTCTTCCCTCTGGGCGTCCCAGACCCTCCAGGACACACAGTGTTCCGTGTCTCCCTTTCCAGGTTGCCATGGAGTCGGGTCCAGAGCCTGTGCCAAAGAAAGAGCCAGAAAAGACAGGAGTTCCAGCCTAGTCATCGCTGAGCCCGGCAGGGAGGAAAACGCCACGAGAGCAATTCAGACCCCAGGCACACGCTCATTACCCCCTTCCCGCCCCCAGTCTCCTCAACACGCACGAAGACTGCAAGCATGACTGGAAAGGCTTCCCATGGTCCCTCGGTGCCCTGGTGCCCTTGGCTGTGCCTCCATTAGCAGGCGGCTCATCAGAAGGGGCTCCCACAGTCACAAGAGTGAATGCGAGAAAAACCACTCATCTCTCCCTAGAAATACAGGCGGGCTTCTCCACCTGGCTGTTCTCTCCACATGCAGGGAGCCGGCCGGAGGACCCTGCGGGTGGACGTCTTCCCTGAGGGAATACCACCCTTTGGCCAAGGTCATTCATCCACTTATTCCATAAATATACTGAGCATCTTCTATACACCACGCACTATCCAAGGCAAGGCAGCGTGGCAGGGAACCAGGCGGACTAAGGCCCTGCCCTCTCGAAGCTCACATCCAACAGCAAAGTGGAGTGTCGCCCGTGCCAAGGAGAGGCAGTGCTCTGGGGAGGGCATTCCCTTGGCTAGGCGCTGTGAGCAGGGCACACACAGGGACTTCAAGGCCTGTCTGTGCATACAATGTCTCCATCTTTACCACCAGAGAGAAGTGAATCTGTTGTATGATTCCAAACAGTAGTTCTCCTAGACAGATTTAATGAGCAGGGTTCAGAGTGCTGACCACCAAAACGGTTAAATCCTCCTATGTTCATGATGCAGAAATGTGGTGCGTTCTAATCAGCCCCTGACTTTCACTAGGGGGCCAGTGGGAGCCAAGGGATTAAGTATGAAATGAAAAGACCTGGTGTTACTTTTATTACAACATCTCTAGGGATGACAGGTCAATTTCATCTCACCAGCTTCCAGCAATTGGTACTGAATCCCAGACATCCTGTGTCAAGAAGAAATGAGATGCAGATTTTTTTGTGAGAGTGTCACTGAGGCCTGCCCTGGGCCCAGGAGGAAGGGTAGCCTGAGTGTATGGTGTGTGCCCTGGCCCAGGTCTAGATGGACAGTCCCAACCCTGACGCTGAACCCCCTGCAGATCTCAAAGTATTAGCAGACTTGTCAAAAAAAAAAAATCTGTCTGTACAATTAACTAAAGTGTGTTGATTAAACAGTACACATCACACAGGCCTGCAGGGAGAGGAAGAGATAGGCTGGTGTCAGGTGCTAAAAATATCCCACAGACCCTCCTAACGCATCACCATTTTCCAAAGGGTGGAGCCCTGAGCTGATTAGCAACAGGAAGGGGAGTTGGGGTCGCACGTGTGCACGTTCCATTTCTAGAATCCAGAAGTCAGTTTCCTTGTTTGGGGGAAAGAGTGTTTAAAATAGATAAATCACAAGGTAAAAAGGAAAGAGTTCGATTAATGCCATCAAGGTTACAAGGCTCATGGAATTAACACTAGAGCGCTTTGATGTGGAGACGTTCCACGTGCTTTGGGCAGCCTGTCTGCTGTTTCTGACTGGTGCCACCATCACTGTCACCACGACCACCATCGTCATCACCATTAGCAGCAGCATCCCACCCTAGACGCCACCACCATGGTCATCCCACCACCGCCACCATCATCGTCACCACCACCATCATCACATATGGTGGCCCCTGTCAGCAAGCAGCCCAGAGTAACTGTGAGACACCAGCACTGCCTGAGCCAGGTCGGTGGGGTCCGACACTGGAGCGGGGAGCGGGGAGCCTCCTAAGCGGCGCCATCCTCTCTGACTCCTCTATACACAGTTACAGGTAACCAGGAGTCCAGCAATTTATGCACCAGCTGTAGCGTCACCTCTGTCCCCAAGTTCTACCCGGGGCCTGACCTCGAGAGTCAATTACAGCTGTTTTCATTGTGCTCATCGGCTTCCAGCATCCACCCGGCCCCGCTTTCAACAAAGGGTGGATTCCCATGAACTCGCGTCTTTATTGCCAGCTGGTTCCGATTAGAGATGAACCAGTAAGACGAGGGGTAATACAGTCGCAGCATGTTCCTAAATGTAGCACTTTTCCATGTGGTTTGATTTACCAGGTGACCAATAAAACCCGGCCCTTCAACAAGGTGGATTCCATACCTCACATGTTTTGCTTATTTTGGTAAATGCAGCTTTGCAGAGATTGAAAAAAGATGGGGGGTGACTTAGGTTGATAATATCTCTTGGAGTGTGTGTGTATAACAGCTTGGATAAGTGTGGGAGTGTGGGAGTGTGTGTGTGAGTATGTGAGTGCTAGTTTGTGAGTGTGCATGATGGACAAGTCAGAAGCTGGGTCTGTCTGGCAGGTATTAGGCGCTGATTTCAGAACATCTAATATTTCTATGCAATACTGTCAGCACCCTTGGTGAAATGGACTACGAATCTAAGAAATAAATAACAGGGATGCTTCCTCCCTCATTTTGTTAACAGGGCTCTTTCTTCCAAAACATCTACCTTTTGCCTGCTTGTCAGCCCCCTCTGAAGGCAGCTGTGACTCCGCAATTTTCCTCGCCCTCATGCTGGATGGAATCGTGGACAGTGGAAGCAGCGTGATTTTATCTGAAGCAGAGAAAGCCCCACATAGTAGTTTCTGGCCTGGGAGATACTCTGTAGGGCTCCCGATGGAGTGAAGGACAGTGTCTTAAACACAGAGATGGCTTGGGGAAATGAGCACCAGGATGGTTTGGGTACCACTCACCAGACAGTCCCTCAGTCTAGAACAGGAGCCGGTGACGGGAGGGAAGTCCTAACCCACACTGCTCTGAGAGGCCCTCACTCCCTGTACCTGGGCCCTGTTCCACAGGGGTGGCCTACGTGTCGAGATGACTGTTCACAGAGACCCTGCAGCCCAGCATGGCACGCACTGGCGCTCCATATGTTTGAGCACCACATGCAGGATCAGAGAGGGTGAGGGAGAGGTTATCTGAGGGAGGTGGATTTGAGTCTAGTACTGTGGATTCTGTTCAGAAGGAGGGAAAAAGAGGTTTTAAATGAGTCCTGGGACCTGAATGTTGGGATCACGAAACCAGAAGGGGACTTAGAGACTACCCAGCCTGGTCTCCTGCAATGCATGGAGCTCTGTGCCTTTAAGAACGGGAGCATTTTACATGTAACCTACCATGTCATTCATTCAGAAACAAAACTACAATGACAAATCCCTGCCCCCATGGGGTTTACACTCCAGGTGGGAAAACAGAAAACCAACAGGTAAACAGGCAGGAACAGCAGGTGACGAAACAGAGTGCCACGCGGGTGATTGGGGAAGGTGTTTCCAGAAGTTCCTGATGAAGTCAAACCTCAGGGAAGAGACAGGACGAGCGTTCCTGCAACAGCGAGGGTGTGACTCACAGGTGCACCCAGGCGGGCGCCACTACCCAGGGAATGGGGGGCAGTCAACGTGTCAGCCCCAAGAGTTGGCGTATCTGAAACCTGTACCCCAAAGTGTGCTCAAGCCTCTAGGTGTGAAGACAGTCAAGGCCACGGCAGATGTGGGTTTTTGGTTGGTGTGACCAAATTATCCATTAAAACTTAATAATACAGGTTTTTTCCCGCCTCTATTTCCCTTAAACTTAGCAACTTTTTCTGGCATTCAAAGAAGGAAAAACAATCCAGGACAGATATTCCTTACTTGTATCTTTGCAAAAGACAATGTGCAGAGGAAATGTCCAGTTGCTTCCTCTTCCGGGGGTCACCGCAGAGGCTGAAGTCCATCTCTCACCCGATCACAGCGTCCCTGGCTCGTGGGGCTGCGTCATCACTCTCAGGAGGAGAGTGGAAATAAGGTCAGTCTTCCCATTGGGCCAACCTGTGTGAAGAGGGCACTTTATTGTTTTCAAGTAGTTCAAAGGTGGTGGAAAAAAATCCCTATAAAAACAGGCAGGAGTTTATTAAAACTCTAATGAGCGTAAAGTTGCAGACACAGCGATTCAGTAATGGGCATGGGTTCCTGAGTTAATATTTTTCCATTCCCACATGGAGAGATGTTGCCGGGTGGAAGCACCAAGCTGATGGAGCCAGCCCAAGTTCTCCTGTGCAAGCCCTGCCTTACGCTCCCCACCAAAGGGGACCACATTCTGGAGGAGGTCTCTGTGTTCTGTCTACCGTAGGCATGGTCCAGTTTCCACCATCACTAGTAGGATCAGCTTTACACAAAGAGCTGGGGGTGGGGCTGATCGGCTTCCTGCTTGGTAGCCAGTATTTGACGCCAGCCTGCTATGGACAGGCTGGAGAAGATTCTGCCTGGAGAGATTCGCGCTAGGGGAGCAGGAAAGCCTCTCTGGGGAAGGTGGCCCCTGAGTTGGTGCCTTGTCACTGGTACTGTTCTACTTTCATTATGAAGGTTGAGCTCTTTCAAATCCCGAAAGATGATGCTGTGCAAGTGCTGCACTCAATAGGTCAGCAAATTTGGAAAACTCAGCAGTGGCCACAGGACTAGCAAAGGTCAGTTTTCATTCCAACCCCAAAGAAAGGCAATGCCAAAGAATGTTCAAACTACCCCACAACTGCACTCATCTCACATGCTAGCAAAGTAATGTTCAAGATTCTCCAAGCTAGGCTTCAGCAGTATGTGAACTAAGAACTTCCAGATGTTCAAGCTGGATTTAGAAAAGGCAGAGGAACCAGGGACCAAATTGCCAACACCCACTGGATCACAAAAACAGCAAGAAAATTCCAGAAAAACATCTTCTTCTGCTTCACTGACTACGCTAAAGCCTTTGACTGTGTGGATTACAACAAACTGTGGAAAATTCTTAAAGAGATGAGAATACCAGACCACCTTACCTGCTTCCTGAGAAATCTGTATGCAGGTCAATAAGCAAGTTAGAAACAGACATGGAACAATGGACTGGTTCCAAATTGGGAAAGGAGTATGTCAAGGCTGTATATTTCCACCCTGTTTATTTAACTTATAAGAACAGTACGTCATATGAAATACCAGGCTGGATGAAGCACAAGCTGGAATCAAGATTGCTGGAAGACACATCAATAATCTCACCTTTGCAGATGATACCACCGTTATGAAAGAAAGCGAAGAAGAACAAAAGAGCCTCTTGAAGAAAGTGAAAGAGGAGAGTGAAAAAGCTGGCTTAAAACGAAACATTCAAAAAATGAACATCATGGCATCTAGTCCCATCACTTCATGGCAAATAGATGGGGCAACAATGGAAACAGTGGCAGACTTTATTTTCTTGGGCTCCAAAATCACTGCAGATGGTGACTGTAGCCATGAAATTAAAAGACGCTTGCTCCTTGGAAGAAAAGCTATGACAAACCTAGTTAGTATATTAAAAAGCAGAGACATTACTTTGCTAACAAAGGTCCGTCTAGTCAAAGCTATGGTTTTTCCAGTGGTCACGTATGGATGTGAGAGTCGGACCATAAAGAAAGCTGAGTGCCAAAGGATTGATGATTTTGAACTGTGGTGTTGGAGAAAACTCTTGAGAGTCCCTTGGACTGCAAGGAGATCAAACCAGTCAATCCTTAAGGAACTCACTCCTGAATTGTAAGGACTGATGCTGAAACTGAAATTCCTATACTTTGGCCACCTGACACAAAAAGCTGACTCATTAGAAAAGCTCCTGATGCTGGGAAAGACTGAAGGCAGGAGAAGAAGGGGCCAACAGAAGATGAGATGGTTGAGTGGTATCACTGACTCAACGGACACGAGTTTGAGCAAGCTCTGGGAGGTAGTGAAGGACAGGGAAGCCCAGCGTGCTTCAGTCCACAGGGTTGCAGAGCTGGACACAACAGAGCGACTGAACAATGACAACAAAAGTTTCCTTTTGGAAGCTTAGAAAATAAAGATGAGCAAGAAGATCAGAAACCACTAAACTGACAGTGATCATATACTTCATAATTGGGCATTGCAAATAATGACACTGGGGGAAACCAGGCACAAACTAGGGACTTGCAGGCAGCCTGCTTCTAACGCTGCTCCCAAGGGTGACCCTGCTAACATTCCAGAGTATGTGCTTCTGCAGACCTGGCTGGTGGGTCAAGAAGAAGCGTTCTGCCAATTCAAGAACTACCCAGTCAAGCAACTGCCTTTATGTCGCCCTCCTCTCAGTAGTACTAGTACAGAGAATATTCAGAAAGGAGTCAAGTGCGTGGGTATATGAAGTGTGTGGACACGTATGCCTGTGCCTCACTGGGGTGATAGTCAGAAAAACCGCAATATACTCATATTTCAGGTCTATGCTCAGCAGTTGAGCTTGCATCTCACTGGATGACCACTGTCTAATATCAATCAGAGGATGGTTTCCTGACACTTGTTTTCATTGCTTTCATCATATGAGATTTGTAACTACCAACAATGATGATGTTGATGGTGATGGTGGCGATGGTGATGGTGATGATGGTGATAAGATTTGGATGGTGATGATGGTGATGTTTTGATGGTTATGATGGTGGGGATGATGGTGATGATGATTATGGTGATGATGATGGTGATGGTGATAGTGAATGCTGATTGTGGTGATGATGTAATGACGGCGATAGTGATGGTGATGATAATGATATGATGATGGTGATGACTAACACATGGATGTCACAGGTGCCACGCCCTGCTCTAAGCCCTCTGCATACATTCACCCCTAGTTCTCATAATTATGCTGTGAACAAGGAATTATAACTACCTCCATTTCACAGATGAGGAAACTAAGACCTAAAGAGTGAAGTCCCTTGTTCAATCTCAAGAGTGACATTTTAGAAAAACTCATTGAGAACAGTGGTACAGAGGAGTTAAAAGAGTTTTGTTTCTTTGGATGCAGCAACTATAAAAACTTGTTTTTCAGCTCATTTGGAAACTGAAGGTTAGCAGGGTCTCTTTGCACTTTCTTTTCTTCCCTTTTTAGGCATTTATTTTTAAACATATGAGCCTCTGTTTCACTGACAGTCTGTGAAAAATATTTGTCCCTTTTGAGGTGTTTATTCACCCTGGAAAACTGGCTACCATCCAGATACTCTGTTTTCCAGCTATCAGTGTAAACCAAGGATCCACATTCTCAGAAGAGCTAGGTACTGTTCGCTTGTTGAAAACACTTTAGACCTCATGCTGTTTACTTCACTGATTTTACCTTGTTTATTGTACTAAAAAACAGCACAAACACAAAATGGAAAACAGACAAGACAGACGGAGTGTGTTTAGGGTATTTCATAGGTCTCCTGACAGCTTCCACTGGTGTGGAGGCAAAGGGGAGATGGTGAAGAAAAGACCCATTGGAGTCAGCACACAGCACAGGGCATCTGAGAAACAGGGGTGTCACCAGGGGGAGCAGGCGTCCCCTTGGAGCAGCAGCCATCGGTCTTGACTAGATCCTTCTCTAACTTTCACGCTCCTTCTCGGGGGGAGCATGCTAAGTGTCCAGGGTAAAACTAGGGGGAAAGCTGAAAGCCAGGGACCAGAGGAACTTCAGTCTCGGGCAGGGAATGAGCAGACAATAAGTCAGCAGTTACACATCGTGGGGAGCATTCTATGATGGGCAACGGCAGAGACCATTCTGTTGTATTAATATTTTCCTTTTCCTGAGCAACAAGAGGGGTTTGTATGTTTCTCTCTCCCCCTGCCAGGTAGGCTGAGCCCAGGTGGTTAGTTCTGACCAGTGGACCATGAGCAGTGATCTCTGGCACTCTGGGTCAGGACTGAGTTCCTGACACTCTCCTGGATGAGCCCAGGGTGCAGCCACCATCCTCCTGGGACCCTAACTGGCGATCCAGACAGGGCCCCAAGGAAATTCTCTGAAAGCCAGTGAGAGGTAAACCTTCACTGTGTGACATCATCAAGGTTCTGGGGTTAAGATGTCACTGACCCATCTTGCTGATACAGAGGGGAGACCCCGCAGTGCCCTGGGGGGTGGGGGAGGGTGGTGGGCAGAGACGGGGGTCAGTAGGCCATCCTCAGGTGCCTGAGGGGTAAACTGAGCCCAGAAGGAGCTGGGTGACAAATGGAGGGAGGGCATCCTAGCAGAGGGAGCAGCCTGCAGAAACGCTGCCAGGAGAGAACTTGGTGCATCCAGGGAAACGCAGATGGTCCAGCAGGAAGGGAGAGGAGGCACAGGTGTGGCTCATGGTGGGGGGGAGGCTGAGACCTTGAAGACCATCCTGAGGTCATGGTCTCAGCTCAGGGTGCCATGAGCAAAGACTGCAGACTGAGGGCTTCTCATGGTTCTGGAGGTCGGGTCCTCAGGAGGTCTCTCGTCCTGGTTGACAGACAGTGGCCTCCCCCTGTGTCCTCTCCCTCTTCTCCTGGGTCACTGATCCCATTGTGAGGGCCTCGCCCTCTTACCTTGGAATTCTTGGCAAATCCCACCACCGTGGGGGTCAAGGCTTCAACAGATGGAGGTGCGTGGGGTGGGGTGGGGGAGAGGTGGGAGACACAATCACACAGCGCTGTGAAGATGGCAAGGGTTACGAGGATGCTCTGGGCAGGGGGAACCCGGCCACACC
>SJYQ01009295.1:120732-149948 GCA_006410935.1 Redunca redunca
AGGTGGTACCAGGCATGCAGGAGGGAAAGGCACTGCCGGTTCCCTGGTGCCAACCTTCCTAGTTCCCTTGAAACTAGGACAAAGCTTCTCAATGACCAGGTGACCCTATGCACTCAGTGGCGCAGTGACTGCTTATCATCCAGACCAAAGTCAATTTCAAAACTCATCCTGCAGAGCGTCTGAGTGAGGAAAAAAGAAAAGAAAAATAAAATGGGGAGATGCAGGCTGCCCCATGGGCTGGTTCTCAGACGAACAGAAGCAGGTAATGGGCATCCCCCGGGAACTGGGAAG
Source organism: Redunca redunca (assembly GCA_006410935.1). Classification (NCBI taxonomy): domain Eukaryota; kingdom Metazoa; phylum Chordata; class Mammalia; order Artiodactyla; family Bovidae; genus Redunca; species Redunca redunca. The sequence goes on from SJYQ01009295.1 coordinate 121,024, forward strand.
ACTTGGTAACAAGCGTGTAGTCTGCCCTGGGCCCAAGATCCAAGATGCCCAGGGAGGGCAGTTTCTGGAGCCTGTTTCTCGCTGCTGCGGGGACCCGCCAGTGCCCTGTGCGTGGGGTGTGGACATGGACCCTTCCCCTGATCGCACCCTGTCTGGGCACCATGCCCACAGATGGCATGGAGGTCATCAACTCTCAGCGTTTATTTTTGGCTTTTTCCACTGCACATGCAGTCAGCTATCGGGCCAGACACGTTTTGCTTTGTTAATTTGTCCTGGTCTGTGACTGCAGCCTTGAGATGGGATCTAAGGGCAGGCTCTATCTGTATTGACACAGGAGTGCCAACTGTGTCTCTTTGATGACAAGATAAAAGCAGTTTGCAAAAAAAAGGGAGAGCAAAGTGCATGCAAAGCAGAAGTGGGGTCCCCTCCACGGAAGGTCCCGGGGAGGTGGCCACTGAGCCACATCTGCGGGAGATGGATGGACGCCTCGTCTTCCCTCTCTCCATGAGACGCGTGGTGGGTGGCGGATGGCCAAGTCTCCGCTGTGTGAGCTGGAGAAGCGCAGCTCCTTGGAGGCCCACAGCACACTCGGCAGCGCACAGTCCTGGAGGGCTCCTGTCTCAGCAGCCGCGTCGGCCCAGTGAAACTACTCAGCAGAAGCTGCTGCCACCTTGCACGTCCTCGTGTGTTTTGGGGACATAACAGTGGATAAGGGGAACCCACCCTGCCCCCACGGGGTGGCCCACAGATGGGAGCTCTCAGAGCAAGAGTGGTCTTGCCTGTCCCCCGTGCTATCCTGGTTCCCTCCCTGCCCTCCAGCTTCCCTCCTGGGCTGCCGTGTCCATGCCTGACCCTGAAATAGCAGGGCTCCCCAGGGCCCGGCTGGCCCACTTCCTGCTTCACGGCTGGACCAGACTTCCTCATCCATCCCAGGATCCCCGCAAGCATCTGTCTGAGCCCAGCAGGGCTCAGCCCTGTCCCCGACCTCCCTCCAGCTATGTCCCCTGGGATCCATCCTGCCCACCTATCCAGCACTGAGCAGCCTTGCATGGGGTGGGGGACACTGTCTCCACCTGCAAATCCAAGCTGACCCTCAGCCCAGGCCATGGTCACTGCAGGGCTGAACCCACCTGGCCCACCGGGCCCCCTGTGTCCCCTTCCTCTATCTGAGTCCAGTAACAGGAGTGGTCCTAAAAAACCCAAGGAGATCTGGACGCAAGAATTCTGGCCTTCTTGGCCTATGAGCCTCCAGAGGCGCTGCCTCCCCTGCCTGCCTGGCCTGTGCTCACACTTTCCTGGGCTCCCAAATCACTGCAGACAGCGACTGCGCCATGAAATGAAAAGACGCTTGCTCCTTGGAAGGAAAGCTGTGACCAACCTAGACGGCATATTCAAAAGCAGAGACATCACTTTGCCAACAAAGGTCCATCTAGTCAAGGCTATGGTTTTTCCAGTAGTCATATATGGATGTGAGAGTTGGACTGTGAAGAAAGCTGAGTGCTGAAGAATTGATGCTTTTGATGCTTTTGAACTGTGGTGCTGGAGAAGACTGTTGAGAGTCCCTTGGACTGCAAGGAGATCCAACCAGTCCATCCTAAAGGAGATCAGTCCTGGATGTTCATTGGCAGGACTGATGTTGAAGCTGAAACTCCAATACTTTGGCCACCTGATACAAAGAACTGACTCATTTGAAAAGACCTTGATGCTGGGAAAGATTAAGGCGGAAGGAGAAGGGGACAACAGAGGATGAGATGGTTGGATGGCATCACCGACTCAATGGACATGAGTTTGAGTAAACTCCGGGAGTTGGTGATGGACAGGGAGGCCTGGTGTGCTGCAGTCCCTGGAGGCAAAGAGTCAGACACGACTGAGCAACTGAACTGAACGGAAAGAGAACAAGGCTCTGCTCATGTCAGGCAGCGTGAATTCCAGGAGAGATGGCTGAGCGACAGAAGACGAAGGTGGGACATGAGGAGAGCAGGCCGCCATCTGTATGAGAGGAAAGCAGGATGCCCCTCACCCCATCATGTCCTGTGTCCCATGGATCTGGGGGTCAAGTCCCTCCTGAAGGGACTGCTGAGCTGGGAGTGGGCTCCATCCTAAGAGCAAGGTAGACTTGCAATCCTGTTTTACTCAGAGGCCTCACTGCTCTGAAACTACCGTCTCCCAGTTGCAGCTCGCATGGCTTCTCCTTACAGGAATGAATAAATGGCTGGCTGTGAGCAACTGGATACAAGGCCTCCCATTCCCGGAGGGTATGCTCTGGTTTTCAAGATGCTCTGAAGCAGAGACAAGCCGTTTCACGCTGAGGCCCAGCTAGTGTCCATGTTAGCCCCCGACCCTTTCTTCCCACCCCTCCTCAAAGATTTGCAAGTCGTATTGAAGAAATGAATGAGGGTACTCATGACGCACGGTAATCTGTTTTTTCCTCATGTCCTCATGGTTTAACCAGCATTTACACTCGCTTACGATGCTCTGCTCACTCCCCCATCTAAACGCCTGATGAGAGGTAAACTGTTTATTCAAAGCTGAGAACTTCAAAGAATGAATCGTCATGAGTGAGGTTCTGAACACCCCCAAAGAGACTAACCTTCTCAAAATGGCATGGCCTCAAGGCCCAGCACCTGAGTCCTGGAGGTGAGGCCTTGCTCTTACACACACACACCCTTACACACACACTAACCCCCTTACACACGCTCACCCCCTTACAGCCAGACTGTCACACGCTCACACTCTTACACTTGTATGCTCACAAACGCAGACAACAAAGGCTACTGTCTCTCCCTGTGATGGGTTTTCCCCTAATTCCCTAGAACATTCCCATTTATTTCCTGTCCTTGGGAAAGGGAAATTTCTAAATCCTTTTGGGGTTTCTCATTAAGTCCTGACAAATGAGGGCGCGAGAAGAACTTGAAGCCCACCATATCACCAAATATGGGATAAAAATGTGCCCCTTCCCCTCCCTAGGCTCCCCAAGGCATGACCACAGGCTACCTTCACCCGGGAGGGCTATTCCTCCCTCCTGTCTTCCCCAGCTCCCAGCAAATGCTAAACTGGCCGGGTGGCCACACAGCCGGTGAAACCCAGGATGCAAAAGGTTGCCCTTCACAAACAATGTGGGGCTTTCTCTAAAGCCGCCTGACCCGTCCCTGTGCCCCGGCCTCTGTCCTGATTGACGGGGCCCCTGGGACCCGTGGGGTGAGGCCCCTGTCGGGCTGCAACCTTTTCTGGGGGTTAGAGGCCCCCAGCAGATTGTCAGCATGGTCCGTGGCGACTCATCTTTCAGGTCTCCTGTCAAATGTTCCTGCCTCCTACTTGGATGCAGCAGAGGGGCCGACGGACGAGGGGGGGCTTGTCCACCCTCTGTCCTTCCACCGAGCACGTGGACCACCCCCAGGAGTGCCCTTGTCTTCATCCCCAGGTTCCCAGCAGTGGAGACAGGCTGCGAGCCGTGGGCGGGACGTTGGCTGTGGCTCCCGACCCTGAGCCGTGACTGTCATCACAGATCTCCGTGAAAAATGAGCCCACAATTGTAGCCTCAAATTTCCCCGCAGCTGCTCCCCTTTCTGGACAGGCGCCCCCTGAGTGGCCTGAAGGCACGGGCTCAGTGCACGGCAGGGGAGTCACCATGGAGCTTCCCCCGGGGAACCACAGTCAGGCTGGGAGGGGCACCTAGTGCCACCCTCCACGTGGGGACACCGAGGCCCCTGAGGAGCCCCGTTTCCCCTAGAGACACTTAATCATGGCTACAGAGGAACTAAAGAGCCTCTGGATGAGGGTGAAAGAGGAGTGAAAAAGCTGGCTTAAAATTCAACTTAAAAAAAAAACGAAGATCATGGCATCTGGTCCCATCACTTCATGGCAAAGAGATGAGGAAGCAATGGAAATAGTGACAGACTTTGTTCTCTTGGGCTCCAAAATCACTGCGGACAGTGACTGCAGCCATGAAATTAAAAGATGCCTGTTCTTTGGAAGAAAAGCTATGACAAACCTAGACAACATGTTTAAAAGCAGAGACATCACTTTGGTGACAAAGATCCATATAGTCAGAGCTATAGTTTCTCCAGTAGTCATGTACAGATGTGAGAGTTAGACCATAAAGAAGGCTGAGCATTGAAGAATTGATGCTTTTAACCTGTGGTGCTTGAGAAGACTCTTGAGAGTCCCCTGGACAGCAAGGCGATAAAGCCAGTCAATCCTAAAGGAAACCAACTCTGAATATTCTTTGGAATGACTGATGCTGAAGTTGAAGCTCCAATACTTTGTACACCTGATGTGAAGAGCTGAGTCCTTGGAAAAGATCCTGATGCTGGGAAAGATTGAGGGCAGGAGGAGAAGGAGGCCAACAGGATGAGATGGTTGGATGGCATCACCGACTCAATGGACATGAGTTTGAGCAAGCTCCGGGAGTTGGTGATGGACAGGGAGGCCTGGCGTGCTACAGTCCATGGGGTCACAGGGTCAGATGCAACTGAGCAACTGAACAGCAACAATAAGTGTTGGACACACCCATGAAAAGGTCGGAAAGCTGCAAATTCAGAGGCATTCTCTCTTCTGGCCCCACTCCAGGCCCACTGGCCTTCTTCTAGTCCTCAGACGTGTGAGGCCTGCCTGCCACAGCACCTCTGCTCATGCTGGGCCACCTCTTACGGGCGTGGGTGGTGCATCCCATTTGCCCAGGTCTCTGATGAGTGTCATTGCTCAGAGAGGCTGTCCCTGTCCACCCTGCCCCCTGCCCTGCCCTGTCTCCTCACTCGCTGGATCTCCCTAGAGCACTTGCCCCACCAACACTAATGAAAAGGCCCATTAGTGGGTCTAGGAAGCCTTCCCTCTGCTAGGCTGCTGGCTTATGGGAGGTAGGAATGTCCATGTATTTTGTCCAGGCCCTAGAGCAGTGCCCTGCACATGGCAGGAACTCAGTAAGAATTGGACCAAAGAGTGGACCAAGGACAGGGGCGAGTGACCTGAGGGTGCACTTCTCCCCATCATGGGCTGCTCCCTGTGACTGCCCTGTCACCCCAGTGCCCCCACCCCTGCCTCTGAAACATCTAGACAGTGTGCCAACCCCCAAATCAATGGACCTGAATTTGAGCAAACTCTGGGAGATAGTGGAGGACAGGGAAGCCTGGTGCGCTGCAGGCCATGGGGTCACAAAGAGCCCACAACTTAGAAACAGTATGTACACTGTCGTGAAAATGTCCCCAAGAAGCAGGGAGATGGTCACTGAAGCAAACGGGCAGGAGAAGTGGGGGCCTCTATGTTGGGTATGCTTTACCACAGCAGGAGCAGCACCAAGGCCTGCCCATGTAAGGCTCCGGGGAGGCTTCCTGCGGGTGACTGCACCTTCTGCTGAAGCTCCTTTGTTCTGTCTTTTGGCAAATCTTTTATGAGCCAGCTTGGACCCTGAGCAACGCTTTCAGGACTTTACCTAAAGGAAAATGTCTAAGGAAGGTCCCCGGGGCTTCCCCCATGTGTCCTGGTCAGCTGTCAAGGCCAAAGGGGACACTCTGCCAAGCGACTGTGGGCTTCAGGATAAACCAGAACCTGAGGTGCCCAGGAAGCACCTCTGAGGTCACCCCAATGTGACCAGAACCCCTAGATCCATGCCCAAAGTGGAAGCTCAAAGTACAAGAACTACCTAACAACAAACAGCTATTTGGTTACTCTTTACAGACATTTGGACTGCGTTTTAGGCAGTTTTATGGGCAAATGCTATTCCGAGCGATCCCCAATTCCCAAACTGCTCAGGAAACATCTGCAGGGCGGACACCTGGAGTTTTACATGCAGCCCTTTGGCCTGTTCTCAGACATAAACCTGAACCTGAACAGAATCTGGATCTGAACCTGACAGTCCGCAAGATGGGGCCTATGGGAGGGGTGGCCGGTGGCACAGAGGTGGAGGTCATGGGTCTCCTGTGCTCATCGGAGACTCCAGCCTTCTGTGGGGCAGGTGGAGACCATGCCAGGCTCTCTCCCTCCTTAATTTGGACCCATGTGTCCCAGGTGGGCCCAGGCAGACAGACCACCATCACCTCCCTCCAGGTCTGCAGCCTCTGCAAGGCACAGCGGGAAGGTTGTTCTCAGACCCACCTATGGCTTCTCAGGGACTGCAGCTGTGGAGTGGGTGATTGGGCTTGTCAGCAGGACTCCCCAGGCTGACCCCTGCCCACCTACCCTCATCACACCTGCTCACATGTTCCCGGGTCAGAAACTCAATAGTAGACAGTTCACTGTTGGTGAGTAGACAGTTTTACATAAATTCACAAACAGCTAAGTGAATGAATGATGGTATCTGTCCAGGGCAGTAGATGAATGTGTGAAAGCCGGCTGGCCAGAGGCCAGCACCCTGGCCTTCTGTCCTGGTGGCTCAGGACACGTCTGCAGACACTGACTGAGACAGGTCCCCATCACCCCCATCTCCACTCCCTTTTCTTTGATGCATCTCGTTTCAGCCTTCTCCCTTCTGTACACACACTATTTATGATTACAGCTGAACATGTGTTTTTCTGCCTTTTTACATTAATATTCCATCATTTACATGTTGCCAAGTTTCTACAGGCTCTTCATTTAGCTGTTAAATAGCCTATTGTATTCTATTGTTTCAGAATTGGACAACCATGTTCTTCACCACAGAAGCTGCTACCCGATTTTGTAAATCATTTCCTTGGAACGCAGTCAGGCTCGCTTGTCTATGTGCGGCCTGTGGCCACTTTTGTGCCACCCTGGCAGAATTGAGGAGCTGTGACAGACACCGTAAGCGTGTGGCCTGCAGAGCCAAAAACATTCACTATCTGGCCCTTTAAGAAAAAGCCCCCCCAACCCTTGTTCTAGGACATTTAGATATTTTTCCAGATATTGGTACTTAGATTCATGCAGACAATATCCTTGAACATTTGAGTTTAAAATTCTGATGCTACTTCCCTGTGGTATAAAATCTTACTGGTGGAATTGGTAGACTGGAGGGAAGGAACATTCCTTGCAATGCTTGGTATTTCCCTGCATTTACCATCATGTTGTGCAAAAGTCAGTAAATGCTCTAGTTTCACTGCAATCAAATAAGCACTGAACGTCAGTGTGTAGAATGTCAGGGGTTAATGTGGGAAGCACAGAGCTGATACTTGAGGGCTTCTTTAATTTCATTATGGTGAATATTTAGTGATCAGATTTATATTTTGGTGATGTTTTCACTTTCCCACAAGTCCAATGATGAAGTTATGCTTTAACGAGATCCCTGAACACCTTGGCTTATTGTGAAAATCCTCTTCTAGGGAAAAGGGATTCCTGGGAAGAGGAAAGGGGTTATTGTTCTAAGGGAACTGAATTTCCGTGGGGATCTCAGTGTCAGAGGGGAGCTTCTCCCTGGCGTGGGTTAGTTGTGGGGGAAAACTGCCGAGATTAGCATCTAGGAGCCAGCTGCTTTGGAAGTGTGGGGCTTCCCCCTCGCCTGTTGATTGTAACCCCCAGGGAAACTTATAAAGAAATTAACACAGCTCTGACCAAACCCCACCCCTGCCCCACTGCAGCCTTCAGGTTGGGGCCCAGGGTTCCCAGAGAGCCCCGCTGGTCGACCAGGTGGCCGAGGGGTGGGCTGCTCTGTACTGCTGGCTCCGGTGGGAGAAGGCTCTGGGCTGGAGCTGTGTGTGCCTTCTGTGTTCCCATGGCCTCTGAGAGCTGATAGACACTTTCTAAGAGGCTGACAATTCCGTGGCAGCCGACCAAGAGTCCCGAGGCAGAGGAGAAGCTAAGTTTCATGGTTTGTTTATGCTGCTTCTCAAGTTGACCAGGAAGACATTGTCGGGTGTCACTCAGCCCTCAGCCCTCCACTCTGTCTGGGCCCTGTGTGGCAGCCCCCTGCTTCCAGCCTGGATATGGGACAAAGGAAATTCCCTGGGAGTAGAGTTGTAAACAAAAGTGTATCTCAGGACAGACTAAGTCAGGAACACTCATAAGTGTGGCCAATGCAGCCCTTCGTGATCTACCCCAGTGGATTTTCCCCCAGCCACACATTAGAACCCCCTTGGGGACTTTTGAAAACACTGACATTTATTTGGGAGTCCCACCCCCCACCATGTTGTAAGTTAATTGATCTGGGGTGGGATTACCTATATTTCTCAAGGCTCCCTGCAGACTTGATGAGCAGAGTGGAGACCATGGCCTCTGTGTAACTTTCCACCTCCTCCCCTTGGCCCTCCACGCCCACCGCACCCTCTCTTCCAGCCACACTGGTGTACTCCCCACCCCTCCCCACCTGACCACCTCTCACTCACTCATGAGGACACACATCAGGTCAGATAACAGATGTGAGTGTGGATTGAATGTGGCCTGGATTTCAGAGCCTGACACACCTGCATTCAGATCCTGACCCTAGCATTCAATGATCACCTGATTTGGGGCAAACTTCTGCATGCTTTCAACCTGTTTCCTTATCTGTATGCTGTTATGAGCACTGTGGGTGATCTGTATAACTCATGATGGACTAAATATGAAGAATGCACTCTCAATAAATCATGGTTTTAAAAATACCTTTGATTATTATTATTACTAAAGTGTTGGCCCTTAAGAGGGAATCTAACCATTTGGATGGCTCTTTGAGTCCTCAGTGTACTTCTACAAAGAGTCTTTGAACACTGCCAGGTTGTTGCCTCTTTAAAAATATTTATATGTGAACTCTATCCTTGATCATCTTTATGGATACCAAATCTTTATTTTTAGAAGTTAGTTTGAATGTTAGAATAGCCAAAAATCTTTGAGAATCAGTTCTGAAAGAACTGAATCAGTGATTCACTGATTTAACAAGCATGGGTTGCATTCCAAGTGAAGAAACAAAATCAGTTTCACAATTGGATTCTGCAATACCTGGGTGGGTCTGAGTCTTAGATGTCAAGGACTAATCTAATGTTGATGGCGCCTTTGCAGACTGGGGATGTTCACCTATTGATTTGTTTATTTAACAAGCGTCTCCCAATTTTTTGCAGAAGAAGGCTGGGGAGAGAGGGAAAGAGAGAGGGAGGAGGTGGGGATAGACACATACATAACAGAGAGAAACCTGATCTTATAAGGAACACATAGGACAATCAAGGGCATCATGAGAAGACTAATGACAGTTAGCCTTAGGAAGCAAAATGTGTTAAGAGCCACCGTCTGGGACAGCAACCCTCAGTTAACTAAGCAAAGCTTTGAGCAGAGACTAGAGGTGATAGCTGACAACCGGCCCTCTCAGGCAAACCAAATAGTGAATCATCAGTGGGTGGACAGACTTAAGTTAGGACACAAACATGTAGATAGAGCTAGTCATCCCAGAGCCAATGTTAACCACCAGCATCTAACAATCATAGGCCATAAGACCATTTTATGTATATTTCCTGGACTTTCTGCCTCAAGCCACAGGTTTCCTTCAAAGTTAGAGCATTAACCTTGCTGTCAGATGAGCCTGTGATGAGTCTGACCCATCACAGTCTGGCTGTGTGGTCTGGGGCAAGACCCTTGAGCTGAGCATGTGACCTATTGGGAGAATCCCTGGCTTTGGTCCCAGCTCCCCATCCAGCATTCTTTTTTTTTTTTTTTTACATAGTAACTGCCCCCTCTGTTTCTGCCTATAGTCTGGTCTCTGCCCCATTTCAAACAACTGCTAACTATGCTTGCATAAAGGCCAAGCAAGTGGGCCAGTTTTCCAGCTGTCATCTGAACTCAGCCAGGCGTGGCAGCCATTCCAACTCTGTGTGCCTGGGTCATTGTGATTGTCCTGCTGTGCAGGGCCTGTGGAGCTCCCCCAAGTCGGGGTCGGGCGGGGGGGGGGAAGAGACATGGCTCCATGGACAGCATTAGCCAGAACATCAAAGTCGGGAGGTCCTCTCAAGTCCAGTTGTGTGACCTTGAATGAGCCACATAACCTCTCTGAGTATCAATTTATCCTTAACCACACGGATGTGACAGTGTCTGCCCAACCAGGGGACAGGTGCCTCTGAGGGTCAGGTGACACCTGCTGTTTTCCGATGTCAGTGCTAGAACAGTGGACCCTTCTGCCTGTCAGATGGTAAGGAGGAGGGATGGGCCCCTTGAGGCAGAAAACATGTCCTGTCCATCTTCACACCCCCATTCATTTGGGAAGCCTGGGCCCAGAGTCTCTCCTGTTTCTTAACTTTCCTAAACCTCTTCTATTTTCATCAGAAAAGAGGGACAATAATAGTTCTATTAACCAAATCTGTATGTATTATACTAGTATGACACTCAGAGGTGTCAAGTATTCAGTGTACATTAATGGAATCACCATCATCACCACCATTATAACCATCATAATCACCACCATCATTACCCTTATCATCACCATCATCACCATCATCATCACCATTATCTTCACCATCATCATCACCATCATTACCATCATCGTCACCACCATCATCATCACCATCACCATTATCTTCACCACCAGCATCATCTCCGTTATCATCACCATTATCAACATCACCATCATTGCCACCGTCACCGTCTCTAACTTCCACTATATCTTTTCCATGTGCCAAGAACTGAACTAAGAGATTTTGTAAATTAACCCACTTAGCCTCCCAACCTGGAGAAGGCAATGGGACCCCACTCCAGTACTCTTGCCTGGAAAATCCCATGGACGGAGGAGCCTGGTAGGCTGCAGTCCATGGGGTCACTAAGAGTCAGACACGACCCAGCGACTTCACTTTCACTTTTCACTTTCATGCATTGGAGAAGGAAATGGCAACCTACTCCAGTGTCCTTGCCTGGAGAAGCCCAGGGACAGGGGAACCTGGTGGGCAGCCGTCTATGGGGTCACAAAGAGTCGGACACGACTGAAGTGACTTAGCAGCAGCAGCAGTAGCAGCCTCCCAACCCAGTTGTGGGTGCTATGATCATTATTCCCTTTGTTCAGTGGAGCAAACTGGGGCACAGAGAGAGTGAGTAACACTTGAGGCTGATTCAGGCAGGAAATGGCAGAGGCAAGATTTGAACCAAGCATCTGGCCCCAGAGTCTGCATTCCAAACTCACTTAACTAGGTTGAAAAGTTATTTAAAGCTAGTTGAAAACATGCCGTTGAATGCACTTAGGCATAAAAACTTTATTTATATGCCTGAAAAAAATTAGAAGATTTCACAGTTAATTTAGCACATTGGACCATTATGTTGAATAATCCAAATCAGCTATTCTATTTGATCTTGCTTAAAATTGGTTGATGCTGTTATTACTATGACTAAAAATGAAGAGGAAACACTTCCCGTGTTGTCTTGTAGCCAGATCAGCTGACAGTTTTCTAATACCTATAATTATTAACTGGAAAATTAGTACTAATCTCTGCAAAAGAAAGTTTCCAAGTAAGATCTTTATCAGCAAACACATTGTGGATATGGGGATAAACAGCCTGGTTCACCCCAAATGCCTTTTGTGCTGTTTGCTTCTTAAGAACACTCAAGATTTCCTCTGAAGTTGGGCATGTTTGGTGGCTGGCGCTCTTGGTTTTCTGTTTTCCCTTTCCACGGGTCAGCATTGCTTCCATGGGAGAGGACGTGGGATTTGGAGCCGTTGGGACATCTGGGGCCATGCCCTACCTATGAGGAGACTGGTTTCTTTAGGTCTTGAGACCAGGCTCCTAGTGAAGATTCCAGAACAGTGACCACAGTGTTGAGTCATCTGCAGCCAGGTACTTCCCCAATAGGGTCTCCATCCTAAGGTCTTAAGTCAGAAATGGTCTGGGTGTCTTTTGCTCCCCTGTTGGGAGGTGGCAACCACAAATGCCAGTGGTAGTGATAAAGGATAGAAAGGATCTCTTGATCTTGCAATATTAAAAAATTATGAGTAGAAAGTTTTTTACACAGAACTTGAAAATACAGAGTGAGAAGACACTTTAGGTCCATGGAGTTTCAGATGGGATTGTGATTATTAATGAGAACATAGTCTCACAGGCCTTTGGGGGAGTGGGCATAGGAATCAGCCCATGAGTGGGGCATGTTTCTCCAAAGGTGACATTCATCTAAGAAGGTAGAGAAACACTGCTGTGGAGACCAAGTCAGAGAGTTAGCAGAGAAGAAGAAAAACAGTTACTTTGCATTTATTCAATAAGTTATGTATTTCTGCAAAGTATACAAACATCACACCATGATGGTGTGACCACTCACCTAGAGGCAGACATCCTGCAGTGTGAAGTCAAGTGGGCTTTAGGAAGCAACACAAAGAACAAAGCTAGTGGAGGTGATGGAATTCCAGCAGAGCTATTTCAAATCCTGAAAGATGATGCTGTTAAAGTGCTGCACTCAATATGTCAGCAAATTTGGAAAACTCAGCAGCAGCCACAGGACTAGAAAAGGTCAGCTTTCATTCCAATCCCAAAGAAGGGCAATGCCAAAGAATGTTCAAACTACTGCACAATTGCCCTCATTTCACATGCTAGCAAGGTAATGCTCAAAATCCTTCACACTAGGCTTCAAGAGTGCATGAACTGAGAACTTCCAAATATACAAGCCAGATTTAGAAAAGGCAGAGAGGAACCAGAGACCAAACTACCAACATCTGCTGGATCATAGAAAAACCAAGAGAATTCCAAAAGAACATCTGCCTCATTGACTATGCTAAAGCCTTTGACTATGTGGATCACAACAAACTGTGGAAAATTCTTAAAGAGATGGAAATACCAGACCACCTTACCTGCCTCCTGCGAAACCTGTATGCAGGTCAAGAAGCAACGGTTAGAACCAGACATGGAACAATGGACTGGTTCAAAATTGGGAAAGAAGTATGTCAAGGCTGTATATTGTCACCCTGTTTATTTAACTTATATGCAGAGTACATCATGAGAAATGCTGGGCTGGAAGAAGCACAAGCTGGAATCAAGATTTCTGAGAAAAATCAATAACCTCAGCTATGCAGATGATACCAACCTTATGGCAGAAGGTGAAGAGGAGCTAAAGATCTTCTTGCTGAAGGTGAAAGAGAAGAGTGAAAAAGCTGGCTTAAAACTCAATTCAAAAAACTAAGATCATAGCATCCGGTCCCATCACTTCATGGCAAATAGATGGGCAGACAATGGAAACAGTGACAGACTTTGTTCTCTTGGGCTCCAAAATCACAGCAGATGGTGATTGCAGCCATGAAATTAAAAGACGCATACCCCTTGGAAGGAAAGCTATGACAAACCTAGATAGCATATTAAAAAGCAGAGACATTGCTGACAAAGGTCTGTATAGTCAAAGCTATGATTTTCCCAGTAGTCATATATGGATGTGAGAGCTAGACAATAAAAACTGCTGAGCGCCACAGAATTGATGCTTTCAAACTGTGATGCTGGAGAAGACTCTTGAGAGTCCCTTGGATGGCAAGGAGATTAAACCAGTCAGTCCTTAAGGAAAATTAACCCTGAATATTCATTGGAAGGACTGATGCTGAAGCTGAAGCTCCGGTACTTTGCCACCTGATGCGAAGATCTGACTCATTGGAAAGGACCTTGATGCTGGGAAAGAATGAAGGCAGGAGGAGAAGGGGACAACAGAGAACGAGATGGTTGAGTGGCATCACCAACTTAATGGACACAAGTTTGAGCAAACTCTGGGAAATAGTGAAGGACAGGGAAGCCTGGCATGCTGCAGTCCATGGGGTTTTAAAGAGTCGGACACGACTGAGTGCACAGCAATAACGAATAGGAACATTGCACCTGCTGGTGGCTCAGGGCTGAGCATGAACTTGTCTGAACTAGGGGAACAACAGCTCTGGTTTAGGAGGTGAGCTGAGGTCCTAGAAAGACATGGCTGGGGTGGCGGCCCATCCTAACCAAGACCCATAGCTGCCCACGGAGGCCTGATCTTCCTTGAGACCGATGGTCCCATCACAAAGAGCCGTCAGCATCTGATTTCCCGAGAAAGATCACAGCTGCTGATAAACCCCTGATGGACAAGATACTTCTCAGAAGCAGCATTTCATCACCGGTTTCCTCTGCTGTTGCACACATTCCCGCAGCACGCCAGCCACCCTTGTGTACAGTGTGTCCCCTGCGAGGCTTTCCCCTCCAGTGATGGAGCATCTATTTAGTTTTCCATGGAGTAAGAGGGAAAGGAGCAATCTCCTGGGTTCCACCACTTGGGAGACATTTCCTCCGTTACTGTTCTCTGAGGCACGTAGCAGAGAGGGGCACATCCAGGGTTCATGGTGGGGTCACACACACACAGCTTCTGCGACTAGACGCTGTGGATGGACACCATGCCCTAGCATGCCATGTGGAATTTGGGCCTGGTGCTGCCAAATGCACTCATTTTTTAAAAGGTGAAGTATTTTTTGATAATGGAAAACTTCCATTTCTAAAACCCTTGTGTGCTTAGTCACTCAGCTGTGTCCAGCTCTTTGTGACTCCATGGGTTTGACTGTAGCCCGCCAGGCTCCTCTGTCCATGGGACTCTCCAGGCAAGAACACTGGAGTGGGTTGTCATACCCTCCTCCAGGGGATCTTCTCAACCCAGGGATCGAACCCAGGTCTCCCACATTGCAGGCAGGTCCTTTACCATCTGAGCCACCAGGGAAGCCCTCCTAAAACCCTTGGGTTTCCCAAAATGCTGACGCCTGCTCAGTTGAATTCCATCTAAAAAAACGTGAGTAGGGGATCAGAATACCAAAGGGCAGGTCTGACCAATGGTGAAGAAATGAAAGGCAAAGGCTGAGGCACACGCCAGACTAAAGGAGACTCACAAGGCCTCACCCTGAACGCACTGTGTGGTTCCAGGTTAAAGACTGGATTGGACAAAGATCGGGATCTGAACATGAAAGTTTCCTAAGGCTCCATGACCACGTGCGTGTGTAGGATAATGTCCCTGTTCCTAAAGGGCCAGTGTTGTGGCACTCAGGGGCAAAAAGGGACACAGCCGCCACAAGTTACTTTCAAAGAGTTCAGCAAAAATAAAGGAGTAACGATCATGATGTTGACCGTAAAAGAAGCAGTGAAACAGGAAATATGCTAAATATCGACAGCGGGTGACAGGTATATGGGAGTTCATTGTAATATCTGGCAATTTTTCTACGGCTGGCCCCAACAATTTTTTTCAAAATAAAGACTTCAGTAGAAATAAACAGAAGAGGAAACACAAGGCTGAGTGAGCCACACCAAGCTCTCTCATGGTCCGCTTTTCATCATGGACCCCCAGACAGAAGCCCCCCTCCAGCAATAAAACACCCACTGCGACGAGGGGCTCGGGTCATTCAAGGCTGCGGAGGGCCAGCTGCACCATGGGAGGAGCAAGGTCCCTGCCCTCACGGGGTTTGTGTCCTGGATGCACTCAGGTAACAACCTGCACACAGTGACAGACTGTGCTAACGCTGTGCAGAATGCAAAGTGGCAGTCACATGACAAGATGCTGTGCCCGAGCTTGACCCCAGAGGGCACGCCAGCTTTGGACGGGGAGGTCGGGGAGCTGGGGAGAAGCCCAGCCCTGAGGGAGCTTGGGAAGGGCATTCCAGGCAGCAGGACGGACGATGGGTGCGAGACAGTCCTGAGGCGGTGGCCAGTGCGACACGGGGAGGAAGCCACGGCCCACACGCCTGGGCCAGTGAGTGGGATGGGGCCTGGGGGCCGTGGGGCCTGCATTCTGAGAGGGACTGCAGACCACGGAGGCGTGCGACGTGCCTGACTCTGACCCTCTCTCCTTCCACAGTGGTTTTGGGAGTCCGTGGCTGATGATCAGAGTAGGAACAGGATGCTTTACATCTCATTGCCGTGTCAACACCACGCTTGGCACTCTGCATCTCTCCATCTCATCAACTGAATCCTCACATGGGCTCAGTGAAGAAGGTGGGACTATTATCCCCATTTTACAGATGAGAAAACCGAGACATCAAAGCAAAAAGGGCCCCTGTGGAGACTAGCTCTGTTCTGGGTTTAACTGTGTCCCCTGGAAAGGAACATTCCTGTCCTGACCCCCCAGAAGCTGTGAGCGTGACTTTATCTGGAAATTGGGCCAATGGCTGGTGTCCCAAAAAACAGGGCCATTTGGACACAGACTCACGGGGAAGATGCACACGTGAAGCAGAGGCAGAGAGAGACGAGCGATACAGTCACGAGCCCAGGAGTCCGAGGGCACCGGTTGCACAGGAAGGTGGAGAGAGGGTCCACCTCTGGAGCCCTCAGAGGGGTTGCAGCCTGCCAACACCTTGACCCTGGGCTTCTGGCCTCCAGACTGAGGGACTAAACCTCTGTGAAGCCAGAGGTGTGGGGTACTTATTCAGGGCAGCAACCTTACACCAGCTCGTAGGAAGAGTCAGACTCTGCATGGATGCATGCCAGACAGGAGGCTGGTGGCACTGAGGGGGCACCTGACCTCATTTCGGAAGTGATCGCACATTATCTGTGAGGCTTCCCATAGTCGTCATCCCCCCAGCCCCCAGAGCTGTCAGACGGATGTCCTCCGGACCCTCCTGTCCCACAGTGAGAAGGAACAGAGGCCCTGCGGTCACCAGGCCCTCCCTTCCTTCCTCTCCTTGGAGACACAACTGCATGAATTCCAAGCTGGGGGCCACATCTGAGTTCCCCCAGCCAGACCTGTTCTGACAGACAGTCAGCCATGGCCGGGCTGCCTTGAAGAGCCTGTGCCTGCGGGTCGGGGGTCGGGGGCAGCACCAGCCTCCCTGGGGTGAGGGCTGCAGCCCTGCCCCCGTGCCAGAACGGATCAGCACTTCAGCGGTGCAAATCTTGGTCCTAAAACCCGATGACCCACCAGGGCAGCCAGAGGCCAGGAGAACTCCCGGCCTCATGAAACACGCCTGGGAGAAACAAAGGAGACTCTCTGTGAAGGCCGGACAGCTCCCTGGAGGAAGGGGCGGGGGGACAGAGCAGGAGGGCGGCCTCTGAGGCTGCATGGGAGACCGCAGACCCGCGCCTTCCACAAGGTTCCCGTCCTCTGCTGGAGGACCCCGCGTCCAGAACCTGGGACTTCCAATGGGGAGCGCGTCTCTGTAAACAGACCTGTGGACCCTCGAGCTTCTCTGCGTGACCAGCCGGCCCCATGGGAGCCTGATCTTCATGGTTTCCACTTGGGAGTAAACGAGCCCTTTGATTCCCCTCACAAGGGGTGCCAGGAGGAGATATTTCAGTCCGACATCCAAGCCAGGGATGGCCTGCTTTTTGTATAACAGTAGTGGCTGTTTAGAGAACGGAGCGGTAGTTCGACTTTCAAGTCTCAGCCAGAAATTACACATAAACAAACTGTCGTGACGGCACCAATGAGTCCCAGATGCAGCCAGGTAGAGGGTGGGGGCTCCTCCAGGCTGCCCAGGAACGGGGAACGGTGGACCAAGCCATGCAGCAAGCAGTGGGCACTCTGTCAACACAGGCCTGTGCGTGGACATCACAGTCTTGGGATCTGAACCCAGGCCAGATCCCCGCTCTGGCGGGTGCGTGGGGTCGCGGAGGGCCTCTGCAGCAAGTATGGAAGTCACATTGCTCGTGAACTAAGCAGCAGACTAAATACGCTGTGGTCTGAGGTCTGCAGCCGTCAACGGTGTGAAGGATGCGTCCAGCCTGGATCCTGAGTCAGACGGAGACACAGAGAGCAATGCTGGTTACGACCGGAGGACAGGACAATGAGGATCTGGCAGAAGGACCGTCTCTTCCCCCTCAGCCCAGCGTCAGCCTATGGAGTGGTTGCAACACCCGTCAGCATAGGCAGCGTGCCCCACGTGCCAGGAGCTAACCAATCTGCATCCAGTTTTCTAGTTTCTTCTCCCAGCATCTCACCAGGTGGCCCTGTTGTTGTTCCCGTTCTACTTCTGTGCTAGCTAAGGCGGATCGAGGTTCAGTAACTGGCAGAGTCCCACGGACGGAAGCAGAGGGACAGGGAGCAGGCCGCCCGGTGGCCTGACTCTCAGGCAGCTTGTCCTCTGTGCTGAATGCTGATCTCTCTTAGTGGCCCTGTGCTTCCAATAACCAGTCTGCTCAGAGATTTCACTAAGCATCGCAAAGTTATGCATTGATCCGGTGGAGCATTTATTGGGTAGCTACTATCTGTAGGGTCTTTCCTTGTAGCTCAGTGGTGAAGAATCCGCCTGCCAATGCAGAGGACACGGGTTCGACCCCTGGTCCGGGAAGACCCCACGTGCTGTGGGGCAACTAAACCCATGAGCCACAACAAGAGAAGCCCCTGCAGTGAGAAGCCCACGCACTGCAAGGAAGAGCAGCCGCTGCCCCCGACAACTAGAGGAAGCCCGCAGAAGGAAGACCCGGCGCAGACAAAAATAAATACACTAAAAAAAATAAATCTTAGCACGCTAGGAAAATAACAACAGGATGGGGATTCAGAGGGCTGGGCGAGGGCATGCCTGTGGATCTATCGTGGGCCTGCTCTTTGCCTGAAGTTGAGGGTTAACATGTGAACAGTGTGAGGGTCGTGCAGATAAGAAGTCACGGCTCTGCGCAGGCACAGCATGGCACCCACAGCCATGGGAGGAGCGCTGCGCGGGAGGCGAGAACAGGGATGTGGCAGCGGGGGGTGTCCAGTCAGCTCCCAGGCAGTCTCGGGGCTCAGCCTGGGCCAGCCCCTGCTCAAGGCCTCACGGGCTTAGCTCCTTGGACCATCAGGACACCTCCCAAATGAAGAAACAGAGGCTCAGAGAGGTCCAACCCCCTGCCTCGGGTCCCACAGGGAGTAAGTAAACGCCTGATGCCAGGTTCCTGCCCCATCCAATCCCCTGTTCTGAGACACTCCTAAGGGAGGAAACTACTGCTTTTCTGCTCTCTGCTGTAGACCTAGCGTAGCTCTGTACACAGATCAGACGCTCATGAAATGTGTGATGAGTGACTGGACAGGTTAGTGCATTTTACAGTTGTATGCTCTGTGCTTGTGTCCCACATCCGTTTTCTCTGTGTTTTCTCTGCCCCGTGTCTCTCCCTCCTCCATCTACATGCTGGGAGACTGAGGCGTTTAGAGACACGCCCAGGTGGCTGATGTATGGCTGGCTCGACTTGCGCTGAAGGACAAGCTGCCTTTCCTCCCAGCCACGTCCCTCGCCCTGCCTGACACGAGGGTGTTTGCAGCAACATGGCACCTGGGCTTGCTTCTTCTCTAGCCCCAAGCCACCCACCCTCGGGATGCAAGCAGCTGGATCACCCACAGGCTCAAAGCCTTGGCTGGGCAGACGGTCAGGTCTCCTGCCAGCCCCAGGCTAGGTGGCTCACTGTGCAATTCTTAGAGGCCGCAGAAAGACACCCAAACTCAAATCCAACTAGCGGCAGGTTGCAAGTCCCTTCAGACTGGGAAGGCATGGAAAGGTGTGACCTCCACCAGAGGCTCTGAGGCCTGAGGCCTCGCCTGCCCTGGGGGCAGTCCTCCAGGCTGAGCCAGCTCTGAGTCCAGGGTGTCAGCGGTCTATCTGAGGCTTCTCCAGACACCTCACATGGGTGGAGGTGCATTCCATCCCCCAGTTTTCCAGAGAGACTCTGGTACCCTGCCCTCCATCCTGCCCAGAACCACCAGAGCCAGCGTCTTCACTTCCACAGCCCGGGCCTGCTCAGCTACACACAGAGCCCCACTGACTTCAAGGCCAGAGCGGAGAGGACGCGGGGCCCACTGAAGTGGAGGCTGTCCGGGTGTCAGCCCAACCCTGCCAACAGGGCCAAGCATCCGTCTCAGCTGGAGGTGGGGGAGGTGGAGCGGAGGGGACCCCTTGAAAATGAAAGCCCGGCCGGGCTACCCTCGCATGAGGGTGGGCTCCCAAAGCGCAGGGGAGCCCCGAGCGGGGCCTCTTGGGTTCAGGAATTGTCTTCAGAGCCAGGATGCCCTGAGGGCTGAAGGGTAGCGGGACCACCCAGGCCCGTCGAAGTCTCAGGAAACTGGGAGGACACCGCAGGCCCCTGTGAGGATGAGCCCCTCTGCAGCAGCTGCTGCGGGGCAGTGAGTGCAGCCGGAGTGGACCAGACCCCGGAACTTGGGCCGGGGCTGCAAAGGGCTGGTTCCCTGCCTGGCGGCCTGAATATGGCGGAACCAGGGCTAGAAGGGGCGGCTTCTCTCCTTGTCCTTCCGTGAGCCACTTCCCCGGTAGGACCTAGCCAGAGAGTCTCTCGCTCACTCACACACTCAGCAAATGTGCCAAGGCCTCCTCGGGGGCCAGCCCTGAGTCCACCCACAAGACAGAGGACAAGACAGGATTTACAGTCTGATGGGGGATACAGACCGGCAAGCCAACAATCACGATGTAAGGACAGCAAGTACGAACAACCCAAGGCACACGCCCGAATTTACAAAGCTCCCCAGACGATCTGAAGTAAAGGCAGGTGTGAGACCACCTGACCCTAGCAAATCGTACTCCCACTCTAGCTCCCCAGTAAACATCATCCCTGCAAATGCAGAAGACGTCACCCCTCTTCTGATCCTCATCTCCACGTTAAGTCCCCACACTTGGGTGGCTCTATAGAGACAGGCTTCTGGAACCTGAATCTGCCTTCCGCCCTTGCACCCAGCACTAGCGGTGTGGCTACCCTAGGCTAGTTCTCCAATCCCCCCTCCCCCCGCGCCCCACGGTGCTGAGGGGCAGGTGCGCTGACGTCACCACTCTGGCTCGGCCGTGGGTCAGCGTGCCCCTCCAGGTCCATCTTGACTCACCACAGAGCAGATCCTTGTGAGCGCCCACTTTGAATTAAGCAGTGACTTCACGCCACCTGAAGAGGGTGAGGTCTTTTTGTGTAAATTCAACTGTGGTTTCCAAAGGAAACCCGATGGGGTGTCAAGCTGGATCTTGGCTGACACCCTGAGCTTCACACACCCCCTCACCCCTCTCCAGCCTGAGCTCACTGCCACCTGCGCCGCTTAATGTCAGCACCAGGATTCCCCCTCCAGCACAGAAGCTCTGAGCATCACTTAGGACTCCTTAGCCGCCCCCCGCCTTTCCCAACCAACACAGCTCAGCAAACGCACGCGGCCCCTAGACGGCTTCAGGGTCAGTGCTGGGCTGTAAGTCCTTTACATCCTTCAGCAAGAAGTCTTCAGGATTAGTGCCATTATCCCCACTTGACAGATAGAGACTGGATGCCAGAGAGGGCTACTCAGGGACCGCCTGCCCCCAATGCTTTTGCTTTGCAAACCGAGACCAGAAAGGTGTGGTGACTTGTTCTGCATCCTGGGTGCTAGCAGACCTGGAAGCCCTTGAGTCAGTCCTTCTTCCATCATTTTGCATCGGTTTCAACCTCCCCATACTGGGAGGGAGGCAGGGGACGTGAAACTCCAAACTCTGGGGTTCGGAGGAGGGACTGAGTACTGGGTGAACCAAGTACTGGCAGGGCTCCCGCGGTGGCTCTGCCAGCCCTCCCAAGACACAAGCATCAGATAGACCTGCAACCCCGAGCTGGGTCAGCAGAGCCCAGGCACAAACCACAATGCCTGACCGCCGGTCAGGAGTCCTTTCTTCCTTTCTCGTACCCTCGCAACCCATCTCTTTTCACCTTTCAAGGATGCGTAAAGGATAAAATGAGAGACCCTGACGCAGGATCACAAGTTCAAATGCCTACAGCAGCCAGGCATGTGCTTTAAATGACCAGAGTTTGGGCTGGGCACAAGACACCAGGGGGTGGTGGGGGCTGGGGCATGTGGATAAGCACAGCCTCATCCACAGGGGACGCACAGTCCCCCAAACCCAGGCAATCGCTGCCACACCCAACTAGAGCTGGGTTTTCCAAACTGTCAAGAAAAGTCAGAGAGTTAGGTTTTCAAAAAAGATATTCTGTTTCTAAGCAGTTTTAAAATTTTTAAGTATATCTACTAACTGATTCAGCCCTCAAGCTACTGTTTACACCCTCTGTTTCAGAATATTAAAACCCCTCTGCACGGGTGTCACTGTGCCCCTGAGCCGTGTGCCAGGCCCATGCGGCCCACTCTGTCGTGGCCAAGAACAGCGAAAGGAGCCTCTGGCCGAAACGACAACCAACATTAACTGCTCGAAACGAGACATGTCTGTGCAACCTGCCGCCCGCGTTCACGTCGGTGCTCCGCAGGGCTATTAGCAGCTAGGCTTCAAAGCATGATGAGGGCAGCAGGCAGAGGCCTGCACAGTGTCGCAGTTCTCATCCTGTCATTAATGAGAGTCGGTTTACATGAGCACCAAGTGCTGATAAGGGTGTCTGAGGCCCATCACTGTAACTGCTCCATAGAGCAGACAATTTATTGGACAGCCCAGTCTAGCCCATTAGTCATGGACTATTAGATGTTTCAGATGTTGTTTTCAAACCATCTTCTGAACCCCGTCAGACATGAACTTCACACAGGTAATGTCAAGGTGAGTGGGACCTGAGGGTCACCTGGCAGCCACTGCAACTATTTCCACCGGCATGGGTTTTTCGAGGCTTCGTGCCTGGGGTCCAGAGACCTGTGGGTGAGTTCAGGACAACCAGCTGCAGAAATGTGAGGAATTCCAGGGCCCCTCCAGGCTTCAGCACATTTCTTTGTAGACAGGCGCATCGCACAGGGGACTCTGACAGCAAGGCTGAGGTGACCTGCAGCCGGGCATGCCTGGGATTCTCCTGGTCTGGTCACTGAAAGGCCCATGTCTCGGGCAACCTCGAGGTCCCAGGCACACCCAGTGCTCAGCCACCTCACTGGCAGCTCTGACTGTTAAACGCCCACCAGACCGAGGAACATGAGGGTCCCTCTCATTCTCACAGCTCAGCAATAAACACTTTAGGAGCAGCATGGTCCTAACAGGTTAATGATGCTGGGTGTGGGGCCAGTATTTTGTCTTCCAATTTGTCCTTCGGCAACATGGTCAACTGAACGCAGATTTCTGGGTTCAAATCCCAGCTCCACCACCAACTAGTTCTGTGGCCCTGAGGAAGGGCTGAGCCCCACCCCCCACCCCAGGCCTGTTTCCCCTCTGTGCTATGGGGCGGCACCGCCCACCCAAGGGTTGGAGGGAGCATCTGGGGAAGGGCTGCGGGAGATAAGGGGCCTAGGAACTAGGGGGGAGCTGCAAGGACCCATGGCCAGGACAAACGTGGGGGGCTCAGACCCCTCCTCCAAACCTGCTCAGGTACAGCAGGCACCCCGCCCCCCAACACACACACACTATATCAAGCTCAACTGGGCCCCAGTCCTGCCTGAGAGGTGGGTGCCGTCGCAGGGCCTCGCCCTCTCCTTGCTTCTGTCTGTCCCTCCACCCCTTCCCCAGCCAGAGGGAGCAGGTGGTGCAGGAGCTGTAAGAGAGGGGGTGGTAGAGGGGAAGCAACTTCTTGGTGAGGCCAGGGCCCCGGCTACCAGCCCCCCCCATGCAGGTCAGCCCCAGGCTCAGGCTCCATGGGCAGCATCCCCGGACCCAGACGGGCAGAGCAGGCCGCAGGTGAGCCCGAGGGGTCACCCCCACGACTGAGTGGTTTCTTACGGCACCCCTGTGGGCCCCTCCCCATAACATCACAGCAAGCCTTTGTGCAGAAGGGAAAACAAAACCAGGGGCTTGATTCAGCTCTGGGTATGCACACAGGTTGAGATTTTCTAAATGACAGCACCTGTTAATTGTCTGGTTAGGTATGACCTATTAAACATTTACCGCCCATTTCCTGTACACGTCTGGTGAGGCCGGCAGGAAATTTAGAACAAATTAAACAGCAGCTGCGATCCCTCATGCTTTAATGATCCCTCCACGACTCTGTGCGGTATTGTAAAATATTAGGGGCAGGTCTATTAGGGACAGGAGGGTTTCATCAAGGAAGCCTCCACCTCCTCATCCTCCTGCCAGCCAGGCCCCATAAAGTTAAATTGGCCAGGGCGCATCTCCGCCCCACCCCCCGGGCCCCCCCCACACCGAACGTTTCAGGGGAGGCTTTTTCATCTGCACACCCCACTCGCCCGCCTCTCCGTCCCCCACCCCCTCCCAACCGTTCCCACACGGTTTCACATGTGGTCCGAGAGGGGCACTTCCTGCCGTTATAAAAAGCAAAACCAAGACCCCAGCAAAACAGGCTGTGCACAGAACACCCAAGTTGACAGTGTGAGAGAGAAGGCCTAATCCATTCCATATGACAAACAGCAGTGGCCCGCAGGGGAGGCCCAGCCCTGCGGAGAATTCACAACAGCCCCTCCTCCGCCCCTGCCTGCCTTCCCAACCCCAGTCCCCAACTCCCTCCTCAAGTGGACCCTTCAAAACAGGAGAAAAATCTTCGTCGGAGCACGCCCCTAAATTTAAACTGATCGTGTTTGGGTTTAATAGCCTACCATGCATTGTTCTTTCTTCACTTTGAAAATAAACTTTAGGAAGCATTAATGCAAATACAATATAAACACGCTCATTCCTAAATTTTCGCATCTCCCCAGTGTGTTTGGGCTTGCGCCTTAAGATCAAGGCTTAGCCTGATGTAAGAACCAGATGGATCTTTAATGTGGAAGCTTTGCAACTCTCACCGTGTAAAAGACAGCTGTCTGGGGGATGTGAGGGGTGAAAGTGTCCCCAAGAATATGGGCATTAGTGACCATTTCCATTGTCCTTCTGGGAACAGCGGAATGGAAAGGGTCTCTCCAAGTCTTCTCTAGTCATTCTGCTGAAAAAGGACAGACATGGCTTCAGTTGTGGGAGAAGGTGTCGTTACAGAGGTTTGGGTTTTAAGCCTTAATTAAAAGAACAGGTTTCTGTGTCAGCTATACTTTTCTCAATGCCTTCATATTTCTGTAGACAACCTTTGATGCTGGGTGGTGGACAAACTTGCTCAGTCCCACACCAGCAGCTTACCCAGTGTACCAAGCCTTAACCTGCTTATCAGCAGCCAAATAGAACATTTCTACTTCCTGTTTCCTACTTCCTGCTTCCTGCCCCTCAGTTCCATAAACGACTCTCCTTCAGAGGCGGTAAAAATGGAAAGGATGAGATGAAAGGGCCCGTCAAAAGATTTACACCGGCCCATAAAAGTCTCCTCCGTGTTCCGTAGACTAAACTGTCAGTCCTGCTTGCACGGAAACTTTTATTGAGTAGTCAATCTGAATTTTGTCTATAATTCCATTAAAACCTACAAGGCTGTTTGTGGTTTGGTTGTTCTGGATGACTTGACAAATTAGTCTAGTAAATTTTGGGTGTCTTAAGTACTAAATTAGGTCATTTGTTTAATGAGCCAATCCACTGCCCAGAGTTTGACCCCGGCCCACGAGGGGGAGTTCACGTGGAGTTCCAAGGCGGGAGCGCAGGTCCCTCATTTGTCTTCTGCTTCTAGAGAAAGTGCTCCCAAGTCAGGGCTGGACAAGGAATTCCAACGATTAGTGAAGAAAACTCCTTTGCTCTGGCCCTTCTCCCTCCCACCCTCCTCCTCCAGGATTGCTGTCGCCGCTGCCGTCTCCACCTGCATCATCTCACCTGGCCCTCCCGATGACCCCATGATGGAGAGCTGGTGCCATCGCTGTCTCCTCTTTCAAATGAGAAAGGAAATCTCGGAAATGCTAATTTCCCCAAGGGCACATTCAATCTCTCACCCTCGGTCATCCCTTGAGTCTTTCAATAAGCACTAAGTGCCCACGAGGTGGGGCTTCCCCAGTGGCTCAACAATGAAGAACCCACCTGCAATACAGGAGCTGCAGGAGAGGCAGGTTCGACCCCTGGGTTGGGAAGGTTCCCCTGGGGAAGGGCGTGGCAGCCCATTCCAGTACTTTTGTGGAGAATCCCATGGACAGAGGAGCCTGGTGGGCTATAGCCCTTGGGGTCGCAAAGAGTTGGCCACGACTGAAGTGACTTAGCACACACACACACACATCTCCCAGTGACAGGTCTGGGGTTCCAGAACTGATTAAGTGATGGTCATGGCTTTCAAGAGCTTCAGCATTTGGCTGAATAGTCATGCATATCAATAAATGTAATATAATTCTAGAACTTCTGGTTACCAGGGGAGAAGGATGGCAGGAAGGGATAGATTGGGAGTTTGGTACTGACATGTACACACTGTTATATTTAAAATGGATAGCCAACAAGGACCTACTGTATAGCATGGGAAACTCTGCTCAATGTTATGTGGCAGCCCGGGTAGGAGGGGAGTTCGGGGGAGAATGGATGCATGTACACGTATGGCTGAGTCCCTTTGCTGTGTCCACCTGAAACTATGACAACATTGTCAATCAGCTACATTCCAATATAAAATAAAAAGGTTAAAAAAATCAAATAAATAAGTGCAATATAACTCTACAGTTTCCATAATTCAGGTGGACCGAAGGTGTGCATGGGGCACAAAGGGATGAGCCACTGCCTTTGTCTCTTAAGATGTTTCCTGAATCCTGCACATGGATTCCAGCCTCTTCAGTGACACCCACCCACCAGCATGGCATCCGCTCACAAGTTCACGCGTGTGAACTTGTCACCTTCCGGCCACCAGGAGCTCCCTTAGCTGGTCCACAGTCATGACTCAGAAGGATACCCAAGCCCCAACGGCTGCGTCAGCTGGCCACCGCTCCTTGCTGGGTAGGGGGACTGCGTCATTGAGACATTTTAATACAACCGAAAGCTCCTTCAGGGCACAACCGGCACATTTTCATTCTTGACCAACAATGCTAAACACAGAACACAGAATGTAGCAGCTTCTCACTAAACGTGGATTTGAAAAGCTTTGATTTAACCGAGTTCTCCCAACATTAGTTATCAGTGTGGGTTCTGTGCAGTAACTCTGACAACGAAACCATTTGATTTAGTGCAGTCATTTTTTCTTGTAGCCCGAATGGGATGACACGAGCTTGCTGTAGAGTTCTCCAATGATGACCATCTTCCCTCAAGAATCAACCTTAGGTTTAGACACACATAGTATTTTCATTTAGCAAGACAAGAGTATGGAGGCCACCTTCTGTTTTTATTTTATCCAATATTCTCCCACACTTGACCGCTTTCCATTTCTTGTCTGCCTTGCTCTCAGCAGTTAAGGACTGGTCATCCTGGGTCTGCCGAGTAATCAACTCACCACCCACACTTCTCTGTGGCAATATTTTATTATTTTGCAAAGGGCTCTTGAGATAGCTAACTGGGAAGAGGGGCTTCAGTGAGGGGGGTGGCATGCTCAGGACCCTTACGAAGGTTTGTCACGTGTGTGTGACAATTGCAGTGTGACCGTCAAAGTGACAGCACCCAGTGGCTGCCTTCACAAACCCTCACTCTAGGGCAGGTGGGAGTTCCCTCTTCTGCCCTCTGCCTAAACATGGACAGGGTCAGAGGCCAAACTGGAGGTTTAGGTGCTTAGGAGAAACAAGAACCAAGGAAAAATTGTCTCTCATTCTTAGATCATGGGTGGTAACAATGCCAATGAAATTGTTGGTTTACACTTTTTGCATTTGGTGCAAGTATATAAAAGTTCAAATCAGACACACACATAAAGAGATATTCACATGTGTGTGCATACACATGGACATGTACCTTGAAAATAACACATGAAGGAAAATAACACAACCCTCAACCAGGGTCTGAAAGAGACTCTGAAGTTGTCTAACTCTGGCTTTGATGTCACCATTCTGCCCCAGCCTTGTCTCTACAGAGGCATCTCTTCTCTGAACTCCCTGGGAAGAACTGTCACCCAAACCGGGCTGTAAGTGGGCTGAGGACAAGGCCTGAGCCTTTTCCTGAATTTTAACTCAAGTGTTAAAAATACACAGTAAAGTGTGCAACAGCTGAATGAACTTTTAAGGAAGTTAACGCTCGTGTAGCTACCATCCAGATCAAGATACGGAGTATTTCCACAGCAGAAGGCTCTCCTGTGCTGCGTCCTCACCAATATCTCCAAAGGCGCCCCATTCACCATGGAGACCTCAGCGCTACCTGATCTGCAGGCTCAGGGGAGCGGAGCCCCACAGGGTGTACTCTTGTGTACTTCCTTCCCTGGTTGCTGACTTGTGAAACCGCGCACATGTGTGCAGACTTCTGTTCTTTCCTACTGCTGTGGAATCACTTCTGTGGATATGCTTTAGTTTTATTAATCCATTCTGCAACTGAGGCACATTTGGTTTTTTCTCACTCACGGTTTTTCTGAATAAAGCTGCTGTGAGCGTTGTTGTCCTGCATGTGTCTTTGGTGGGTGCACAGATTCATTTCTCCTGGGAGTATGTGTCAGGTCATAGAAGAGGCGGATGCTCAGTTTTAAAGGTACTGCCGCCTGGTTTTCCAAGGTATCTGATGACAGTGCGTCCACAGCTGGTTTTAACCCTTTATTCCCTTGGGTTTGAAGCCACATCTTTCTTTTCAAAGGCTCCTTATGCCTATTTGTAAACATCTGCTGAACATCCCAGGTGACCTCCACATGAGCCTCCTTCATCTCTGCGAGCCGCCCCCTGAAATGAGCATAACACAACACTGGGAACGTGGCTCCCTTCACAGGGGGGTGACATTTCAAATGCTCTGCTTCCCCCCAACCCTGCCTCTGTAGAGGGCAGCAGCCACCATATCCGCTGCCCTCCAGGGTTGTCTTGGGATAAAATGCGGTGATGTCTGCATGGCAAGCAGCACAGTAAATGCCTCATACAAGCCAGTGATGATGTCGGCGTTGGCATGAAAACACCAATAAAGTAAAGCAGGTATTGCCAGCTTGATCGCTTTCTGGTGTGGCGAGTGCTCTGTAATGCTTACTGGCCACCCCCTGAATTCTGGGCTCCATGTCGCTGCTCGGAGTCTCATTCTCGTCCAGCTCTGTGGATGCCGAGAGTCAGTGAGAAAACTGCTCCTGTCCGCTGCAGGGAGGAGCCATCGTGGGCCCTGTCACTCCTCCCCAAGGGCTTCGGTGCTCCCTGCAAAGCCCAAGAGGAGCCCTGGGGAGCAGGCCAGGCCCAGAGCCCCCCACCCCCACCCCGATGCTGCCGGCTCAAATCTCAGGCCTGATTCTGAGGGCCGAGTGGAGTGCACAGAGGAGGATGTTTTCCTTGCAGGCCTCTGCTCTGCTTCTCGGTTTCGGCAGGAGAAGGCCCCTCGCCATCACCTCTTCCCACCCCCTGAACAAAAGCACCGTTCTCCA
>SJYQ01009295.1:149975-160358 GCA_006410935.1 Redunca redunca
CAGTGTCACTGCCACCCATCAGGTGACTTAGCGCCTGTCTGAGGAGGTGGGCGCTCTTATCAGCCCTACATTACAGGTAAGGAAACAGGCAGAGAGCTTAGACAACATGCCCTAGACATCACAGCCTTGATGGGACTACATGTGTCTGCACCACGCCAGAGAAACAGAGGGAGACAGAGAAGGAGACACTTAGCTTAAGAACTGGCATAGCTACGGCTGGGCTGGCTGGACGAGTCCAGAAGCCCAGGGATGACCCCCAGGAAGGGCAGCTGGGAGCTGGAATCATACAGGACGGATCCCTTTCGGGTGGGCTCCTGTCCCTTAGCCGCATGCTCCGCGCTGTTCCACGCCGCAGCCCTGACAGCCCCTCCATGTCATTTCAGGCGCGGACAGCTCATTTCTATTCAGTGCTGAGTAATATTCCATCGTCTGGATGTGCCACTGTTTTACCCACTCACCTACGTGAGGGCATCTTGGCTGCTTCCAAGTGTTTCGGCAGGTTTTTGTGTGAACACAAGTTTTCAATCCTTTGGAGAAGTACCAAGAAGCATGATTGCTGGATCACGTAGTAAGAGTATACTCAGCCTTGGAAGGAACTGCCAGGCTGTCTGTCCTCTGAGCATCTGCACCATTTGCCTCCCCACCGTCATTACTGTTAGTAATACCTCCTTCCAGGAAGGGCACGGCATGGGGTGGGTATACAGGTGGCACTCCACGCAGGTAAGCTCCGGTCATCCCCGCCCTACACAGGGGCCCTTCTGTGGGAGTCTGTCACACATCATTCCTGCCTGGGTGTGGGCACTGGCGGGAGTCAGTCCCCACCCCAATCTCGGCTCTCTCCGGCTGCACAGGCTGGCCGCGATGCTCCTGGGGTGGATGGCGCTCTGTGCCTCTGGGCAGCCGCCCCAGCAGGCCCTCTTGCGACTGCAGCCCAGGTCACGGCCAGTTCAGTGATTGGATCTGCTTCAGGCATCCGTGTCCTGCCGGCCTCCCAACGGGGGCGGGGGGTGGGGGGTGCAGGAGGAGGCACTGAGGAAGAAATCATGCTGCTCTGGCTTGGGCAAGTGTTTCTTATTTTTCATTTGCGAATGAAAACAATCGGGCCACCCGAGACCAGCAGACAGGGCCGCCTCCGGGCTGCTTGGATGGGCTGGCCCCTCCTGCACTGTACACTGTGACCCTAGTGTAAGCAGGCCTCCTGGGGCAGGATACAGGGGCACCTGCCAATCCCAGGGTTCAGGTGGCCAGGCCCACAGGAGGCCTGCTCTTTAGGGTCCAGGGGAGGCCTGCCCTTGAGGGCCCAGGAGGTCCTTTCCAGGTGGGGACAGACCTACAAAAGAGCAGCAGTGATGCTGGTCCTCGCCACCATCAGGGCAAATGTGTATTGCGTGCTTATGGCATGCCTCACCTGGCCTCCAAGCTGCCGTGTGACCCAGGTGCTGTTACAGACATGGAACCTGAGGCTGGGAGGGGTCCTGTGACCTGCCTGGGATCACGGGCTGTGAAGGCTGGTTCAGACCTAGGTTTCCTTGACACTAGGGCTCACAACACACTGGAGTCTAGGAACAACTGTTGAGTTCGTACTGCATACAGTACATTTATTCATCTTCCTGCATTTAGACTTAAAACCCTGTAAGGCACATATCATTAACCCGATGTAAGGAGGGCAAATGAAGCCAGGGCACTTGAATTGTTGTTGTTTAGTTGTTCAGCTGTGTCCAACTCTTTTGCAACCCCATGGACCATAGCCCACGAGGCTCCTCTGTCCATGGGATTCTCCAGGCAAGAATACTGGAGTGGGTTGCCATTTCTTCCTCCAGGGGATCTTCCTGACCCAGGGATTGAGCCTGTGTGTCCTGCACTGACAGGTGGATTCTTTATGGCTGAGTCACCTGGGAAGTGGGGCACTTGAATAAGACCTGGTTATTGGCAGCCAGAATTGTTTCTACCTAGGAACGTGCATTTGGCACCAGCCGAGCTCCTGCCCCAGGACCCGCGCCCCTCGCCCCCATCTTCATTATGTTGGCGAGTTAGTGACGTAGCGGTCTCATCAGTAGGCCAGCCCAAGCCTGGGCACAGAGAGCCCAGAATATTAGAGTGGACAGAGGCCAGTTCCTCCGGCGGGACCCTCCTCAGTGGGAAGTGAGCTTTGGTGGGGGGGTGCTGCCCTTTGCATGCCCCCCATGAGAAGCCCTTTTCGCCCTCCCCTGCTGAACATCAAACACCTGTCAACTGCCCAGTCCCAGAGCCAGGAGCCAGGTACTGGCTGAGGAAGAGTGAGCAGCACCGGAAGAATCCATCCTCATCCTCCGTCTGGACGGAACCATTGGGACATGCTGGGCAAGGAAGACACTCAGCACATCGCAAGCTTCCAGCTCCCTGGGGGATTCTGTTTCTCGTGAACATGGCTTTACTTTTAACCAGGTCATTAAAAGCACTGGCCCAGTGTCTTGGGCCCGGACTCCCTCCCACCTCGCTGGACGGCAATTTGCCCGTGTCCCCGGGAGGTGCTGAGCTCCTTTTAAAAGAGGTTCCAAACGGTCCCCTCATCGCGTCTTTCTTCCCTGAGACTTGGGCAATTTGGGTGTCACGGGGGCCTTTGTAGAGACGTCAATGGATTACTTCATGAGAAGAACACACCCCCAACTTTACACCCCAACGTGGCTTCTGCTGTGGAGATGAAAGAGCTAGGGAGGCAGGTTGGAAAACAGATAATTCACGGGACTGTCAGAGCGCGATTTGAATTTCATTCACACCAGGCCCGGGGTGGGGTGGGGGCGTGGATCCTGCCCGCCTGGGGGTTCTCGCTCCGGGGGGGAAGCAGGTTGAGCTCTCAAGTGCTGAAGTGATAATCCAGCCCGCGGGGCCTGGACAAAGCTGGACATTTTGTCCTCACTGTCAGAACGCCACAAGCTCAGGAGCAGATGGAGTGGTGTCGGCAGTCGTAAAACGCCCCCGCCCCAACCGGGGACAGGCAGGTTAACAGAAGGGATTGGCGCCATGCGCGTCATAAAAGCCTGCAGGCCTGTCATGTTCCGATAAATCTTGACTGTGTAACGGAATAGCGCTGCAGTTCCCAGCCTTGGGTTTCACAGGTGAGCCATGGGCTGATGGATGGTTTGGGAGCCAGTGGGGGAAGGGGGCAGAGGGAGCCTTACCCGCCCACCCCCTCTCGGCTCCCCAGCGCCAGGCAGGAAATCCAGCCTGGGAGGGGCCAGGGCGGCATTTGTTCTCCCCCTCCATGCTGGAATGCTGGAAGGCAACCAGCTCCATCCTCATCCCCTGCCCTCGTGCTGGTATCACACTGTAGGAGCTTAATAAGTGCTGTTGTCTTTTCTCAGCTAGGCTCCTGGGCTTGCCTACCCATTAGAGAGGGGCCGCTGGGGCAGGGGGTGCTGCTCCGCACACACAAGCTCTGCTCTCCCTGCCCTGCACCCTGTGTCTGCCCCCCAGGGAGGGCGCACGTTTTCAGAATCCATCTACCCAGCGGGGGCACCTTGGAACAATCTGTCCCTTTATCACAAAGGTACTTTCATGCTGGCAGGTTCTGTAACACATTTCAGTGTTGTAAAAGTGTTAGTCGCTCAGCTGTGTCCGACTCTTTGCAACGCCATGGATTGTCACCCACCAGGCTCCTCTGTCCATGGGATTCTCCAGACAAGAATACTGGAGTGGATAGCCATTCCCTTCCCCAGGGTATCTTCCCGACTGAGGGATCAAACTCAGGTCTCCTCCACTGCAGGCAGATTCTTTACCATCTGAGCCACCAGGGAAGCCCTAACACCTTTAACCAGGTGTTAAATGTCTGCTCTAAACACTTTCAAATGAAGGACAGAGCTCTGGAGTTCTGAGCTCTCCGAGCCTGGGAGGTGACACAGCTGAGTGGGGCAGGCCAGAGGGGAGAAAAGGCACCCTTGGCCTGGAGTCAGGGGCAAGAGGGAGTGTTGTAGGGACATGCCCACCAAGGGCAGACACTTCAGTGGGTGCCAGGAGGGACTCAGCTCACTGAGAAGGAAGACAAGTCTGGACTTCTCCTGATTTAGTAAGTATCAAGAAGTCATTGGAATGGATAAAGACTCGCAGGATTTACCGAGAGGAGCAGGCAGGCCGCTCCGCCCTCACAGCTCTGCAGTAGGACCTAAGAGCACAGAGAAGCACGTTCTGTAACTGAGGGGCTCACAGGAAGCCCCTTCCCCTCTGAGCCTCAGGCCTCCCATTTCCGGTCCTGCCTCCAGGCTGCCTGCCTGCTTTCCTGACCTCCTCCCACCCCAACCCAGGTCCTCCTGGGCTTCACAATGAGTTCCCTGCACTTACCAGAGGGACTCTGTTCTCTGACCTCAGCCACTTCCCCTCCTGACCCCCTGCCCCCTCCACTGCTCTCATGGACCCCAGCTCCCACTTAACCTCAAGTTTCAGCTCAAATGTATGATGTGTGCCTGTGGTCTGCCCGCTTCCTCACTGCCCACGGGCCCACATTGCTCCCGTCCTCCCCACCCCAACTAGGCCTTAAGCCCCTGAGGGCCTCAGCCCCTTCCATCAGTTATCCCAGGGTCCCATCTGCCCTGCCACTAGTACCAGCCAGAATGCCAGCAAGAATGGCCCCCAGGGCTCAGACACACACTCCACCTGGGTAGCCAAGCACCCCAAGGGGCTTTGGAAGGAGTAGTGACTCAGAACCAGGACCCGGGGGGCCCACGAGGGTGGCAGCTGGGGTCTACTCCACGGCTGTCTATTAACTTGAAGGCAACAAGGAGCAACTTGATGGTCGTAGGTCTCAGGAAGGAAGGGCCTGGGGTGAAGGGTAGAGGGATGATTTTAGGTGATGAAATTGTCCTGAAATTTACTGGGGGAGGCTGCACACATCTGCAAATATTTGAAAAACCACTGAATTATACACTTCACACGGGTGACTTGTAATGCCGTGAATTATACCCCCATGAAGCTGTTTTTTTTAAAAAAAAAAAAGTCTTGAAAACAGAAACCCATGACCTGTCAGGATGGACAGCAGAAGAGGGCAGGACAGTCAGGTGCCCTGCTCGCTGATGGGGACCTGTCTCTCTCACCTCCCTGGACCCCCGTTTTCTCATGCAGGAAGGGTAATGAGCTGTACGCTCCTTAGAGCGCGCTGAGACAATGAAAACGCGAGGGAATGGAGGGAAGTACTGGACACAGGACCCTGGGGAATTCTCAAGCTTGAATAAGAGAACCAACAAGAAGAGAGTGACTGTCGTTGTCCCGGCATGCATCTGGACCAGCTGCCCCACACATCAGCACTTGCTCCTGCGCCACTCGAGCGTGCTGAGCCACTCCATCAGCACCTGGCTCCCGGGGAGGGGTGGGCTTCCTTCCTGGAGGGGTGGTGATGGGGGAGCCGAGGGCACAGCCACTGCCCTTCCGTCGAGGCAGCTCTGGGCTCTCTCCCAGAGATAAGCGCCGCCTGCCCGGCAGGGTCCTAATCGGCGGGGCTCGGGGCTCGCGGGCCGCTGCTCCTGGCTGTCAGGAGGACTGAGGGCCAGGGGATGATTAATGAAAGAGAAGGAAGTGTAATAATGCGCAGCCGGCCCGCCAGGAGCATAAATCTCTCTGGGGACTGCAGAAAGCATGGATTCCTCCCTCTCTGGGCCTTGAGAAAGGGCATCCTCCAGGTTCACCGGAGTCTGAGAAACCACCGCAGGCGTTAAATCAAAGCTTACCTGCACTCAAACCACACAGGAACCCGCTGGCTCAAACGTGGGCCTGAAACAAGGGCAAAAGGGCCCTGGGTTAGGGACATGCTGGGTGAGAGGCCTGGCTGCAGTTGGTGATGGTGAAGACCAGCCAGCATGGGCTTGGGCTTGGGTTGGAATCCAGCTCTGAGACACTGGGTGAGGCCCTCAGTTTCTCTGCTTCAGCTGCTTTATCTGGACCGTGCCCCCCCACCCCCGCAACCCCATCCCCAGCATGGTATTCTTGTGGGGATTGCCTGGGCCACCTGGACAAAGCACTTTGTGGGGAGCCCGGCTGCTACAAATACATGTGGCCATGCATTTGACCAGCAGCATCTCAGATGGTCACTGTATACTCTCAAGAAAGAGGAATTATTATCGTCCCTTTTTACAGATGTGAAAACAGAGGCCCAGAGCACAGCCCCACTCCTCCAATGCTCCCCAGTGGGGATCACCCAACCCTCACCACACTGCCTTCTGGCAGCCTGAACAGGGAATTGGAAATCCCGTGGCCTGTCTCTGCCTTCTCAAGGGCGGGTCCTAGGACCTCCCCCTCGGACTTCATGCTACCATTTGTTAGGACTGACTCCAGCCCTCAGCGGCAGGAACAAAGGTCCCCTCACCCTCTCATGGCCCCCACAGCCTAGGTTCCAGGGGCCTCATGTTTATCTCCGCAGGGGACTGTCCTCCCTTGTTCCTCTTCCCATCTGTCCCTCTGGCCCGTTGTCCCTCTTCATTTTACTCTCAAAACGTCCATTTCGCCCCACTGAGGTCTGCACAGTGTACGGGCTGCTCCGAGGTCAGAAACCCAAGCCAGGCATAAAAAGGGACGGACCCCTTGATGGTTCTAGCAGCTGCCGAGGGAGGGAGGGGGCCCCAGGCAGCCCCCAGCTGCCCACCCGGAGATAACCCCTGACCCCTCGCCTGTCTCAGGGGCCATCAACAAGTCTGAGCCCTGGGAAGGCCCATAAATCCTCAGTGTTGCCCTCTCAGGATTCTGTCCCCTGCCTGGGAGAAGGCATTTTCTATCCCCACGGGAGGCCACCTGAGCACTCATGGAGCTGAGGGCACTGGCTTCTTTGCAGATTCTGGGACTCCTGCGCTGCAGAATTCCATCCTGTACCAGAGCTGGGCAGTGCCACCCATGGGCAGGGCTGGAATGGGCACGCACTAGCACCCCTCACCAGAGCTCACTCTCATGGCCCCAAAATGCACCCCTCCTGTACCTCTGTAACACTCAGGTGAGAGATCAAGAGCTCTTGGGCACAAAGGGGAGTCACTTATTATTCAAGAGACCACCCAAGTTTAGAGGACAAGATGGGGTTATTTTTTTTTCTTTCTTTCTTTTTAAGGTCAGATAGTCACCTGGTCAAAAATTCAAGATATAAGCAAGTATCTCCCTCCCAACATTTCCCACAGTCACCTTTCCAGGGCAGTATCTAGAGATCTTTCAGGAATATAAACATATAATTATGTGCATGTAAGCATATGAATACATACACTTACACATGTACGTACACACTCACATAAAATCGAGTAGCTTTTCATTCAACTACTTTGGTGATCATTCCACATCGTTACATAAAGAGCCTTGCATTCCTTTTGATGGCTGCATACTATTCCATCAGGTGGCCCATTCATTGTCTGTTTATTTAACTAGCCCCCTACTGATAGGGCCTTAATGACAAACGTCACATTTTCCATGGATTCAGGTATTAGGCAGCTCCTCCGCTGTGGCCAGCTGGACTCCCGGGCACTCTCAGTCTGGTCTTCCTTTTTCTTCCTCACAATCTCTGCAGCCGCCTTCAGTTCAGTTCAGGTCAGTCACTCAGTCGTGTTTGACTCTTTGTGACCCCATGAATCACAGCACGCCAGGCCTCCCTGTCCATCACCAACTCCCGGAGTTCACTCAAACTCACATCCATCGAGTCAGTGATGCCATCCAGCCATCTTATCCTCTGTTGTCCCCTTCTCCTCCTGCCCCCAATCCCTCCCAGCATAAGAGTCTTTTCCAATGAGTCAACTCTTCGCATGAGGTGGCCATAGTACTGGAGTTTCAGCCTTAGCATCATTCCTTGCAGCTGCCTTAGTGGGGCCCAGCTCCAGCTTGAGGCTCTGTTCATGGCTGGGTGCATCTTTAGATGCACTCTTCTTGCTGATTTTGACCTCCCTTCACACAGCATAGCTTTCTCTTACATCTATAACAGGAGCATGGTAGGTGTGGGATCATCCTCATTTAAAGGAGGGCAGGAAAGATAAGTCCCGGTGGAATGATTCCCTCTCCAACTGCCCCACGGGCCATAAAAGAGCAACTGGTTTTGTAAGAAGGCACTGCACGTGGTGGGAAGGGGGGTGCCCAGTGGAGCAATAAAGGATTTGGGATCTAAGGGCTGTGGGTGGGCACCCCAGTCACCCCATTTATTAACCTGGGCCACCCTCAGCCCCCACACCTGCTCAACGGAACAGGACACACATGGTACATTCACATGAGGAGCATTTATCTGTTCAGTCCTGGGCTCTGAAGTCAGCTTCAACTGGTCCAAATTCTACCTCTGCTTCTTACAGACTAGGGGACCTTGGGCCTACCTTCCATCTCTGAGCCTCAGTCTGGACAATTACAACAGGACCCCCTCGTGGGCTTAGGGGCTTCTGTGATGATTCAAGAGATGAAGTGCAAGCGTTTAGCCACTCCACATAACCCTGTGAATGGCAACTGCTCAAGACATTTTCGCTTCTGTTGTTGTCATTGATGTTCTGTGGTTGTTGCCCCAGCGGTGGTGGCTGATCGGACACACTGCGCTCTTCCCCACTGATGTCCCCCACAGGCCTCAGTGCAGTTGTTCAAACCCCAAGGCACTGGCGGGGCTCGCAGACTTGGACAGCTGGCGGGGATTACCACGTCATCATTGCTCGCAGGTGCTCACAGGCCTGCTTCCTCCCCAAGCCCCCACTTGCCGCCTTGCTTGCTAGAACACACACGATGACTTTGCTGGGAGAATCCTGCCTAGAGGCAGGGGAGTGAACCAAATGACCTTTTGACCTCACTCCCTACCCTGACTTCAGGGTTCAGGATCGCCCAGCAGCTCAGGGGCCAATGAAATGAGCCACTCTTTCCGGAAATGGGAGGTTATACAGCTTGAACAGCGTTCCACAGCTCCCAGGGGCTTTCAGATAAGCCTTGCTCCAGGCTCTTTTCTCTCCAGGACTTGTGGAAATCTCTGGGTCTGTTTGACATCAACTTGTGTCCTCCTGATCCCACCAATGACCTTCCATTGACCTTTGGATGCTGGCGAGAAAACGTCATTTTTCCCCTAACCCGTTGAACTCTCAGAAATGACAGGGTGGCGGAGGCCAGCCTGGCTATCCCCGCCGTCACCGTGGCATAGAGAAGGCGTCCATGCCCAGCCCCTCACACCGAAAATGAAGTGAGGTCTTCCTGAGAGGGTTTCTCCTGTGGGGCACGGGAAGAGCGAGCAGGAAGGCCGCAGGGCGGCCGATAGGACACCTAGAGGAAGAGGAGGAAATGGCCAGCGGAGTCTAGACGCGTTATCTTGCCCCCCGTGCGGGCACCGGCCCACGCTCATCCATCGTTCCTGGAGCCGACTTCCTGCCGCAGGATTTACGCCAATGACTTCACCCTCTTGCTATCTCGGCAGTCCCGCTGCTGCCCGCTCCGGGTTCTCAGGAATTAGGGGCCAGATAACAAGTCTAGACAGCTCAGAAGTTTTAAATGGATTATTCTCCAGGGGGCGGAGGATGGCCAGTGACCGCTCTGGGGACCGGACCGCCTTCCGACTCCCTCTGCCTGCTCCCCCACCCCCACTGCCCAGAGGTTGAAAGCAGGCACCGAAGAGCCACAAGCCGCAGGGTCCGCTCCACCTGGCGGTCAGTGGGAGCTCCACACCCCACCCCCGGGTCCCAGTTCAGGGAGGACCCTAGGGGCTGCCTCGGCAGAGCTGGATGAAGCCCAAAGGGCACTCGAGTTCAAAAACCAAGGGCAGTGGTGAAGCCACATGCTGCATGGAGCCCGTTCATTCCGACCTCAAGTGTCTCAGAGGAAGCGCTTGTGCTCTGCCGTAGGGTGACCTCGGCACACACCTCCACCTGCCTGGGGGCTCCGCTGATCTGAATCACATCCTCTCGCATGCCGTGTGGCAGCCCCTTTGCCTTCTTTTCCCACCCTTTGCGTGCTGAACCATGCCCTCCCCAAATCCCCATGCGGGAGTCCCAACACCCAGCACCTCAGAATGTGCCCTTATTTGGAAGTATGGTGTTAGTCAAGATGAGGTCACACTGGCGAGGGTGGGCCTCCAACTGACTACAACGTGTCTGGATAAAAGGGGGACTGTGGGCACAGAGGGTACATGGGGCAGAGATGGTGGGGACATGTCTACAGGGAGCACAGGGTGCTCCCGGGCCGGGAGGCTGCAAGCAGGTGGAGCAGCCCCACCGCGCCCTGGTCTCGGACATGGGGCCTCCTGCCTGCAGGAGGCATTTCTGCTATAAAAGCCCCCTGACAGCGGCGCTTTGTTTTCTGCAACGCCATCAAACTAGTACACAGCCGCCTTCCTGAAGGACTGGGCTCAGGAGTGCCTGGGGACCTCAGGAAAGGGGCCACCCCTAAATTATAAGCAGCCCCTCAGGCTCCCGGCAGCAGAGCTTCTGTGGAGTCGTCTAT
>SJYQ01009295.1:160698-193870 GCA_006410935.1 Redunca redunca
TTGCAGGGAGGAGGGCTGTAGGGTCTCTTTTATGAGGACACTAACCCCTTCACTAGTCTCCAGCCCTGTGACCTCTCACCTCCCAGAGACCCCACCTCCCAGCACCACCATCCTGGACATTTGGATTTCAGCACGTGACTGTCAGGGGGACACAGCAGGTAATGTCTAAATTTATCATGGATTTCCTGTGCAATCTCCTCCTCTATCATTTCCCTCCAAGAGACGTGGACAGAGAACATGGGTTGATGTGGGCTTGGTGCAGAGGGAGGGCCCTGTGGAGACGACAGGCTGTGCTGTGCAGATGAGGCAGGGCTGCATGGGGTGCACGGGGTGCCCTGCGGTGTGTGAGCTGTGAGCTCCAGGAGAGCCCAGAGCCCCAGGTGGGGGTGGAGGCGGGGGCAGGGGCGGGGGTTGTTTTACAGTTGGCACTGGCGCTGTGGAGCAGGAGGGTACATTTCCTGTGGGAGCGGCGTGGGTACACAGTGGACATGGGATGAGGGACCCCACTTCCTGTGGGAGTGCTGCGGGACAGAATGGACACATGAGGAGGGACCCCACTTCCTGCAGGAGTGGATGAGTACACAGTGGACACATGAGGAACCCCCTTCCTGCAGGAGTAGAGCGGTTACAGAGTGGACACGGGAGGAGGGACCCACTTCCCACAGGGGAGGGATGGGGCGGGGGTGGCCTTTGGCTGCTTTTAAATGCACAACATGGACACAAGCACTGACACTGAGAGGCGGTTTGCCGAAAAGCCATGAAGTGTCCAGAGAGAAGTCTGTCATGACTAACTACCCCTGCACCACTCCACACCACCAGGTGCATGGACGCGGAGCTGGGGGCAGAGGGTCGGGCGGCACCCCCACTCGGAGAGCTGCTTGGCAGCCTCTAGTACAGCGATCCCAGCCTGGGAGCTTGTGCACAGACACAGGCACCAGGGAAGGGCAGAGCAAGGTTAGCCTGGGCAGCTTGCAAAGGCGATGGGGAGGTTAAGTTGTAACCTGAGGACTTTGGGGAGCTCTGAGGGTCATCACAGGTAGATTTGCTCTGGGTCACAGGTTATCAGAGACTGTGCTTAGAGTCAGGGGAGCAAGGAAACAGGGTTTTATGCGGTGTCCGTAAGCAAAGACAGGAAACGGCAGAGACTTTCTCAGACCAGGGAGGAGGGCGCGGGAACCACCCCCAAAGAGATATGAACTTGGCAAATGTGTGAGTTCAGCTCCACACATGCCTGAGGGCCATTTCAGCACAAAAACTCGGAGAAAAGAAGCTGTCGGCCAGTTCCCTATTCCAGGTTTACCAAAGTGTGTGCCTCAGAACAGCAGGCCCAGACTATGTCCCTGCACCACACACACATGCACAAACATGTGCTTATATACACATGCACACAAATGTGCACACACACATGCACACGTGCACTCATACACACACCCACGCATACACACGCAGATATACACATGTGTGTACACACGTGCAGCTGCACACATGCAGACACACACATCCATGCACAAGCATGAGCATATTCATGTCTACACACATTCATGTGCTTGCACACACACGTGCACACATATGCTGATATACACACGTGTACACACATGCAGACACACACATATCCATGCACAAGCATAAGCATATTCACGTGTCTACATTCATGTGCTTGCACACACACATGCACACACATGCTGATATACACATGTGCACACACATGTAGGCACACAATGCACCCATGCACAAACACAGGCACACATGTGTGTTTATACACATACATGTACGCACACATATATCCACACACATGTGGACACATACGCAGACACACATGTGGACGCACACATACATATCCATGCACACACACACACACACACACACACATGGGCACACAGGTCAGTAGGCTGAGAGTTCGGGGAAGGTTGCTGACATCATCCTCTTGGGAAGTCTCACCGGACAAAAGTACTTGGTCTCAGGAACACCTACCCCTCCATCTTTTCAACACTTTTGCTGAGAAGTCATTCATACATCAGACCATCCACCCATTTAAAGTATGCAATTCAGTGGGTTTTAATCTATTCACAGAGTTGGGCAACCATCACCACAATCGATTTTATAACATTTTTGTCACCCCCAAAGAAACTGAGTGCCCGTTAGCCACCACCCCTGAACCCCCACCTCCCCAAGCTCTTGGCCACCACTAGTCTGCTTTCTGCTCTGCAGACGGGCCTGCTATGGGCGTGTCCCAACCAGTGGATCTGCACAACATGTGGTCTTTGGCATCTGACTTTCTTCACTCAGCATAGTGTTTCCAAGGTCCATCCGTGTGGTAATGGCTATGTCAGCGCTTCACTCCCTTCTTGGTGAGTAATATTGCACTGCGTGGATGGACCCTGTTTTATTCATCTTGTGCTGTTTCTCACTGGTGCACCAACTCTAGTCTTGAGGTGAGGGTATGGTCCTGAGTTTCAGGTATTCTGAGTGTTTTCACTGGGTGTGCTGCCCAGTTGGGTTCCAGAAGTTGACTTGTCTGAGAACGAGTAAAAGGGCAGCACGCCTGCCTACACTAGCGATACTTTCCACACGGAGGCCCCAGCTGCCAATAACACCATAGGCAGGCAGAGTAAGGTGCCCTCCCCCCCCAGTGTCCAGATGACGAGGACCCTGCCTGATGGCACCGCAGTGCTGGCCCCTCTCCCTCCGTGGACCTTGACAGCTCCCCTGTCAGTTCAGAGGTCATCCCTCCGTAGCATCCCAGGTGTCTGGCCATTTCCTCACTGCAATGTTGCGGGCACAGAGTCCAGGCTTATGGTTCTGATGGACCCAACCTGAGCTCAGGTCCATTTCACAGCCTTCCTCTCCTGACACAGAACTTCCACCCCCACTTTCAGCACCCCAGGGCATCACAGACACCAGAGTGACTTCCACATCCCAGTTTCCCTAAACTACATGGTGTGGCTATGGCAGACTCTGACTTCACTCAATTCCCAGACTCAAGTCAGTGCTCCAGCCTCGGTGCACCCAGCATGGGCACGGAAGAGCCTTGTCACTTTGGGGACACAGTCATCCTCTTATCACTTATGCCTTCAAAGCAACCATATTTGGGAACTAGATATTTTTCATAAATAAATAGGTCAAAAGCTGATAAAAATCAATACATCTGAATCAACGCACGGTTCCTGGTACGGCGTTCCAGCGGATATCTTGTGGCCCGGCGGGTCCCTTTGAAATGTTCACAACAACAGAAAGGCTTGTTTTCCATCCAAAGCAAATGGAAATACTCGCAGGAGGGCAAAAACAAATACTGTGCAGGGGCTGGAGCATTTCAGACAGCCCAGCGGAACTTTGGGACCCAGGAGATTCACAGCGCTCTGCAGTGTCCACTTTCCCAAGGGGTGCAGGGGGGTGTCCCCTCTGTTCATGCAAGGACACGAGACTGTCTCGGGGCTGGAAGAGTGTGTGAGAAAGAACTCAGAGCATGCAGAGAGGGGTTTCTGAGCCAGGCAAACCTGGGTCCCATTCCTGCTGCCCCTACTTATCTGGATTCCTTCCCTCTCAGAGACTCAGTTTACCTGTCAGCCAAACAGGACAACAAGGGCTAACTTAGAGGGGTGTGGAGAAGGTAAAATGAGTTACATGCATGGTTAGGTCAGTCCTCAAGTTGTCCATGTTATAAATGTATCTGTACCACAAACTAATGAGCTACATTTCAGTTCAGTTCAGTTCAGTTCAGTCACTCAGTCATGTCCGACTCTTTGCAACCCCATGAACTGCAGCACGCCAGTCCTCCCTGTCCATCACCAACTCCCGGAGTTTACCCAAACTCATGTCCATCGAGTTGGTGATGCCATCCAGCCATCTCATCCTCTGTCGTCCCCTTCTCCTCCTGCCCCCAATCCCTCCCAGCATCAGAGTCTTTTCCAATGAGTCAACTCTTCACCAAAGTGGTGAGGTGGCCAAAGTATTGGAGTTTCAGCTTCAGCATTAGTCCTTCCAGTGAACACCCAGGACTGATGTCCTTTAGGATGGACTGGTTGGATCTCCTTGCAGTCCAAGGGACTCTCAAGAGTCTTCTCCAACACCACACTTTAAAAGCATCAATTCTTTGACGCTCAGCTTTCTTCACAGTCCAACTCTCACATCCATACTATGGAAAAACCATAGCCTTGACTAGACGGACATTTGTTGGCAAAGTAATGTCTCTGCTTTTTAATATGCTTTCTAGGTTGGTCATAACTTTCCTTTCAAGGAGTAAGTGTCTTTTAATTTCATGGCTGCAATCACCATCTGCAGTGATTTTGGAGCCCCCCAAAATAAAGTCTGACACTGTTTCCACTGTTTCCCCATCTATTTCCCATGAAGTGATGGGACCAGATGCCATGATCTTAGTTTTCTGAATGTTGAGCTTTAAGTCCTTCTCAAATAGCTCATTTTCCATCTGCACCATAAAATCCAGCATGGATCCATTATACTGCTGTTTCATGTCATTTTCAGAACCAGTAAGCGGAAGTACCTTCCAAGAGTTAGGCCCTGTAGGGAAGCCTTGTCTCTCCAACTGCTTATAAGGCCCAGGACAGGGGCCATGCCAGGCTCTCCTCCTGGGAGATTGTGTGAAGGAGGGACAACTCGTGGTCACAGTTACAGTGACCAGTCCCGCTGCTAGTACTGCCTACATCACAGCTCACTTCATCCTTGTGTCAGCTCCATCACCCCTGCTTTATAAGCTGAGACAGAGGCTCCGGAAGGCTGTGACTGCCCCAGCAGGATCCAACTTGCATGCAGTGGGCCAGGATTCCAACCAAGACAAGCAGCCCCTCGGTGTCCACATGGGGAAGAGAAGCAGGGGCGGGGCAGGGAGGCCAGCTGGAGGACAGCCGGGGCCACGGGCCAGGGGCGACATCCAGAGTGGACACGCTTCGGAGAAACCAGGAGAGAAACACACACTGAAGGAATGTAGCACAGGGCAGCCACAGTGGACAACAGGCTGCCAGCTCCCCAGAAGCTTTACACGGAATTAGCATATGAACCAACAGTCCCACTCCGAGGTATGGCCCCTGCAGTGGAGAGCAGGTGTTCAACGACACATACACAAATGTTCTTGCCTGCACCATTCACAGAACCCGCGAAGGTGAAAATGGCCCAAATGCCCATCGATGGTGGATAAACACAGGTGTAGCCGCTCCATACAATGGAACACTGCTGAACCACTGAAAGGGGTGAGGTCCTGACACACTCCACAACACGCAAGGAGCTCGAGGGCACCACACTGAGTGAGCAAAGCCCATCAGAGAAGAACACATATTTATGAGTCCGTCTGTATGAACTGTCCAGAACCTGTGCATCCACAGAGACAGAGAGCAGACGGTGGTTTCCAGGGGTGGAGGAGGGCAGGAGGAGGTGATGGCAGCATGGGTGCCCAGGCTTCTTTCGGGT
The DNA here is from genome assembly GCA_006410935.1 of Redunca redunca. Classification (NCBI taxonomy): domain Eukaryota; kingdom Metazoa; phylum Chordata; class Mammalia; order Artiodactyla; family Bovidae; genus Redunca; species Redunca redunca. The sequence goes on from SJYQ01009295.1 coordinate 166,117, forward strand.
GACTAGGACATTTGGACCCAGTTAGAGGTGGTGATTGCACAGCACGCTAAATGCACTAAGCGCCACGGAATTGTCTGCTTTATATCATATTTTATATCATGTGAATATATGATATATCACATGATATATTTTATATCATGTGAACTTCATATCAACAGACAGAAAGAAAAGGGAAGAGGCTGCTACACAAAAAAGCTGCAGAGATGTCAAGATCTATGTGCCGCAGCACAGAGGAGGGCCCCCAGTAGGAATAGGCAATGTCCACCCTGAGCAGGGACGTCCACCCAGGCCAGCTCAGAGGCAGGGTCAAGATGCTGCTGAGGCGCAAAGGGGAGGGCCCAGGGTTGTTCTTGCCAGTGTGCCCGGTGTGTGGGTGTGGACCCAAGGCCCCGCTCAAAGAGGCAGGCACTGAAAGGCAGTGGCATGAGAGTGATGCCCACTTTGCCAACAATGACAGTCTTTCATTCACTCACTCATGACACAGCACTAACTGAGCACCCGTTATACCCATGTGGCACCACTTAGTAGACAAGGAAGACCCAGTTCTTTCCCTTGTAGAAGCTGTGTTCTAGAAAGACACACAGGTGATTAGCAATTGTGATGAGTGACCTGGAAACAGAGTAGGTGCCCCAGTGAATTTCAAAGACCCTTGACCTGGCTGGTGAGTCAAGGAAGGCTTCCTGGAGGAAGTGATATTAATCAAGGAAAGAGAGGAAAGGAAAAGTGTCCCATGAAGAGAGGGTGGCATGAACCAGAGCCTCAGAGGGAGCACAGAGAGCCTGAGGCATGGAAGGAGAGCAGATCTGATGGGAGCTCATAGAGGGAGGGGGCCCAGCAGGTGGTGACAGCAACAGCCAATGCTTATTAGATGTTTACCATGTGGTAGGCAGGAGGAGGAGGGGACGACAGAGGATGAGACGGCTGGATGGCCTCACCGACTCGGTGAGTTTCAGTGAACTCCAGAAGTAGGTGAGGGACAGGGAGGCCTGGCGTGCTGCAGTCCGTGAAGTGGCAGAGTCGGACACGGCTGAGCGACTGAGCTGAGCTGAACTGAGGCATGGAGCTCAGAGCACTACACACATGCAGTCCTGTCATCCCCATGGCAGTCTGGGAGGTGGGTGCTACTCTTGTTTGTATTTTCCAGGTGGGGATGCTCAAGCAGGGAGAGAGAAAGGAATTCACAGCCCTCGGCCTGGGACAGAGGAGCAGGCTTGCACCCAGCCAAGGGGTGACAGAGTCTGGGCTCTGAACGGCACACCCAACACTCTCAAGGGTGGTGGGAGGGTCAGGCTTGCGTCGTGAGGGGAACAGGAGAAGCTCATTCTCATGAGCTGCCAGGCACGAGCGGCTGAACAGGAAGACCAATGAGAAGATAGGGTTCACATAAATTTTCACTGAAAGTCATGAAAGTTTTCATGTTTAATGAAGGTTTATGTTCACATAAAAACTTGTGAATGCGGTTTTATTCAAAGCAGAGAAAGCTGACACAAGCCCAGTTGTCTTTCCCAAGGTGAGCATCACACAGAGAGTGGTGCAAGGCCGTGGGGAAAACTACACAGCAATGGAAAGTTGCAGACACATCAGACAACACAGATAAGGCGCAAGGAAATGAACTGAGAGAGAAAAGCCTGTCCCAAAAGGTCACACGGTGTGACTCCATCTGTATAACCCTGTGGACGTGACAAGATGACAGAGGTGGAGAGCAGGCTGGCGTCTGCTGCGGAGGGCAGGGGAGAGACGGAGGCTACAGAATGGGGGACGAGGGACCCTTGGGGTGCGATGGAGCTGTCCTGCATGCTGACTGGACGAGTGGACCAGTGTCACAAAACTGCACAGGACAAAGCGCATGCGCGCGCGCGCGCGCGCACACACACACACACACACACACACACACACACATGAGCAAATGCCAGTGAAATCTGAACAGGGCGGAGGGGCCGTGGTACGGTGGGTTTCCTGTCAGTGTTGCCACACTGTGGGGATGCAGGGGCTCTTATGGGGGACCTGGATGAGGGTGTCGGGGGTCGCGCTGTATTACTTCTTACACCTGCCTGTGAATCTACGGTGACCTCCATGTTAAAAGTTTTTTTTTTTTTAATAAAACTTAATTGAATGTCATAAAAAATAAAAATAAATGAAACAAGAAGAGGGTGTCACCAAGTGGGAGATGGGGGCGCCCTGGGTGGGGCAGCAGCAGGAAGACTAGGAGCCAGGGCAGTGATCACGCAGTCACTCCCCTGATCACGCACAGCTCTGAGCCGCTGCGACCTCCTCGTTCTCCCACCCAAGGGCAGGGCAAGCTGACACAGGGCTTCTCAAACCGGCCGCCCATCAGCGCCATCGGGGATGAAGACTGAATGGGCCTCAGGTGGGTCTCCGGCACTGGCATTTTTTTTAAGCCTCCCCACATGTTGGGAGTGTGGGCAGCTGGGGTGAGAGGAGCCCATATCGCCAAAGGCCCCCACTCTTTAGGGTGGAAAAGGGGCTCTTTCTCAAACCAAAGGAATTCAAGGCCCGGGAAAATTCCACACCCGCAGAGACGTGGTGAGGGTTGGTGCAGGCCGTTCTGGAAATTCTTTTTATTCCTCCTGTTCCCCCATCATTTTCTCAAGGGAAAAATAAATACCAACATCCCCTTTCGTGTCAAAGTGACGGGTGTGTATGCCATCAGCGTGAAAAGTTATGCCCTGAAGCCCAGCTAGACGACCAAACGAAACCTCCCTGTCAGTGAGGGGATGTGTCCAATATTTCAAGCAAGACGGTTGAAAGCTATTTTTGTAACGTGACTCTAAGTGGATAATGTAAGGCTATGGCGAAGCCCGGGGAATGAATACATTCTTGTTTGCAGTTCAAAAATCAACAGCAGACTCTAGGGCCTTCGAATGTTCCTGCACAAGACGCTCGGTGTCCCCGGAGCCGGCCGGTGCAGTGGCTTGTGGTGGCTTGAGGCAGCCAGAGCAGGGACAGACCCCAGGCTCCCCCCGCCCAGTGCCAGCCTGGGGAGCAGAGGGCTGGCGTGGCCACCCAGTGTCGCTGATGACGACTTGTGTGCGTGTCAGTGTTGTCCCCAGGTTCCAAAGCTCTTTCCAAATCTAAGCTGCAATCTGCAATGAAGGTCCTGCCTGTGTCCCTGCTCGCCCAGCCTCCATGGGCCCCGCGTGCTGAGAAAGGCCTCTGCTCTCTCAGGCTCTTCCTGGAGCGGGTGGAAGCCCGTCCCCAGCATCAAGGCTCGAGCACTCGGCTCCAACGTCCTCAGAACATCCTGCCTGAGTTGTTAGAAAACTCATCCAAGCTGAGTGATCACTGGGCCCACATCTGCTCTGTGGTTCTGTGAGCCTGCCTGCACCAGGTGCAGAATCCCACGTGAGAGTCCACTCTCCTGCCGCCAAAATCCATCAGCTTCACTGGATTCTACAGGAATCCCGAAGCCTGACCTCACTGCCTTAAGCTGGCATGACTTCACGGCTCCCATCCACCGGCACGAGGCTCCATGTCACGCCACACTTAGGGCTTCCAAATATCTTTTTCCTTTATTGCAAAAGCCATGTGTCCACCTTCCAGAAAGATGAGGAAGTCCAGACAACATCATGATGTCTGGATTCCAGACTCTGAAGCTAAAACTCGAGTGTGAGGATGTCTACTGCCTCCCACTCCAAACACCCACGGCGCCCAGCATTCCAGGGTGGAGCCCAGGTCTGGTGCTCCCGTGGGCCTCCAGGCCCCTTGCTCCCCATCTAGCTCCGGACACCTCTGAGCTGCTATAGGAAAATTCTGCACAACAAGTACATGGGCATTTCCAGACCAGCATCCAGCAGATGCCAGTGCTGTCTTGGTCCAGTGCCCCCGCAAGCACACGTGGGGACAATGAGCTTTTCTGGAGGTGCATGCAGGAAGTGCCTGGAGGGGACTGGGGGATGGGAACGAGAGGGAGGAACCAGCCTGGGGGCATAATGAGAAGGGGTGGGGTGCTGGCCTGCTGGGGACACTTGGGCAGCCATGGAGGACACCTTGGAATCATTGCCCTGATGGACAGAAGGGCTGGGCGTTTGCCCACCTACTCCCACTTCTTACATGGGAGGGGTGCACTCAGGGCACTGAGCCCCTGCACGGCCCCACTCCATCTCCACGCCAAGAGAGCATACGGAGAAGAGAATCAGGTGCTTACAGAGGGGAGGTCGGGATGATGCACTGGGGCGTGAGGCGACCTCTGGAGGGGACAATGGAAGGAACTAGTCACTAAGCAAGCGGCCACTCTGTGCCAAACTCCTTGAGAGGGACCTGCATGCATTTCCCATTTTCTCACTAATCCTGAACGCGGCACGCAGTGAGGAGCCCCCACGCTTACCCTCATTGTCAATAAGAGATGCTGGAGTCCAGGAAAGCAGAGGCGCTTGCCCGTGGTCACCTGAGCAGCTGGTAAAGGCACATTTAAACCTGTTCTGTGGACGCCAAGTCCATGACCTTGAGCGCCATGCTGGGCGCCTCCCTGAGGCAGAGAGCTGTATTCCTCCTCCTCGAGGGGTGGGCGGGGAAGGTGGTAGCCACAGAGGAAACGCTGAGTCACAGCACCTGAAATTCTGCTGATCTGATGTGTCCCAACACTTTTAGGAAAAACAATACACCCTCTTTGATCCCTGTCCAGGTCCACAATGGGCTCAGGTTCAAAATCAACACGTTCCCGAAGTGTGGAAGCCCTTGGGTTCTGGGAAAGCAGGGAGAACGGGGTTTCTTCTTCCTGGAGTTTGCTCAAGATCTCCCCTCCCCGTGCCACACGGGCACCTACGATGGGCAGCGCTGCCACTGACACCTGGGCACTGATGCTGCAGCATCGCTCAGCCCGGGCCGGGCGGAGCCTCGAGGAGAAGCCTCAGCAAGACGTGGGCCTGTCTCCCTGGACATCAGCACCAAGACCAGCTGCAGTCACGGGCCAGCGAGAGGGAGAAAGCACCCCGAGGCCCCCAGCGCCATCCCAGCTCCGCCATCAACATGTGGGAAGACGTGTCATAGTCGGTGAAGCACTGAGTCTCGCGGGACCCAGACGTGGAATACGCATCTGAGTGTGACCAGGAGGACTTCGAAGCATGAGATAGAGGATCCTTGCTGAGGCTTGTCGGTGACGTCTGGTCACAGCGATGCCCCTGCCCCCTGATCAGCACTCAGAGCCTCAGAGCCAACAGCCTCTAGAGCCTGCTTCTTGCCATGAGGCAACCCTGCCCTCTCTGTTTTCTTCTCAGGAGGAGGAGACGGGGGGTCCAGAGAGGGCCTTGGAGGCCCGCCATGCAATACCCTCCTCTGTTCTCAGGCCAGCTGACAACAGGGAAACTGAAGCCAGAACAAGGTAGGCAAAGTTTCTGAATCCAGTGGGTGATGTGAAGTGAAAGCCACTCAGTCATGTCCGATTCTTTGCGACCCCATGGACTATACAGTCCATGGAATTCTCCAGGCCAGAATACTGGAGTGGGTAGCCTTTCCCTTCTCCAGGGGATCTTCCCAACCCAGGAATCGAACCCATGTCTCCCACATTGCAGGTGAATTCTTTACCAGCTGAGCCACCAGGGAAGCCCAGGAATACTGGAGTGGGTAGCCTTCTTTCTCCAGTGGAACTTCCCAACCCAGGAATCGAACTGGGGTCTCCTGCACTGCAGGCAGATTCTTTACCAACTGAGCTACAATGAGAACACCCTACCCCAGGGGTGCCTACATCCCCTCCTTGGGAGCTGAAAGCCTCTCGGATTCTCTTCAGACCTGCAGCAGAAGGAAAGGCCTGTGCAGGGGAGCAACCGTGATTTTTGGCTCCATTCTCGATGAAGAGGATGTCATGGAGGCGGCGGGGAGGTGAGGGCGGGCTCGGTCAGCATGCCGGCACTCTCTCTCGGGAGGCGAGGGGCCAGCTCTAATGAGAATACATTTCCTGAGAACGTTCCACTCCCTCCGAAGCACTTCTAATTATGTCTGGAGTCTTTCCTTCCTATCCCACAGGATGAGCTGGGCTTTGCACTCAGGACTCTTATCTCTCGAGTGGCAGCCTGGAGTCGAGCCAGGAGCCTCAGAGTCGGAGCAGGAGGGGAATCCCGGCCCCTCAGCGGTGGCCCTGGAGCGTGGCCCACCTGAGCTGCCCTTTCTCACCTGCCGTGTGCAGGTGTCCTAGGACGCGCGCTACAGCAGGATGGTGGAAGCCCTCCGGCTTGCCAGTGGCCCCCTGCCCTGAGCACTGACTCTTCCTGCCACAGTTCTGAGGGTGGAAGGCAAACGGCAGCCCCGCCCCCGCCATTTTCTCTACTGCCTTCTCGTTCTTAAAACCAAATGCTTCTTCAAGAACAGATGGGCAGCTGGGCCAGCACATCCCTACTCAGTGTCACAACCCACCTGGGGGTCCCCGACCATCTAACAAGGCGTTATGCAATTCCCACAACCAAAAGAAAACTCAATTCTCTTTACACCAGTAATATTGTAATAAATCATTACCCTATAATGCTGGCGGGCTTCCCCGGTGGCTGTAGTGGTAAATAACCCGCCTGCCAATGCAGGACACGCAAGAGACATGGGTTCGATCCCTGGGTCGGGAAGATCCCAGGACGATGGCATGGCAACCCACTCCAGTATTCTTGCCTGGAGAATCCCATGNTCTCCGGTGACCAGCGGCCACTGGGGAATGTCTCCATTAGCTAATGGTTTTCTAATCCCTGAGGAATGTGGGTGATGGGGGAGATGTTCTCAACCTGTTTCCCTCCTCCAAAAGCCACCTTCAGCACAGAGCTTATGTCATTCCTGACAGAGGACGTGACAAGATTTTACAAGTGATTCCTTCCCAAGAAAGTGGTTGTCATACCTGCTTCTTTGAAAAGGAATCCAAGCCCAGATGTGCCAGGGCCATGCTGAGAGTTGGACAATGTTTTCAGTCCTCGATCCGATCTCTGCCTGAACCCAGTGTTCTGAAATATGTGCGGATGCCTTCATGTACATTATCATGTTTGCTCTCCATAACAACTCAATATGTTAAAAACTGTCAACATCTCCTGTTTGTGGATGAGGAAATCAAGGCCAAAAGATGTTAAATAACTCACTCAAGGTCACTCGGGTTCGATGCCTGGGTAGGGAAGGGAAGATCCCCTGGCATAGGGCATGGCAACCCATTCCAGTACTCTTGCCTGGAGAATCCCATAGACAGAGGACCCTGGAGGGCTACAGTCCATGGGATTGGGAGGAGTCGGACAAGACTGAAGCCATTTAGCATAGCAAGGCCATTCAGCTAAGAAGAGGGAAGCTGGGGTTCAAGGCCAGGAAATCTCTTCCCAGAACCCCATCACCAGTCACCTGACCTTCGGTCTGGACTGGTCGGGATGGCCCCCTCCCACTTCTCCCTGCTCTGCAGTTCAGAGAACTACATTTCCCAGGCTCCCTTGCTCTCAGACTCCTGGGGAAGCTCAGTCAGTGGGAGGCAACGGTGCAGGTAAAAAGCTGGAGCATTTCTCCTTCTTTCTCTGCTCCTCCCCTGTGGGAATGTCCCTCCTTCCGAGGTCCCAGTTCCCACCAACCTTCACCAGGTGGCCCTGGCTCCTGGGTTCCGTGACACCATCCCCTCCTGCAGCCCGGGAAGTGCTCGTGGCTTTCCGCTCTTGCTAATCCAGGTAAGCACCTCACTGTCCCTCCTTGAAGTCTCCACTCAACCACCACCTACTAACCCACGCCACTGGGCTAGATCCTCTGGGTAAAGCACCTGGAGAGGCTGCTGTTTGTGGGAGGGACATGGTGCTCACGGAAGAACAGGCGGGAGGGAGGGCGGACATGCAGTGTGTACAGACCATCTCCATGGCATCACCCTACATGCCTAACGGGTGCCGGCTCACTTCGCCCTCACAGGAAAACCCCGAAAGTGGGTGCCTTTATTAGCCCCATTTTACCAAGAGGGAAGCCGAGCATGTAAGGCTAAGCAGCTTGCTGGTCGGACAGAACAGAGATGTGATCCACACCTTCTCTTCTGGACACCAGACCCCAGAGCTGCCCCCAGTCCCGGCCCCACCCACCTCCCATTTGTGCCCTGCAGGAAGAGCCCCTGCACCTGATGAAGGCCAGCCCCAACCACCCCCGAACCCCGTGAGGAACATCGCTCATGCCACCTTCTGTCCCTTGGACTCTGGCCGCTTCTGAGTCCCTGGGCCTCCTGTGGCCACACTGTGTGGCCTGGGCTGGTCGCCCTGGGCCTGGAGCCGCTGTGGCAGGCCCAGATTTATGGCTTTGTTATTACCGTGTTCTGGAGTTTTTACAGCCCCGTGCTCCCTGGAGAACCCCAGTGCTTTCTCTAGGACGTATCAGTCAGACGGCGGAGGAAACATCCAAAATGCTGGGAACATCCTGTGTCACGGTGTCTCCCCGGCCCCCAGGTACCGGCAGCCTTTTGTTTGCAGCCAGGGGGAGGAGGAAACTGATAAAGGGGAGGGGTTGGGGGGGCGCAGCCGGCACCTCTGTGCCCTGGCTTGTCCTCCCCTACGACAATGTCCCCGGCTTCCTGACCAAAACAGTCATCACCCTGGGCCCTCTGATGTGTGGCCAGCGCTCATGCAGGAGCGAGCCCTCTTAATTAGCCTCTCACTCACTCCTGGGGGCAGAATGCTGACTCCGCAAGGGGCCCGCGCGCTCGCCAGTGGGGTCCGGTGGGGTTTTGGGCCCAGCACGGGAAACAAGGCACCATTGTCCGGCAGCCACCCCTCCCCCACTGCCGCCTCCCTCTCCCAGCATCCTCTGGGCCAAAGGCTCACTCAGGGAAATTCGGTGAAATTCTGAGGCGGGGTCAGGGCGGGAGAGGGGAGACGGGCCTGGGAACAGGCAGAAGGACGAGAAAGGGAGAGTGCCAATCAGGATTACAGTTTTTGCCTGTTTAAGAAGCACACACTACTAGTGAAAGAAATAATAATCAAAATACATAAAGGTCTGCAACCATAAACACCAAATGGTGAAAGAGGGGTGTTTTCAGATTGATGGCAACAGTCTGTTTTTTTTTTTCCCCCTTCAGACTGTTCTGTACTATTTAAAAAATGTTTAATGAGCATCTACCACTTTTTTATGGCAAAACTGCTTTGATCTAAGAAGTGTAACACTCTCTGATGGTCTCCTGCCAGTGAAGCCAGGAGCAGAGGGGCCTTGGGGAGGAGTGGGTGTGCAGACATGGCCGACCTGTCTCCCTGGCGTGTGGGTGGGACGGCTTCTGAGTCCCTCCCTGTCCACGGGTTCTAGATGCTTCCTCGCCCTACTGGGAGGAGGAATAGCTCTTACGGGCCCCCTGCCCTGGGCCTGTCTCCCCTCTGGCAGTCACAACCCTCACGGAGCCCCCAGACCAGGGGTGGCAAACATGAGACCAGAGAGGCCCCCGGTGCCCAGTAAGGGGCCAGGTGCTCTCAGGACGCCGGGACCAGGCCTCAGGGAGAGCCCGAGCCTTGTCCGCCAGCAGCTGCGTCCACAAGTTGACCTCCTGGGCTTCGCAGTCACCGAGCAGGCCCCGGGTGGGCAGTGGTTGGACAAGGACACAGACACCAGGAGCACAGTTCAGCCTCCCACCTCCAAAAGATAGGCCACCCAGGGACTGGGCCTGGTGTCCCACCCTGAGAAACAAACGCAGCCAGTCCTCTGACCTCCAGCTCACTCTGACCTGCCCCCAAACCCAGGCTCCCGCTCCCTGTCCAAGCAGCTGCAAGGCCTTGCCAATGCTTTCAAGCTCAGGTTTTCAGCTTCCCCAGTGCAGGCTGCCACTAAAAATACAGCGTTATTGACGGGCACCATGTGGAGGGCTGTTTTCGGTGTCAGCAAAGCACACTAGAGCCATTCATAATGCTGGTGTGAGGGGCAGAAGAAATGCCCTGTCTGGTGACAGATGTCCCCACATCCAGACTCCAGTCTGAGCAGGCCTCTGAGCTGCATGCAGAGCTGGGTCCCTCTGTGTGTAGCTCTCCTCAGGACCAGCCTCTCAGAGCCTGGGAAGGTGTGCCTTTTACGATGGGGGAGCTCCCCAGGCCTTGCGCGGGGCCCTGCCTTTACTTCACCTGTTTCATCTCCCATGCTCACCCAACAGCATCACTCACAAGGAATTGCCATTTCCATTTCAGAGAGGGAAACGGAACTGACACTTCCCAGCTTAGAGGTTTTGCAGCTGCCATTTCTTCTGCCCAGAATTCTTTTCTGTGTGATCATCACACAGTGGACCAGTGAGTCAGGCATGTGAAGCACTCGGGAGTCTGGCTGCCCTCAGGGACCACCCTGGAGGGACCATGTAGGGAGAGGGGTGGCCAGGTAGTTCCAGGTACTAGGAGGTGAAAAGCCTTCGAGATGAGCCCAGGCCCAGCTCCCTGCAGCCGTGAGAGAAAGCCTGAGTGAGAACTGCCTGGAGAGCTCAGGCACCCCCAGACTCGTGAGCTATGGCTTTGGAACAGTTTGTTACGCAGCATTAGCTGACTGCAGCAGACCTGTAAGACCAACCCCACTATGCCTTCTGGGGAGAGGGCATCTGATGCCAACAAGCTACCATGAGGAAGCTCTCTTAGCAAGAGCCCGGGGACCTTGGGCTGCATCTCAGGAAAGTGCCGAGGCCAGGGCTGTGGGGAGGATGATCACACTGACTGGGGGTCATGTGACTTTGCAGACAACGAGGGAGGGAAATGGCAGCCCACATCTCCACCCAAATCCACAAAAGCTTCTAAAAAGGAAACCAAGCAAGGAGGCCAGGAAGTCATGCCTGAGTTCTGCGGGTGTCAGGAATTTTCACATGGGTTTCCCTTCCATCCTCCCCACCGTCTCGTGATTTAGGTGACATCAACGGCCCTCTAGAGAGGAGATCAGAGACACAGATCAAGGTGTCCACGGGCACAGCCACAACCACCAGAGCTCAGATTTGGACCCGATTTGTCTGATTCCAACTTTCTCCGTCAGTAAGCAAAGCACGCGAGAGGAAGGAGAGGGGACATTGTCCTCCCTGCTGGGACCCACAACCACAGAACTACGCAAGGTAAATGCAACAGAGATTAGAATTCTGAGGTTTGTTCTCATGGGCCTCAATATCTGCTCTTCCACTGAAGAGAGGACCTCGTTCACAGCTGTGTCCCTGACACCTGGAACAAGACCTGGCCCTGAGCAGATGTGCAACCAGTATCTGCCCGAATGAAGAAATGCACAGGCCCAGCAGTTGATCTTGAGTTCTAAAGGAAGGGGCTGGGCCGGACAATGCCCATCCCCGCCTCCTCACTGAGGGGGTTCCTGATCAGTGACATCACCCTGCCTTTGCCCCCAGCCTCTGCCTCCCCAGCACTGTCTTAGGAAGGTCTGCCAGGATCTGCTGCAGAACATCATTGAGATCAAGGTGCTGTCTGCACACGATGCAAGGCCCTGCATCCAGGGATGCTAATCCCAGGTCCCGGATAAGAAGCTGCACCTAGACACGAGGTGTGACAAGCAGACAGACTTTCCCCAGGGGAGTGGGTATCCATCTTTAAACACTTAATGTACCATATATTCATTGTAAAACAGCAAACACAGACTAAAGGAACGAGGTTGGGAGACCATAGGGGTGGGGGAGCGGGTGAACTCCATGGTATCCCAACACCCAGAAGTGACACACATTTTCAACATCCTGGTGTGATTTCAGATGCTTTGGGAAACAAACAATTTTTGAGCTTTTTACTGAATATGAACACAGGGTAAAACGCACCCTCAGAAGTGTATACAGACTTAAGGGACATGAGTCTGAGAAGACTCCGGGAGGTGGTGAAGGACAGGGAAGCCTGGCATGCCGCAGTCCATGGGGTCACAGAGTCAGACACGACTGAGCGACTGAACAGCAGCAACGTAAGCGAACAGTTCAGTGACCTTTGCCACCGAAGCAGGCCCGTGACCTCTTCCGGGGGGCATGAACACAGAAGGTACAGTGAGCTAATCCTGTTCTGTTTCTCCCACGTTCTTATGAATGTACTTTCCTTCTGTCCCCCCGACAAGCCTGCTCCTGGTCATGTCAGCCCATTCCTTCGTAGGGCAACCCCCCAACCAGAAGAGCCCAGGGGCACCGCAGGGGCTTCTGCAGGCCGTCAAGGTTTCCCATGGTGTGCAAGACAAGTGTGTGTCTCCAGCTGTGCTGCACCCCCAGAACAGACACCCCCATGTCCAGCTCTACTTTGCATCCCCAGCCCTGGGGTCCCACCCTGGAACATCAAGGCTCCTCCCGAGAGATTCTAGACAGGTAACCCAGTCTCCTAAGACCATGCGAGCCCTGGCATGCCACCTCTCAGTTCTCCCATGGGCTCTGGGAGAAAACAGGAGCTGCCTCCAGACCACTCACTCCCACCAAGACTTCCCGGAGGCCCAGTGGCCAGGACGCGGAGAAGACTTATCAGCCCCTCGGCCCTGTAAAAAGCATTCTGTCAAAGAATTTAAAAAGCACGTCTCATATTGAGTGTTTGGAGAAGGAGCAGGGACGTAGAACACGTTGGTCCCTCGGTGGCTGTCCAGAAGCTGGGCATCGGGTCCCGATGGACAATCAGGGAGGCCTGCAGAGGCCCAGGGACCAGGCAGAGAGAAGCTCCTGCCTGCCCAGCACGGAGTGCCTGGACGGGAGGCCACACGGCCTGGAGGGAACCAAGGATGAATAGGGAGGAGAGGGAGAACCCAAGAGGATGGGTCTGAGACTGTCGCCGACAGAGCACCTGGCCATGTGGTCACACGCAGAGGTCACTGTGACTGGGGGCAGGGCACCACCGTAATGACAGATGACAGGTACGGGCCATCGCCTGGTGCTGAGCACTGTGCTAAGCCAAAATCTCACTTTATCCTTCACAAGATGGGTCCTCTAAAGGTCATGTTTCAGAAAAGGAAAGTGGAAAACCAGACAGGGTAAGTAAACAGCCCAGGTCACACAGCTGCTAGCCGTAACGACTATTTGGAACTCAATCATTCCACACCCAGACTCCTGTGATATGAGGGACAAAATCTTTCCTTTTTGCCGGAGAGAGGGCTCCACCAAGATGCTAAAAGCTGGACACACATTTTCTCTGTGAACCTCACAACAGCCCCATCAGCAGGCCCTATGATGTGCTCCTTCTTATAGCAAGGTAACTGAGGCTTGGAGGAGTCGGTGATGTACTCAGCGCCACTTGGAGTCGGTGTGTAGCAGAGCCCGGTTCAAACCCAGGCCTTACCGGCAGGCTCTTATTCCCTCAGCTGTGGCCTCCTTTGTCCCCTTCCCCCAGCATAGATGGAGAAACTGGGACTCAGAGGACACAGGACATGTCCAAGCGCTCAAGACACCAGCGGGGAGCCATCAGGACTCAACCAGGCCCTGTCCCCGCGCCCATCTGCTCTGCCCAGCACAGGACGTGGGGTTCTGCTCCAGGGTTCCATGGGACACTCCCCCCGGTCTGTCACAGCTGGGAAGAGACTGGGGGTCACCCTGCCTTTTCTGATATCCCCCAGAGGGTTAACAAGGAGTGGTTCCCAGCCCTTCTGTCAGAGCCCATGGCCCACTCTTTCCACAGGGCCCCCAGTGCGGAGAATGACCACAGCCCACCGATCACTGTGGCCCCAGGGAGAAGACGCTGCTTCAGTGACACGCCTGGAACCCTCCCTGCCGTCCTCTGCTGGAATCACCGGATGGCCGGGCCCCAGGAATCTGCCTGCTCGAAGGAATCAAACCCACCGCTGTGCTGCCCACGCGCAGGACCCGGAGGGTCTCTGGGAATGAGGTTTACGAGGCAGCTTCTGGATTTGATTACAAGTCAATCTGCTCCCTGTCTCGACCCCTCCACCCTCCCTGCCCTCCGCTGCAGGAAGGTGACGCTGGCTGATTTCTCAGCAACTCCCTCACCTCTCGCAGACACAGGCTGGGAGCCAACATCCCCCCTAGCCGGTGCACCTCACGGATTACAGCACCACTGAAGCACACGCGGGCTTCTGAGCATCTGCTGGGGGAGGTGTGAGTTTCCCGGGGCTGCTGCAAGAAGTTGCCTCAACAGAAATTGATTGCTTTGCAGTCTTGGAGGCCAGAAGTCTGAAGTCAGGGTGTGGGCAGGGTCACAGACTCTCTGGAGGGCCTCTGGGAGGGTCCTTCCTGCCTCTTCCAGCTCCTGTGGCTCCAGGTGCCCTTGGCTTGTAGCCGCATCCCTCCAAGCTCTGCCCACGTCTTTACATGGCCTCTCTGTGTGCTTCTCTCTTCTGTTGTCTCACGTAAGAAATCTGTCATTGGATTCCGCACCTAACCAGGCAATCCGGGCTGACCTCATGAGGCTCAGTCTAATCATGTCCGCAGAGATGCCATTTCTAAACAAGGTCACATCCACAGGCTCTGAGGATTAGGACATGCCCGTATCTTCTGGGGGAGCAGGGGTCACTGTTCACTCCGCTACAGTGAGTTTTCTTCTTTCTTCGGAGCAAGTGCACAAAGGCCCATCACCTCCCAGGGCTGTTCCTGAGAAGAACCGAGCTGGCGGGTGGCAGGGGGCCCGTGCTGTGGCCTCAGGTCTGAACCCTCGGGAAACCCTGGTCCTCCACCCTCCCACTGCTCAGAGCTGAGCACGCAGTACAGACCACAACCAGCCCAACGCCTGGCCGCCTTTGAGCTTCAGGCCAGTGGAGGAGAGAGACTGTAAACAGACATGAGAATAAATGGATAAATAAACACACCATATGGTGATTAAAAACCACCACCAAAAAAAAAAAAAAAACAAAAACACCAGGGTGAAGATGGAGAATGAAGGAACAAGAGGGCTTCTTTAGACAGAGGCTCACTGGAGGCCTTGATGACTGACAACCGAGCTACAGAAGAGAGAAGGCAGTCCTGAGGATGGCCGGGGGCTTTGCAGGCAGAGGGCAGCGCCGTGCGAGGGCCCTGCAGGAGACCTGGGTCGGTAGAGCAGTGGGGAGGCCCAGGGGTCAGGGGTCGACCAGGCAGGGGCTGAGGAGCCCTGGGAGGGGTTGTGAAATTTTCCCTAACTGCGCACAGAAGCTGCTGGAAGGTTTCCAGCAACGAGTGATAGAGGCAGATTTGCCTTCAACCAGGCACTCTGGATGGTGAGCAGACGGTAGAGTCCAAGGAGGAATAAGCGGGCGCTCAAGGGGGAGGTGCTGAGCAGGGGGGAGGCATGGCTTGTGATCCTGCTTCTGGCCCCGGCACCCCATCTGGGCAGTGAGGACGGGGAGGGCCCACAGACCACACTCAGCCAGTTGGGAATCACACGGAATCATACACCCCCGTCCCTGCACCCACAAAGAGCAGCACAGCCCCCCTGAAGCAACCAGTGAACAGCTCCATCTCAGAGCATCTTATGGGACGTCGGGCCAAGAACAGGGCTTCCCCACCTCGGCACCGCTGGCGTTAGGGGCCAGATGATTCTTTGCGGGGGGCTGTCCTGTGCACTGAAGAGTGCTGAGCAGCACTGCTGGCCCCCACACTAAGCACCAGGAGCACCCCTCCCCCAGTTATAACCACCACACTGTCTGCGGGTATTGCCGGGTCCCCCATGGGGTA
Source organism: Redunca redunca (assembly GCA_006410935.1). Lineage (NCBI taxonomy): Eukaryota > Metazoa > Chordata > Mammalia > Artiodactyla > Bovidae > Redunca > Redunca redunca. The sequence continues at coordinate 181,613 of SJYQ01009295.1, forward strand.
CAGTCACCCGTGGGAACCCCTGTCCTGGAGGATGGCCAGCACAGCCTGGCATAGCACAGGGAGCTGCGGTGTGCACAGGCACCTCCCACCCTGGACTCTCCACCCCAGAGCCCCACATACCCCCAGGTCCATCCCCAACACCCCCTCAGGGTCTGCAGCTGCTCTCTCAGAATGCTTAACACCCCTTCTGTGTCCAGCAGCCGTGGACGGTGGGTGCTAGGGGGCAGGAGGACTGTGTCTGGGCCATGTGACTAGCTGCACACCAGCACAGGTTCCCGGAACACCCGCTCCCTGGTGGGTGACGGGCTTTGATGGCCTGCCAGGGATGACAGCCGGGCCCTGTTTGCATCTCTTATCTGAGAGCTTTGCACCAATATTGCCTCCTGTCCCCTGTGCCCTACGGTGGTTATCAGCAGGCGGCCACAGCATCTGTTGTGAGGTGAGGCCCGCAGCGACCTTTCCCACGCCCACCTGTCTGCACCCAAGATCAAGGCCCCTCCCTTCACCCGGACCTTCCAGAGGGTCACCCCCAAAAGACCTGTCCTCTGTTAGAATTTAGCGCTGTCCCCATGAGTGCTCCAGAACCCTGTCACTTCCAAGAAAGAGCCCCAGGAATGTGAACGTTCATGAGGAGGAACCCTGCTGCTTTCTGTTTCCAATAAGCCAGCACATTGGAACCACCTGGTAAGTGTGTCCTGGGGCAGCTCGGACAAAGAACCACATGCCCGGTGGCCTGAACAACAGAAACGTCCTCTCCCGCAGCCTGGAGGCCCAGAGTCTGAGATCAGGGCCACTTCCTTCTGGATCTGTGAGGACGCCCTGCCAGGCCTGTCCCCAGCATCACCCCGATCTCTGGCCTCCTGGCACAGTGGTGTCTCCCTGTGAGTGTCCCTTTCATAAGGACACCTGTAAGCCATAGAGGATTCAGCCCACTCTGATCTTAACTCAGTCTTAACTTGATCTTCATCTGCTGATGAAGACCCTGTTTGCATTAAGGTCTCGTTCACAGGTCTTGACGGGGTGGGTATTTAACACTGTTTGCGGAGACACAATTCAACCCCTAATTTAAACTAACACATTAAAGCCCTGCCACACCTGGATCAAGGAAAGCAGGATGTGTGAGGGGAGGCGGGGGGTGGCAGGGCCATTGCATGTGCGGAAGCTGAGGCTCCAAAGCAGGAGACAGAGACCCATGGTCACCTGCGGCTGCAGGCAGCCTGCAGCTGAGGTCCGCTCCTCCTGGTCCATGCCCTGCCCTCAGCAACAGGCTGTCTCTGCAAAGCTGGGTCAAGACTGCCAGGCTCAGTCTGTACTGGAGGACGGGGGCCCAGGGCAGGGCCCAGAGCTGAGCTCTGAGAACGCGTCTTCCAAACTAGCACTCTGTGCTCTTTGGGCTTTCACCTCGCGACCCCAAATGGTATGTGGGTGTGTGGTATAAGATTCAGAGAGGCAGCTTTGCTTTCTCAGTGCCGCCCAGCTAAGCAGGGGAGGGGGATGGGGGAGGATTCAAACCTAGGCTCGGTCAGCTCCACAGAGGCTCAGGTTCCCCAGACGACGCTGCCCGGGAAAGCCAGAGCTGCCAGTGCTGGTCTGTTACAGGCAGTTATGGGACATGCTTGACTGAATGACAGCAACTTTCCTGCAGTAGATTCGAGAACAGCTCAGGATGAGACAGACCCATGCTCTCGACCCAGCTCTGCCACTTACTAGCTGTGTGGCCTGGGGGAAGTACCTTAACCTCTTTGTGCCACAGTTCCTTCACGTGTAAAACAGGCATGAGAGCAGCACCTACCACTGAGGGTGCAGGGGCATTAAACACAGGAACATGAACAACACGCTTCTCGTGGCGCCTGGAGCCGCGTCGGGTCTTGTCATTTCCGAAGGCAGCACGAGGCTCTGCAGACCTGGGCCAGCTGTCCCCCAGCAGCTTCCCCCAAATTTATGTTTCAGATCAACTCCCGCCCCGTCCCCACTCACATCCCCCATGGACCATGACATCTCACTCCAAGGCCTGTCAGAGTCACTATTAAGGAGATAAATTTCTCGCCGGCCCTTGCCCGTCCTCCCTCCACCCTCCGCATGGAGACTGTGCTGTTATAAATGTGTCCAGCCTGTGAAACCTGACCTGCCGTGCCCCATAAAGGGGGTGCCTTATCTGATTGGAAGCCAATGCCTGTGCCACCATCCACCCCAACCCTGGGCTCCAAGAGATGGTCTGACAATGAGGGGCTCTGCTGCTGATTCTAGTCTAGGTGCCCCACCCCCAGGGTGGGCAAGATTCCACAGAGGGTGGGCAGGTGCAATCTACGTTAACCACAGGAGTTAGCAAAGTTGGAGGCAAAGAGAAGAATGAGCCCCAACCCCACATCTGGGCCCCAGCCCATGCTCTGAGATCTGTCCTGCCATGTGTTTTGAGCAATGACAACATTCTTATCTGTTCTTCCACAAAAGAAACTTACTGGCTTATGTATCAGAGCAGCCCAAGGGTAGTTTAGGAGTTTCAGGCAAGGCTTGCTCCAGGATTCAAACATCTCCAGAAATGAATCTCCTCTCTATTTTGAGACTGCACTGCAGGTTCTAGGGACTTGGTGCAATGTCTTTTTCCAGGGGGAGGGGAATTTTTTCTGTATATTACATGCACACATACAGAGTGAAAAAAGTGCTTTGCCATTGGCCCAAATAAAGTGGCTACTATTGCTAAAGACAAAAATTAATATTTGATTTTGGCCCTCTGGTTTATGAAGCCCTGTGCCTGGAAACTTTATTTAACAAATAAGTACTACATATGAAGTACTTACTATATGTGATCTACTTTAAGGCTCTTACCTCCTCTCCAAGGGGAAAAGCATCTACAAACCCATTTTACTGATGAGAAAAACTAAGCGAGTTATTTAATTTTGCCAAAGGCGGAGTAGAGATTAAGCAGAATGCCATCTGACTCCAGAACCTGTGTCCTTTTCAGTACACTCTCCTGTTTCCTTTGTCTGAAAATCCATCATTGGAAGATGAAGTAATTTCAGTGCATTAATAATCTGAGAACATGCCACATTGGGCTAGTCCTTTCCTGCATTCACAGACTCAACAAATATTAAGGCATCTTTCCAGGTAGGCAGACACGGTAGTCATAGAAAAGGAGAGACATTTTTCTCCGCCCTCAAGAAACATAAAATCTGATGATAAAATATGACTGCTGCAACCCATATAATCCACGTGAAAATCCTACAGGGCACAGAGAATAAGGTCTGCTCTGCTGGTGATGAGGACATTCAAGGTCAAAGAGGCGCCTGGGCGTGAACAGCCGAGCCAGAGTTTGCCAGTCCCATACCTTCAGTTCAGGTCAGTTCAGTCACTCAGTCATGTCCAACTCTTTGTGAGCCCGTGGACTGCAGCACGCCAGGCTTCCCAGAGCTTGCTCAAACTCATGTCCATCAAGTCGGATGGACAAGTCCCATATCTTGCCCCCTTTCAATGACTGATAGCTGTGTTCTTTCGCTAAAATGCTATGAATTTTTTATAATTTTATTCATTTCTTTATTTTTGGCTCTTCTGGTCTTTGTTGCTGGGTGGGCTTGTCTCAGGTACATCAGAGCCTTCGCAGGGGGCCTAGATGCTCTGCTCTACCAGCTCCTCTGCTGACGGCTGGGCAGTGAGACTGAGAGCAGCAGCTCAGAAACCCGACTGAGTTTACTGGGAAGAATGACATCTTACGCAGACCTGGAGAGCGGATATATGGGAGGGGGTGGGGGGAGGAAGGCGAGGGTGGGATGAATGGAGAGAGTAGTGCAGAAACATATATACTGCTGCTGCTAAGTCACTGCAGTCGTGTCCGACTCCATGCGACCCCATAGACGGCAGCCCACCAGGCTCCCCCGTCCCTGGGACTCTCCAGGCAAGAACACTGGAGTGGGTTGCCATTTCCTTCTCCAGTGCGTGAAAGTGAAAAGTGAAAGGGAAGTCGTTCAGTCATGTCCGACTCTTAGTGACCCGATGGACTGCGGCCCACCAGGCTCCTCTATCCATGGGATTTTCCAGGCAAGAGTGCTGCAGTGGGGTGCCATCGCCTTCTCCGACATATACACTACCAGGTGCAAAACAGAGAGCCCATGAGAATCCGCTGTATGATTCAGGGAAATCAAACCAGTGCTCTGTGACAACCTAGAGGCGTGGGAAGGGGTGGGAGGTGAAGGGAGGTTCAAGAGGGACAGGACATATGCATAGGGTGCTTAGCCACTCAGTCGGGTCTGACTCTTTGCAACCCCATGGATTGTAACCCTCCAGGCTCCTCTGTCCATGCGATTTCCCAGGCAAGAATACTGGAGTGGGTTGCCATGCCCTTCTCCAGGGGATCTTCCTGACCCAGGGATTGAACCCTCATCTCCTGCATTGCAGGAAAATTCATGTTGATGTATGGCAGAAACCAACACGATATTGTTATCATAAAGCAATTATCCTTCCATTAAAAACAATTTAAAAAAATTGCATCTTAGTCTGCTTGGGCTGCTACAGCAAAACACCAGAGACCAGCAGTTTAAACAACAGAGAGCCTGTGAGAATCCGCTGTATGATTCAAGGAACTCAAACCAGTGCTCTGTGACAACCTAGAGGTGTGGGAAGGGGTGGGAGGTGGAGGGAGGTTCAAGAGGGACGGGACACGGTTCTAGAGGGAAGGCCACGATCAGGGTGCTCCTCTAGTGAGAGCCCTGCTCCTGGCTCGTGAATGGCTAGCTTCTCACCAGGTTTTTCTCTTCCTACAAGGACACACTAATCCCAGCGAGAGAGCCCTACCCTTGTGACCTTCCTAAGTCCTTCCCAAAGGCCCTGCCCCCAAACACCACCATGTTGGAGGTGATGGCTTCAATATAAGAATCTGGGGAGAAGACATCAGAAACTGTGCTAGAACAAGGGGTGAGAAGTGAATATCCTGCTATTTAACCAAATAAACTCTACAATGATGATGATGGCACAGGGGCAGCAGGCCTAAATACACCTCAGGATGACTTCTCTGTTAGAGGCACTTGCTCAGATGTCCTCTGAGGAGCCCGTTACACGACTGACCCCACTGCAAATTGCTTTTCCACTTGGTACTCAACGGAGGAGACAACCAGACCTGGTAAATTACTTGAAGCCTCAAGATGGCCCAGTTGCAGTTGCCCTGTGTGAGCCCACCGGCAGCCTGGTGATTGACGGCTAGACACGTGGTACAATCCATCACGAGGGCCTGACTTGGGAAAGACAGATCAGTGGTGGAGCTAAAACAGATGTCGGGGAGGGAGGGGCACCGAGGAGCCTGGACAGTCGGCCTGGGGGCCTGGCTTTCTGGCTGCGCCAGGAGCTGGTACACTGTGTGCTTGACGGCTCAGCAGAGGCAGTTCTTCTCTATGACCACAATCTCGGGTGTTGCTCTCTTTAGAATAAGTCGATAAAAACTTAAATATTTAAGTATAACTCTCCAACATTCAGAGAGCTATAATAAACAAACTCTGTCCTTTTCATCATGGGGGACTGGAATGCAAAAATAGGAAGTCAAGAGACACCTGGAGTAACAGGCAAGTTTGGCATTGGAGTTCAAAATGAAGCAGGGCAAAGGCTAACAGAGTTTTGCCAAGAGAACACCCTGGTCATAACAAACACCCTCTTCCAGCAATACAAGAGATGACTCTACACATGGATATCACCACATGGTCAATACCGAAATCAAATGGATTATATTCTTTGCAGCCAAAGATGGAGAAGCTCGATACAGCAAAAACAAGACCGGGAGCTGACTGTTGCTCAGATCATGAACTCCTTATTGCCAAATTCAGACTTCAATTGAAGAAAGTAGGGAAAACCACTAGACCATTTAGGTATGACCTGAATCAAATCCCTTACAATTATAGGGTGGAAGTGACAAATAGATTCAAGGGATTAGATCTGATAGACAGAGAGCCTGAAGAACTATGGATGGAGGTTCATGACATTGTACAAGAGGCAGTGATCAAGATCATTCCCATGAAAAAGAAATGCAAAAAGGCAAAATGGTTATCTGAGGAGGCCTTACAAATAGCTGAAAAAAGAAGAGAAGCTAAAGGCAAAGGAAAAAGGAAAGATATACCCATCTGAATGCAGAGTTCCAAAGAATAGCAAGGAGAGCTAAGAAAGCCTTCCTCAGTGATCAATGCAAAGAAATAGAGGAAAACAATAGAATGGGAAAGATTAGAGATCTCTTCAAGAAAATTAGAGTTATCAAGGGAACATTTCACGCAAGTTCAGTTCAGTCGCTCAGTTGTGTCCAACTCTTTGTGACCCTACTGACTGCAGAGATGGGCACAATAAAGGACAAAAATGGCATGGATCTAACAGAAGTAGAAGATATTAAGAGGCGGTGCCAAGAATACACAGAAGAACTATACAAAAAAGATCTTCATGACCCAGATAACCATGATGGTGTAATCACTCACCTAGAGTCAGACTTCCTGGAATAAGAAGTCAAGTGGGCCTTAGGAAGCATCACTACGAACAAAGTAAATGGAGGTGATGGAATTCCAGTTGAGCTATTTCAAATTCTATTTGAATTAAAATCCTATTGAATTGTAATTCAAATCCTATTGAATAGTTGAGCTATTTCAAATTCTAAAAGATGACGCTATTAATATGCCATTCATATCGCCAGCAAATTTGGAAAACTCAGCAATATCCATAGGCCTGGAAAAGGTCCGTTTTCATTCCAGTCCCAAAGAAAGGCAATGCCAAAGAATGTTCAAACTACTGCACAATTACACTCATCTCACACGCTAGCAAAGGAATGCTCAAAATTCTCCAAGCCAGGCTTTAACAGTACATGAACCGTGAACTTCCAGATTGTTCAAGCTGGATTTAGAAAGAGCAGAGGAACCAGAGATCAAATTGCCAACATCTGTTGGATCACAGAAAACGCAAGAGAGTTTCAGAAAAAATCTACTTCTGCTTTATTGACTATGCTAAAGCCTTTGACCGTGTGGATCACAACAAACTGTGGAAAATTCTTCAAGAGATGGGAATACCAGATCACTTTACCTGCCTCCTAAGAAACCTGCATGCAGGTCAAGAAGCAACAGTTAGAACCAGACATGGAACAATGGACTGGTTCCAAATTGGGAAAGGAGTATCTCAAGGCTGTATATTGTCACCCTGTTTATTTAACTTATATTCAGAGTACATCATGTGAAATGCTGGGCTGGATGAAGCACAAGCTGGAATCAAGATTTCCAGGAGAAATGTCAATAACCTCAGATACACAGATGACACCACCCTCATGGCAGAAAGTGAAGAAGAACTAAAAAGCCTCTTGATGAAAGTGAAAGAGGAGAGTGAAAAAGTTGGCTTAAAACTCAACATTCAGAAATTAAGATCGTGGCATCTGGTCCCATCACTTCATGGAAAATAGATGGGGAAACAATGGAAACAGTGATAGACTTTATTTTCTTGGGCTCCAAAATCACTGCAGATGGTGACTGTAGCCATGGAATTAAAAGATACCTGCTCCTTGGAAGAAAAGCTATGACAAACCTCGATAGCATATTAAAAAGCAGAGACATTACTTTGCTGACAAAGGTCTGTCTAGTCAAAGTTATGGTTTTTCCAGTGGTCATGTATGGATGTGAGAGTTGGACTATAAAGAAAGCCGAGTGCTGAAGAATTGATGCTTTTGAACTGTGGCGTTGGAGAAGACTCTTGAGAGTCCCTTGGACTGTAAGGAGATCCAACCAGTCAATCCTAAAGGAAATCAGTCCTGAATAATCATTGGAAGGACTGATGCTGAAGCTGAAACTCCAAAACCTTGGCCACCTGATGTGAAAAATGGACTCATTGGAAAAGACCCTGATGTTGGGCAAGACTGAAGGCAGGAGGAGAAGGAGATGACAGAGAATGAGATGGTTGGATGGCATTACCATCTCAATGGACATGAATTTGAGCAAGCTCCGGGAGTTGGTGATAGACAGGGAAGCCTGGCATGCTGCAGTCCATCAGGTCGCAAAGAGTCAGACATGACTGAGCAACTGAACTGACTGATGGAATTTGTAGAAAAAATTAAAAATATACTTTTTCATTATTAGTGTATTTGGGGACAATTAATGTCATCTTGCTGTAGGGCCCAATGTTATTCATACTTCGGGGAGCCATAGTGACATCACTTGTACACCCTATGAAGGGTCTTTCACCACAGAGATCTCAGCCAAAGACATTGCATAAATACCAACACAGTAGTCACATTGTTTTAAGAAGCATGTCTAATGTCTTGCCAATGGTTTCCATCCCAAACTGACTGAAATGTAAAGCAAATTTTGACTTTTTGGTTACATTAAAAATTCTTTGACATTGTGCTGGATGTATGTTTCCTACTGAAATTCCAGCATTTCCCTAAAGATTCTAGATTCAGGATACTGGACGGTCTGGATCCAGTTTCCAGGCTTGGGACTTACACCAACTGCCTGGTCTGTGTGAGAGACATGCATGCCGTGGAGTCCAGGGTCTGAGCTTGAAAAGATCCCTGGAGGAGACCTGCACCGGAAGTTCCCCAGCAGTGGTCCTTACACTGGATTCTCTGCAGTCGCTTGGGAGACTCTCGTTCTTCCGGGTGCACGATCAGGCCCACTCCTCCTGGAGCTCCAGGACTTCCTGACTCGGTAGATCTGGAGTGTGAGGGGCCAGGCATTTGTATTTTCCAAATGCTCTCAGAGGACTGGGATGGACGTCCAGGGACATAGCCCTGAACCTGACCCAACGTCCTCGTCTTAGAGACGGGAGTGTGAGCATCCACGCAGGGGGAGCCGATGGTCACAGTGGGTCAGGATGACCTGTAAACTCGTTATGGCAGGTGTCCTCACAAGAAGAGGGAGTGAAGCAGCCACAAAACAAGGATCCCTGGGGCACCCACAGCTGGGGGAGGCAGGGAGTTCCTCCCTGAGGCCCTCCAGCAGGACATGACCCTGACGCCTTGATTCCAGGCTCCGGCCTCCAGGACTGTGAGACAGTAAGTGTGTGTGGCTTCAAGCCCTCAGTGTGTGCAGCCCAGGACACTGAAGAACAAGTGACTCAGGGTCATCTGCACAGATGGGCCCACCCAGCCCTGAGGAGAGGGACGTGTCAACCTGGTGACTGGAGCCTGGCATGCAGCTGCCTCTTCAGAAATGTCTGTGTTAGACGTCCTTCCTCCAGACACAAAACTGTAAGCAGAGATGATGGCAGGGGAGACCGCTGACTCGCCGGGGACGAGGCTAATTTGTGCGGGAGGCCTGGCTCTAAGGGGGTCCTTTTCCAGGAGGGCCGGGCAGGCACAGAACACTCCTGCCAAGCGCAGGCTTCTCTGCATCAACCTTCCCATCTCCGCAGCAGCCCCACTGGCTGGGCAGGAACGCACTTCCTCTGTAGCCAGGAGCCGACAGCGAGAGGCAGCAGGAGGAGGTCCATCCCATCCAGCAGCACCGCAGGCACCCCCACCCCCCACCCACTGCCTCCCGTTGCCACACATCCGCTCCCAGCGCCGGGTGTGCTGAGGAGCCTGGCTCCAGGAGGACTTGCTGCCTTCAGCAGGAGGCAAGGATTCATCAGGACCTGGCACCCATGAGACACAAGCTGTGGTGGGCTGGGCCCAAGGCCCCACCAAGGGGAGGAGGCAATATGGCACAATGGCCAAGGGCACGTCAGGATGGCCCCACCACACTGGGTGTGACCTCTGCCACCGACCAGGGGTGAGCTTGGGAAACCTACCTAACTCCTCGGAGCTAAACCTCCCCATCTTCAAGAGGGGGGAGTAATCTCATTTATCGCTAGTGGATGGTGCTTGGAATAACAGCCACAGTTTTAGCCCAGGAGACATGCTTGGTGAATACGGCCATGGCTCCCGGCTTGATCCTGGCTCTGGCTGTCAGCAGCCACATCCCAGCTGTTTGGCAGCCTCTGGGCAGTTTGGACTGAGGACAGAAGGCCTTTGGAAGCCCAGCGGAAGCAGGAAGCAGGCAAAAACCAGAGGCCTTGGAAGGGGGCTCTGGGCATGTGCGCTGCGTGGACAAGCCCAGCCAAGGAGGCAGGAACACCTGGAGCAACATCGGCTTCTGAGATGGAGGTGGGGGCGGGCAGGGAGCCGAGGTCAGGGAGCTCCCCTGGAGCAGGTCCTGCTCACAGCACCCGCCACTGCCTTCTCCATGTGTTTCTGTCCTGTTTGTAAGAACAGCCAGGGTCAGTCTGAGCCCCACTCAATGCTCTAGGTCTGGCCTCCACTTACTCCACATCACTAGTCATCAGGGAAATAAAAATCAAAACCACAATGAGACAGCCTCATGCCTGTCAGAATGGCTATCATCAAAAAGACAAGAAACAATAAGTGTTGGTGGAGAAAAGGGAACCCTTGTGCACTGTTGGTGGGAGTGTAACTTGGTCCAGTCACTATGGAAAAAGAGTGGAATTTCCTCAAAAAGCTAAAAACAGAACTACTGTATGATCCAACAATTCTACTTCTGGGTATTTATCTGAAGAATATAAAAACAGATGATACCACTCTAATGGCAGAAAGCAAAGAGGAACTAAAGAGCTTTTGATGATGGTGAAAGAGGACAGTGAAAAAGCTGGCTTAAAACTCAACATGCAAAAAACTAATATCATGGCATCTGGTCCCATCACTTTATGGCAACTAGGAAGGGGGAAAAGTAGGAACAGTGACAGATTTCATTTTCTTGTGCTCCAAAATCACTGTGGACGGTGACCGCAGCCATAAAATTAAAAGACACCTGCTTCATGGAAGGAAAGCTATGACAAACCTAGACAGTGTGTTAAAAAGAAAAGATATCAGTTTGCTGACAAAGGTCTGTATAGTCAAAGCTATGGTTTTTCCAGTAGTCATGTATGGATGTGAGAGTTGGACCATAAAGGAGGCTGAGCTTTGAAGAACTGATGCTTTTGAATTGTATGTTGCAGAAGACTCTTGAGAGTCCCTTGGAAAGCAAGGAAATAAACCCAGTCAATCCTAAAGGAAATCAACCCTGAATATTCTTTGGAAGGATTGAGGCTTAAGCTGAAGCTCTAGTACTTTGGCCACCTGATGTGAAAAGCTGACTCATTGGGAAAGACCCTGATGGTGGGAAAGATTGAAGGCAAAAGGAGAAGAGGGTGACAGAGGATGAGATGGTTGGATGGCATCACCAACTCAGTGGACGTGCGTTTGAGCAAACTCCAGGAGATGGTGAAGGACAGGGAAGCCTGATGAGCTGCAGTTCATGGGGTGGCAAAGAGCCAGACACACCTCAGTGACTGAACAACAATGAACAGCAACAATTCAAAAAGATACATGCATATCAGTGTTCATTTCAGCATTCTTTACAACAGCCAAGATGTGGAAAGGAGCTAAGTGTCCACTGAAAATGAATGGATAAGAACATGTGATAGAGATAGATAGACTGCTGCTGCTGTGTAAAGAGACAGTGAAACAGTATGCAGCCATAAAAAAGAACAAAATCTTGCCTTTAGCAACAACATGATGGACCTGGAGGTTATTATGAGAAGAGAAAGAAATTGGATAGTGAAAGGCAAACACTGTATGTTTTCACTTGTATATGGAATCTAAAATACAAATGAGGAAATATAAAAAAAAATAAACAGAAACAGACTCACAGATAAAGAGAAGAAACCACTGGTCGGCAGACAGGAGGGAAGTAAGGGAATGAGCTAAATAGGTAACGGGAGTGAAGAGGTACAAACCACCAGTTATAAGACAAGTAAGTCACAGGGATGTGATGCATCACAGGGGATATATAATCAATCATGCTGTAATAACATTTTATGGTGTATAATGCACAAGGGCTTCCCTGGTGGCTCAGAGGTTAGAGCGTCTGCCTCCAATGCGGGAGACCCACGTTCGATCCCTGGGTCGGGAAGATCCCCTGGAGAAGGAAATGGCAATCCACTCCAGTATTCTTGCCTGGAGAATCCCATGGACAGAGAAGCCTAGTAGGTTACAGTCCACGGGGTCGCAAAGAGTCGGACACGACTGAGCAACTTCACCTTCACCATAATGCACAAAAACATAGACACAACAGTGTACACGTGAAGCTAAAGTAGTATTTTAAGTCAAGCATGCTTCAACTTAAAAAGGAAGAAAATAGAAAGCTGAGCAGGAACACGTGAAATCTGGGGGCCAGGAGAGCTGAACATTCTATAGAGTGGACCGAGAAGGGCTTTCTGAGAAGATGATCTTTGTGTATAAAGCTAAAAGCAGTGAGGGAGTGAGTCACATAGATGATTGGG
>SJYQ01009295.1:194869-273099 GCA_006410935.1 Redunca redunca
CCCCGGAACCTGGAGGGGCAGGAAGGGCCCTCCCCAGAGCCTCTGGAGGGCATGCAACCCCGATCTCCCCTTGGCCTCTGGACCTGGGAGAGGACACCTCTGCTGTTGGGAGCGCCTGGCGTGTACACTGGCTGCCTTGGCCCCAGGACCCTGCACTGCACCCAAGCAGACCACCAGGGAGGGCTCTGACTTACGCCATCTCGACCCATCAGCATCACTGTGCCTGTCACCTCCCTGGCGGCCTTCCCCCACCCCCGGGAGAGGCAGCACAGACGTAGGCTTGTACCACCTTGGTGAGACACCTGCAGCACCAAGCGAAAGGGCAGGGAGAGAGCCCCGTGGTATGGGGCCATCTTCCCTGCCCCTCACCCCCAGGCTTCCAGGCAGGGGCTCTGAGCAGAGTGCTCCGGCCAGCAGAGCAGACTGCGGTGCCAGGTCAACCACTGCATCTGTCTGGCTATTCGGGAGCAGAACCTCGCTCACCACCTTGACCCCAAATCCAGGTGTGTAGGGGTTAGAGGCCGGGCTAAATAGCTTAGAAACACCTTGTACCCTTGACCAAGAGGACCAAGATGCCCCCTGCTACTTTTAGCCCTGAGGGCCACGTGACTGGACCACAACTTCAGCGTGGTGCAGGATGGCTGTGGGCAAAGCAGACGGTGGAGAAGGAGGGAGCTCGTGGGTGGGCGTCCAGAGAATGCCCAGCCAGGCCTGCCTGAGGGCTGCAGGGCCGAGCAACTGCTGTGATCTCGTACTCATCCTCTCCCGCTTACTCCTCACTGCAGCCCTGTGGGTGGGGCCTTGCCGGCCCACCTCAGAACTGGGGAAACCATCGGAGGGCTTGAGCCCCCCATGAAGAGGGGGCTCTACACAAGGAGCTTCCAGACCTCTGGGCCATAGGAGACTTATGTCTGAGAGTATCTGGGGGCTCTGATGCCTGTGGAGTGGAAAAATACACATTTTGATGCACGGTTATGGAATGCACTACAGCAGCAGGGAGAGCTGGCTTCTCCAAAGAGGAGCTTCCAGGGCAGGTGGCTGAGGGGCAAAGAGGGGCCCGGGTCCAAACCCCACTCCATCACTTCCACTGTGATCCCAAGACAGGTGGCTTACTCACACCCGGCTGTCCGGGCTGTGAAATGGAGATCCCGTCCCCAACAGTGGGGAGAACGGGGGCCACAGTGACGGACCTAGCACAGCTCCTGGAGCCGCCACGCTCCACAGGTTGCACTTGACACCCTGCACCCCAGCCTGGCGCTAGAGTGCCCAGCGACAGAGGCAGAGGGCCGGCCTGCCGCCCAGAGACGGGCAGCCCACAGGGCCACAGCCGGGCAGCGAGGGGGACGGGCAGGTGTAGGCAGGGCCAGCCGGGTCCGCTCCGAGGCTGCCTCACCTCTGCGCGGGGCCTGCAGCAGGGCTGTCGGCCGGGCCGCTGAGTGCAGGAAGACGGGTGTTTAATGGAGCTCTGATTACAAGGAGATAGGGCTCCGATGGCTTCCAGGGGCCCCCTTTGTGGGATTAGTATTTATTACGCCCTGAATTAGCTGGCAAGAGGGTCGGCTTCTGTGGAGACGTTCAGCAGAGCCTCGGAGCATAACGTTCCTTTTATTGCTCCATAAACACAGCCCTGCTCTCTCCCTCTTCTTCCTCCCGCTGCCCCCCTCATGCCTGTCTTTTTAAACCTTCTAAACCTTTAATTAGAGGACTCATTGGGCAGAATAATCACAAATCCCTTTCAGCTCTGCTCTTCCAGAGCTCTGGCCTGGAGGTAACCGAGATGGGGAGACCCAGAAAAGCCCCGTGGCATCGAGTAGCCCTACAACCTCTCGTGCGTGCGATGAAATACAGAACTGCTCACAGCTCAGCTGAGCAAGTGGGACAAGGCTGTTAGTACTGCTGTTCATGTGTTGTACACCTCCAGGGCGAGCCACTTCAACCTCACCTCTCTGAACGGAGCTGTGCAGTGCACACCCCATGCAACCGCACGAAGCATCCTATTACTACAGGTACCAGGTAAACATAAAGCAGACACACAGTGTCAGCAGTGGCGTATCAAGAAAAGTGACTTTCCTTGTGTGCTTCCTCTGCATTTTCTAATTGCTCTTCTGTAGTGGTAAGGCTGGCGGAAAACACGCCAGGCCCACTTCCAAAGGCTTGGTGTGTCCATTAATTCCGAACTGGCCACTCCTGGCTTGGGGCTCCCCATCACCAATGCTGAACTGCCTCCTGCTTTTCCATCCCCAAATGAATAAACTACACTTACTCTAACTGACTCAAGCAGATCCCACCTACGGCCCTCGGGGGCCGGCCCGCCCCCACCCAGCCCCCTTCCATTGCCCCACTAGAACCCTCTGCTCCCCATCGCATGGCCTTCTGGCCAGATTTTTCTTTCTCGGGCATTTATACTCCAGCAAGAATTTTCAACAATGCATTTTCTCTCCCGGGGACTGAATTCCTCATTGAACAGTGAGATTCTTGAGAGATCTCAGTGAGTAAGCAGAGAGAATCTGGAATGGAAAAAACAAAGTATGCTAATAACTCTGAAATCACACTGGTTAAGGACTGCTGAACATAGTCATGACATGGTAACTTTTAGGAACAGAAAGGATGTTAGAGGTCAAGCCCACAATTTCAGGTATGAAGAAAATGAGCCCCAGAAAGGAAAGTGGTTTATGCAAGACACACAGCAAGTCAATCTATGACCAAAACCTCGAGTCTAATTCAAATATGATCGTCCATGAGAGAAGAGGAAATACAAGCACTCGAGCAAGAAATCCCTGCCCCAGAACGACTCAAGCCCCAAGACATGAAAGCATTCACATGTGCTGCAGTATCAGAGGTGAAGAATCACAGGGACACACATCTAACTCTCCCACTCTACAGATGGGAAAGCTGAGGCCAGGGGAGAACTCTTGGTGCTGATGTCATCCACTGAAGACTTGTGAGTTGCCAGGCATGGTGCTAACTGTGCACTTCATAGTGATCCCCAGCATTACGACCCCACAAGGCTGGCAGAGGTTTGGGAAGTGCTCGCTTAAGGAAATTGATACAGGTTTCCGTGCTGACTGTTTAACTACAGGACTTTTCAGAGCCTTGAATATGCTTATGTGCATTATGCATCTCCAAGATAATAGAGGAGAGCTGGGTTTCCCCAGTTATTTATGCAAGGAAACATCTTTTTGTGAAGCATCTCCTGGGACACATTTCGGTTCTAGATTTGAACCACACACGGCATTCCAAGGGCTCTGCCAAGACAACATGTGTTTAAATGCCCGGTAAGTGGTTCCAGCTGTGTGGGCCCTGAATTCCAGAGACAGGGAGAGGTCACCTTGCAGTTATGCACCACTGCATAAATGGGTTGAGGGCGCCTTCTAGTGCAGGGCCGTGAGCTTTCTGCTGGAGTGGGGTGCAGGCAAGGGACAGGAGGTGGGTATGCTAGACACCATAGGTTTTCATAGGAAAACTGCACTCCTCGGCCCTCCCGCCCCTGGGGAGGGCAGCCTGTGCCTGGTTCTGGCAGGTCCATGAGCTGCAGTGACGTCGGTGACTCCCAGGCCACATCAGTAAAGAACGGGGTGGGAGGGGGTCCTTAGCCAATTGCCACGTGCCCACTTCCCCTCCGTGGCAGATGGAAAGCCCCCGTTGGAAGGATGGGGCAATAAGATGGAATCAGCCTGGATCGCTGAGTCACCGCGTGGAGGGCAGTTGCCCAGGAAGGTGCACTGGGTTCGGCAGGAGTGGGATTTGCTGAGCTATGTCACTAAGAACCAGGAGCTACTTGTTACTGCAGCGTGGCAGAGCAGGTAGAGGGCTGACCAAGGACTGACAAAGCAGACATGTGCGCTTCCCGGAGCACATGCGGCTTAGCAGGGAGACCAGATGTGTGTGCAAGTAACTAGAATGGGCAAGCTGAGCGCCTTAAGGGCTGCAAATACTGTTCTGTGGCAGCTCTGTGCTTTGCCAGATCTCAGTCGGCCTCAGAGAGGCCATGGTAGCCGAGTGGAGACTGGAAGGAAAACCTGAGCTGGGAGATTAAATGCTATTCCAGGTAGAAGGAACAGCATAAACAAGGGATCCGAGGCGAGAGATTAAGGAGTATGAAGCAGAGCCAGTTTCGTCAGAGTTAAGGACGTGGGAAGGAGCTGATAAGACATTCAGACTAGAAGAGACCGCTGGCCCCATGAACATGAAGGGTTTTGGATTCGGTTCTTCTAAAGGCACTTCTCCCAGGAAACTCTGCCCGTCCCCTGAGCTGCAGCTGTAAGGTGAGAGTTCTGTAATCAGGAAACTGCGGGAGAGCTTAATCGCCTGCCTCCATCTTAACAAATCCCAGGCTCGTGAATACAACCAAGGCTCTGAGAATTCCTACAGTAGAGAATCCAGTCCACATTTGCTTAACACAGCGTTTCTCAGCCTTGTTGGGTCAAGCACTGCTATGAAGGGGGGACCAGCAGATTTACGAGCAGGAGGGGACCCGACTAGAGCCCCGAGGCGATCGGCCCGTGGAAGGGACGCTACGCCTGTGCTGCTCAGCCCCTCCTCTGATGGCCCACACCGCGTGGAGCATCCACACAGCCCCTTCCTGCTGACGCTTCCTGCTGACCACCTCGTGCCTCAGAGGCTGCAGGGCCTCACTCTGACATGGAGGCTGCAGAGGGGATCCGTCCAACCTCCTGGGGCTGTCTGGGAGTTAGGAGTTGACCAGCTAGGGAAGGGGACCAATGAATACATACCCCTGCCCCCATTTGGGGGACAGACAGCTCTGGGAGGTGTTCTATGAGCGCCTTGGGATGTCCTGACGTCTTAGGAGCCCCACTGGCCGCAGAGACCTCAACCTGACACCCTCCCCTCCCCTGCTCCATCGTTCCTGCACCCTACACCACCTCCCAAATCAATCACCAGATCCCAAGGGTGAAGCTTGGGGGACACCCAAGATAAGGCCAGGAATGTATGAAAGGAGCCCAGAGGGGCAAAAGGCTAGAGAGATCCGGGGAAAAGATCTCTGAAGGGTTTTGGAACGGACCCAGGAAATAAAACTTCTGAGGGAATGTTGCTCTACAAACAGCAGCCATAGCAGCTCATGATGAAAGCCGAGTGTCACCAGGCTTCTTCAGGCCCACAACCTACCTAAGCCTCTTCCCTGCTATTTCCAAGCCCTGCAGAGACTTTTGCTACTGCCTGACTTCATGGTTTTGGAAACCGAGGCTCAGAGAGGCACACTTCCTCCAAACTGGGCAACTTCCCACCCTCACAATGTTCTGGTGGAAGAAGCCACAGGACTGGACGACCATTGGATATTGGGCAAAGAGGAGAGGAAAGCTGACTCTGAGGTCAGCATGCACCAAGAAGGCTTCCTGGAGGAGGTGGGTCCATCTCCAAACACGGACCCTTTATCAGAATCCAATGCAAACACTGGATATCGTTATCATTATTATTACTACCCGCCACCCCAGCGGAAAGCCTTGTGTCTGGTAGGTGTCTGTGAGCCCTAGTCAATTTCTGGCTCACCTGGAGTCTTTAAATGCTCATTTACCAAGGCGGGAGGATCCGCCAGCCAGGCACGTTGTCAAGTAGCCACCTTGCGCAGAGCACAGCTCAGGCACCAGCTAGAAGAAGGTGAGCAGTCCGCACCACAGACATCTAACCTGGACAAGCGTGCTCCGCCTGGGGCGTTTTCACACGACTCATGAGTCTCTCACAGAACAAGCCAGTGAGCAGCAGTGTCACTTGAGCCTTGCTGGGGAGGGGTGGGTGGGGGTGCTGCGGGGGAGAACCACGTCCTGGCCCAGGTTCCAGCCGCTGGTCTGCCCCCAGCAGGGCTATGTAGACAAGGCAGGCTGGTCTGTCAGCTTTGAGCTGTCAGGCTCCACGTGTCCCTGCCCTGCTCATCCCGCGGCCCTCACAAGCCCCAGGGATGGATCATCAGAGATCGTTTTCCTCCCAAGAGGACTTATAAATCAGTCCTTTTATGGGGATGGTTCCCACAGAATGTCTGCCTCACTATCAGAGTAAAAAGGGAAAGAAACAAGGAGCGGAGACAGAGGCCTGGGCTCCAAGTGGGGAAGCAAGATGACAATATTTGTTCAGTGGGGCCGGAACGGAGGCCCTGAAAGAGCCCCGTGTCTGGACAGCCAGGCCTTTGAACTGTCCCACCTTTGTTATCCTAAGAGGCTTGACGATAAGCCCACCCACCACAAAGATACTCTCAGTTCCAGGCATATGGACCCCATTAATCTGCCCTCGCACCTTTTAGGAACTTTGCAGCTCCTGCCGCCCCCGAGCTGAAAGCAGGGCGAGAGCCAAGGGTTAATTTTCTTAAATGGATTTTAGTCAGGCCTGGCCTGGCCTCTCTGGAGTGCACGAGGCTGACAGCTGGACCGCCGGCCGCGATTTGTCCTGGGGTAATGACTGCCCCACGCTGACGTCCATGGCGGATGCAGTGAGCACGGAACTCGCCTGTCATCCAGCCAAGATGTCCTGCTCGGCCCAGGTCCAAATCCCAGTGGCCAGCTGTGTGACCCTGGGCATCCTCCTCAGCATCGCTGGCCCTCAGTGTCCCCCTTGGCAAAGTGGCCGAGATCGTGACTGTGCTGTCAGCTGGGCAACAGGAGCTCAAACGCGGAAGCCACGTGATAAATGCTGCACAAATAGCAGCTCGTGGAGGGAGGCAAGGGACACAGCAAGGCTGGAAGCATGGTCGGCACGGCACTGAGGGCCTCAGAGGCAGGGTCTCCAGTGCCCCCACCCGGCCTTGGGGCCTCAGACTGTCCTTCAGGCGAGTGGCCCCGTCCAGAGGCTGTGCGTCTACACTGGCCTCCGCTTGCACTTTGCACGCAGCTCTCGTGGGAGATGCTGCATTCCAGACCTCTAAGTGGGGTGCGCCACTGGCTTGCCTGCAGGACTCTTCAGAGCCTCAGGTGCGCTCATGGACAGCTCTCTAAGCTGCATGGGCTTGATCAGGCCACTGAGTGCTCTGACCTCAGTTTACCCATCTCCGTGGGGGGAGGATCTAACCACGGCCTCCTTGGGCTGTGCAGTTGTTGAGAGGGTCCCATGAGATGGGGAGGGCCTGGAGGAAACACTCACAGAAAGCAGTTGTGCACCTTTGGCTCCATGGAGAAGACACTGGTGCCCAGCTCAGGGACAAACTGCATGGATCAGAGCAATGGCCAGCTTCCACCCGCCCACAGACTCAGGCTGGCCTGTCCCGAGTCTCCACCACCAGCGGTTCCAGGCTGACCCCTCCTCATGCTGCAGGTGAACCCTTGGATTCTGTTCATGTGCTGCTCGCTCATCGGCCTCTCTGGACACGGCCCTCTCACTCCCGGAATTTAAGGGGGCAGCTCAGGCCACACACGTCTAATATGCCTTATTTTTATTTTCATCTGCTTGCTCACATTCATTTAGAAAAAAAAAATGATATAGCCCTTAAAATACACTGTAAGGAGTCCAGTCCCGATGCCACAAGTCTGCAGTGAATTACACAGAAAGTATCGATATCTCCCCTGGACTGCAAATGCGACTGATCAAAGCAATTCTGCACGAGCACGCAGACCCAAACAGAACCTGCTACAGGCAGAGTGATGAACCTCCAGGGGAAATCGCCAGAAAGGAGAGGTTCCAGGTCTGGCCAGAATCGCCCACTGTCTGTTCTCTGGAGAGAACCAGCATGGCAGACCAGAGTCCATAGGAAAATGGCTTCATATTTGACACTAACTCACTGACCTGGAATTCACTAGGTATTTCTGAATTGTTTTTCAATCCTCCCCTTTCTTTTTTTTTAAAAATAAAAGCATATAAGAAACATGTAGGCAATTTCCCCAGGCAGACTGTTGCTTGACAAAGAACATGCTTAAGACTTAGCAGCACTTAAGTCTCTTTTTTCATTTAATTTATAAATGTGACTCTGAGATGGCTTGTGTACAACAACCATCCTAGATGAATTTTATCCAGTTGTTCCCTGGGGGTTGGAAAAGCATTAACACGTAAAATGAACCCACCATATACATGCAAAGGAAATGAAATCAGGATGCCAGTATGATACTGCACCCCATGTTCATAGCAGCCCAATTCACAACAGGCAAGACATGGAAACAGCCTGAGTCCACGGGTGGAGGAACGGATAAAGAAGATGTGGTACGTATATACACAATGGAATACTACTAAGCCACAAAAAAGAATGAAATGATGTCCTTTGCAGCAACATGGATGGACTTGGAGGGTATTCTGCCAAGTGAAATAAGAAAGACAAATACTGTATGATATCAAATATACATGGAATCTGAAAAAGCCAAATTCAGAGACGCAAACAATGGACTGTGGTGTCAGGGGCTGGGGGGTGGGGGAAATGGGGAGATGCTGGTCAAAGGGTACAAACTTCAGTTGGAAGGAGGTGAGTTCCGGGGTCCAACGCACAGCACAGTGCCTACAGTTGACATCACTGCATGATATACTCGAAAGCGGCTGAGAGTGAATCTTAAACATTCTTGCCACAGGAAGGAAGTGGTAACCATGTGAGGTGATGGAGGTGCTAACCAACCTTTATTGTGGTGATCACTGTGCAATACACACGTGCATCGAATCACCACGTTGTACACCTGGAGCTCACACAATGTTACGCGTCTATCAAGTGTGCAAAGCCAGAGAACATGTAACAGATGTACCCGCTGATGAAGCCGTCAGCACAGGGGCACTGAAGGAGGGGTCCAAACACACTCTGTACTCTCCACCAACTTTCTATAAACCTAAAACGTCTCAAAAGAAAATAAATAAATAAAGTCCACTCAAAACAAATGTAGTTTTTAAAAAGAAAAGAGGAACCCCAGGTGTTTGGGTCTTGCAACTGCAGTTGATGCTGGGCGTGGCTGAGAGTAGGCGGGTGTCCTGGTCTGACACTCTGCATTTCCAGAGAAGGCCTCAGTGCAGTAACCACCCACCCCGGCAACGCGACGGCCCTGCTGCTAGAGGCCACAGTCCTGTGAGGTGGGAGTCCCAGGTAGGTCACCAGGGCTGTGGCCTTAACTCTGGACCTGTCCAGAAGTAGCGAGGGGACCCAAATCCACACCTTCTGACCGAGCCTGACTCGAGGGGCAGGCGGGTGTCCTTCCACCTGACAGGGAATCGGCATCTGTCGTCAGCCCTCGCACAAAAACCTCTTTATTTCTCGGACACCAAAAGAGTCCTTTTCCACGGCACCACCCCCTCCCCAAAGTGACATGTCTTCAGCGCCAGCAGTCTCCTTCCCGGCCCAGCCCTGTAACCACCTGAACACCCCCACCCAGGCCGCCAGGCCCCGACCCAGCAGGAGGGCGTTTGGCACCGGCCTCGCCCACACTGAGGGCCTGTGTGCCTGATGAGTCTGCTTCTTACCGCCCAGCTGCACTGGCTCTGGTTTCAGCCAGCCACCAGCTTCCTCTCCCCACAAATGGGCCTCAGAAAGTGCCCAGGCCGAGAACACTCCACCTTAGCCAGCGCGTATGCTTTCCTGGCAGCTCCTCCCAGTGGCTCAGCTCAGCTGAGCCAAGCCAGGCGCTGACTTGCAGGCCCAGGAGAGACAAAAAAAAGAGACCCCTGGTGGGTCAGAAGTCAGTTTCTCTTCCTCTCGGGGGCAATGCAACCACCCAGTGAGAGGGTGGCGACACACAGGTGAGGGCTCCCACGGCGGGATGGGAACTGCACCCCCTCTTCTTGGTGGTGGCTGAGCACCGGCAGGTGCCCGGCACACATCTTGGGCCCCACTCGGGGCTTCCAGCAGGCCTGGCTGTGAACTCTCCCGCCAGCTCAGGGTAGCAGTCAGCCTGCACACGGCTCACCTTCCCTGGAGGCCTCTTGTGCCCCTTCAGCTGCTGCCTAGAGAAGGACCCCCACACGCCTGGCCCCACCTGGGCATCCATAAAGCAAGGGCAGGCCAGGCCTTGGGTGTCACAGATGTGCACAACCTTATCACGTTATTAGAAACTGCCGGCTCCACTTTCTCTGCCTTTGGAGCTTGCCCCACGTCTTCTCTAAATTCCTGATGCTCGAGGCCCCTGAGAAGCAACTAAGCGGGCACTGCTGTTCTTCACACGAGACCCCTGGCAGAGCCCTCTAGGGTCCTTCTCCATCTACCCTTGCCCAGAACAGCTGCCTTGAGAGGCTCTGGGGGTGAAGCCTCTCGCTTTTGGTTAGCTGAGGGTCCCAGAGCAGGGACTCATCCTGAAAGGTCTATCCCCATCACCTCCCCCAGAGACCTACGTCGCTCCCTCCGTCACCCTCCTCACACCCTGCCTTATGGTACATGGTTTCCAGAGGCCTTCCCGACTAACCTACTTGAAACTGCAATTTCAGGGAAGTAAAGGTCTAAAAATAATTTGTTTCCCTTCCATTAACAAATGTTTGTTTAACATCCACCACACACAAAACCCTGCCTGAGGCCCGGGGATATGAGCAGAGGGCGTCTTTTCAGTGGCTGGCAAAAGCAGGCCCGGAGTGAGGCTCTGGGCATGAATCGACTCTCTTGAGGCCACTGGGGTTCTGCGTGAGAGGCAGGACCCTGAGTGGGGCTGAAGGAGGCCTGTGGCCAGGGCAGGAGGAGGCTGCAAGCCTTCCTTTAGGGAAAAGGGCCAAGCCAGAGATTTATCGCAGAGCGGTATCTCAGGAGACATGAGCCAGAACGCAGTCAGGCAGGCGGTGATGGCTTTCGCAGCAGACAACGAGCCCCTGTTTGGACGGAAAGGTACCCAGACGGCTATAATTTAATTGTGTTTATGTGTTGCTGCGTAATCCATTTTAAATATGGGCGGACAGGGGTGCTGGACAGGAGATCAGGAGTGAAATCCAAAATGAAAAGTACTCAGGGAAGAGTGGGCCACCCTGCAGTCACCGGGGTGGGCTCATGACCATCAGGAAGGCAAGGGCCTCGGACACATCCTCTCCGTCTCAGCTTCTTCACGTACAGAGTGAGACGTAGTGAGATGACAAGATTCCAAATCAGCAGTGATCCCGACCTGCGCTAAGTCCACCTGTGAGCCCACAGGGCGATGAGAACAGCCCACATGCGCCAAGAGGTGGTTGTGCGTCAGGCACTGCTGTGCCTGGAGGCGGGAGGCTGCAACACAGAGAAGTTAGCAGCTTTCCCGAGGTCATACAGCCAGCAAATGATCATGCCAGGATGCACCCCCAGTCATTCCACCAGCCTCCTGAGGGTGGCAGGGGGTGCAGCCGGCAACCTCAGCATGAATATTAGGCTGCAGGAGGAGAAGCAAATGACCAGGGGGAGGCTAGGTGGTCCCACCTCTTTCAGGTCCAACGGCAAATGCCCAGGGGTGCGCCATCAACAGGAAAGGAAATAAAAAGCACCCTGATTGGAAGGAAGAAGTAAAATTAACTTTACTAGTAGATGACAAGAATAAAATACTGAGGAATCATTTTTTTTAAGTACAAGGCTTGGAGCGTGAAAACTATAAACCTACAGAAGGAAGTGAGAGAAGACCTGAATAAAGAGATGGTCCAGGTTCACAGGTTGGGAGACTCACCACTATTAAAACGAGTGTTCTCTCAAACTATCTGTGGAGTCAACGCAATTCCATCAAAATGCTAGGGTTTTTTTTTTCTGTTTTGTTTCTTAACAGATATTGACAAGCAGATTCTAAAATGTTTATGAAGGTACAAAAATATCTAAATGTTGTAAATCCACCATTTACTGTTCTAAATGTTCACCATTGGTGATGGCTGCGCCACATTTTTTAGTGAAGTTCCTAAAATCACTGAATCATACATCTGAAATGGTTGAATGGTATGTAAAATAGGTAACTGTAAAGTTGTTTTAAAGATTCTCAGGATGCCTGAGTTTAATAAGAAAGACTCAGGGTCTCCATCCTCAACTCCATGGGCAACAAGAAACACTCTTCATGACCTTTCCTGCAGGGTCAGACCCAGAGAAGCTGAGAAACTCTGTTCTCTCTGGAAAGGAGGTTACGGGGTGGTCAAAGGTCAGAGACCCTGATAAGGGATATTTTGAGTGTCATTTAATCCCAAGAGCCCATCTTACGTTCAGACCCTCCTCGCCACCCTATAAGTTCTGTGACCTTAAGCAAGACACTTGCCCTCTCTGAGCCTCAATTATTTCAGCAACTAATTGGAAGTAACTGGCGCATGGAATTCAGTGCCAGAGTGTGGACTCGGAGCTCCTGACTTCCAGTCAAGTGCCTTTTCCACTGTGACCTGCACTCTGTACCCCTTTAGCCATCACAGAGTCTGTGAGTGTCTATAGCTATGCTAACCTGAGTCAGCAAATGAAATGTTGGTTCCACCAGAGAAAGAAGAACTCGGCCGCCTGCTGAGGTTGCCAATTCCTGCTGTCCTCACGCCCAGGGAATCCCGGCCTCTACTCCTGGGTGGACGCAACCACCCCACCTCTGTCAACATGCCCCCAACCCCTCAGCCACCCCATATCTCCATGACATCACCTCCTACCATCTCCTCACTCCCTCACATTCCCCCCATCCCAGTGACCTGCCTCCAGGGCCTCACTGCCCAGCCTGGCCCTGTGGCCTCCCTTCCCAGAGCACCTAAAGCTGTCAGACTGTGAGACTCCAGCTGGAAATGTTGTTGGCTCTTGTTTCCTGGACTGTGGGCTTTCTCTCCCCATCTCCTCGGGAGAAAGGGTCACCGTGGCTTATATTTCTTATTTTACATGACACATCCGAGCTCCTGTGTGTCGGGATCGTGGTGGGTGGCTCGGCAGAGACAGCAGTCTGTGAACTGGCCAGCCGGAGGAGAAGCTGACCCCACAGCCGGCCAGAAGCAGCATTCCGCTTGGCAGGGGAGGCACGGCGCAGAAGACTTCCAGGAGGGAGAGCATGAGAGAGGAAAATCCAGGAGGGCGCCAGGAACCCGGCCACTCCCCCACCCCCTACCCCCAGGGGCAGGTAAACCGAGGCAGCAACTCTGGGCAGCTGGCAGAGACCCCAGGAGGGCTGAGACGAGCGCGTCCCTGAGCTAGGCTGGGTCTTCTCCCCTAGTGACAGCCTCCCTCCCTAATATTTCATCCAAAGCAGAGAGAGGAGGAGTCCCTAGCCTGCTGAGCTGGAGCTGGTGGCCCAGAGCCCACAGGGCCTGGGAGAGGCTGGGATGAGCCCGTCCATTCCCCTACTGGTGGGTGGTCGACCTGCCCACACAGGCCAGTCTCCCAGCCCTGCAGGCCAGTGGACAGCAGAGGCACTCGGGGGTGGAACAGAATGGGGACAGCTCCCCCGGCGTTCCCTCCGTATTTCTTCCAGACAAAACTGCACACATCACATATGAGAACAGCTGAGTGGAGCTGAGAGAACCTTCCAGGCAGCTCTGCAGCGTCCTCAGCAGGTGGAGGGGGCATGAATCCCGCTCTGGGTGAGCTCCTCCCGGTCCTCTCCTCCTGCTCCTCCCCACCAACCTGCTCTCCCTCACTCCTCCTCTAGCCAGCCCTCAGGGCTAACACTGTCTCAGCAAGACAGGACCAGAGAGGCTGCACCCGCCGCCCCTTCCTGGCCACAGGCCCTAGACCAGGGCCAGCAGGCTTTTTCTAGAAAGCACCAGAGAGTAAACAGTTCAGACTGCGGGCCGTGGTCTCCACCGTCGCAGTGCAAGACCAACAATGGACCCCAGATGAATGAATGGGTGCAGCTGGGTTCCAATAAAGCTTTATTCACAAAAGCAAGTGGGGGCTTGCCTGTGGCCTACAGGCACTGGCTTGCCGCTCCCTACCTGCCGGAGAGCGCCAAGTGGCTTCATAGATTTGAAACATGTCTGAGGTCCTCCCTAGAGAAGGAAATGGCAACCCACTCCAGTATTCTTGCCTGGAGAATCCCAAGGACAGAGAAGCCTGGTGGGCTACAGTCCATGGGGCCACAAGATCGGACACAACTGAGCGACTAAACCACCACCACCTGAGGTCCTCAGCGAACAGGAAAGAAAGAGTAATAACCGCAGTAATGATGAGGGTGATGATAAATGCCGAGGGCCAGTGCCCTGTTACAGCAGCCTCCTGACTACTGAACACTTCCTGAGCTGGGAGAACAGTGACGGGTGAGACAGAGGGGTGCCCGCCCCCCAGAGCGGGCAGTCTGATGGAGAGTCCCACACAGCACACAAGGCAGGGGCCGTGTGCATCCGCATCTGACAGATGAGGGACCTGAGGTGCACCCACGGGGGTATCCATGATGAATCCCCGTGGTTCCTGACTCCTGTTTGACACAGGAGTCAGGTGGCCTCACAAGCTGTGTGGCCCAGGGGAGGGACAGCCCCTGCCCTGAGCTCCCTCCAGGGGATGCCTTGAGGGGAAGCGGAGAATATGGCACGAGGGCCACCTCCCTGGGCCACCACGTGGGGTGGTGAGCTTGCATTTCTCAAATGACACACGATGCTGCACAACACCAGCTCTGATGTTCCTTTTAAACAAAGACTCTATTCTCTTGCCAGTGTCCTCCGCTCATGTGGGAAGTAGCTTTGATCTATCACTTACATTCCTGGGCTGTCAGGTGACAAGCGACCCCATCCCGACACCACGGGTGACGGACATGCCTTTGACTACCAGGGTGTAAGAAACGAGGCCCCGCGGGCCAGCCGGCGCCCAGCGGGGGGACAGGCTGTGTGCTGCACAGTGAGGCAGCGAGTCCCGGCCTGCCCAGCGTGGGACCCTGCAGCAGCCCACCCGGAGGAGTCCCAGGCACGACTGTGGTGAGGTCCTGCAAAGTCTAATCCACTGAACGCGTCCCGCCAGTGACCCCCAACATACCACGTGGGCCGCAGAACCACTGGGCACACACAGAATAGTGAGAACCACAAGGTCGTTGTTCAAAGCCACTAAACTGGGATGGCTCGTTAGGCAGCAGTGGGCAATCAACTGACGCCCATCACTCCCTGCAGCCCCGGGCACCTGCCTCTTCATCCACCTCTGCATCGGAAATCGTGACAGCCTGGCCACAAGTGTCATCGGCTCTGCTCCGGGCTGATTCCTTTGGAAAGGAATGCAGGAGCGAGGATGGCCAGACTCCAGCCACCTTCTGGAGGAGCAGCCACCAAGAACCGACACCGTTGATGCTATTTGAGCTGCTAGAGCTCAACGGCCCCGTTGTTACTCCTTGTTTCTATACCCCCGTCATCGGTGGCAGGTCTCTGCCTGAGCTGCCCGACCTGGGAGCTGCGATGTCAGGACCCAGTGTGGCTGTTAATGACCAACCCAAAGTCAGCAACCCACACAAGCCACCCTTTCATGGGAGGAGTCACAGCAGCTGCTCCCCGGCGGCATCTGAGCAGTCAGAACGCCGCTTCGAGTGGCCCTTTCCTGCTGACAAGGCCCAGGTAGGGGACAGAGTAATCCAGCGGACAGAGTGGGTCCTGGGTGGGTCGAGAACCTGGGAGGGATCATCCCCATTAGGAAGGGGCTGCCGGACGTCCGTGAGTGTCTGCTGAACGCCGGGAGCTGTGCTAGGATGTTTACGGAAAGATAGCATGTTTTAAAAGGTCGTCCCACCTTTCTAAAGGGGATGTTTAGGGAGGGGAAGCTGTCTGTATGACACTGTAAGTGGATAAGCCACAGAACATGCAGCACCAACAGTGAACCGTATGGACTTCTGTTAGTCATAAGCTATCAGGGTTACCTTATCACCCGTTACAAATCGTCACCCAAATGCAAGATGTTAGTGGCAGGGAAAACTGTGTATGAGAACTCCCTGTACTACTCAACTTTCTGCAGACTTAAAACTACACTAAAAATTAAACTCTATTAATTTAAAAGGAAAGAATGGATCCCGGGTGGGAGGGAGGAAGGGAGAGAGACAGAGACAGCTACACCACACTGGAGAAGGCTGGGAACTTTGCAGGGTGGAGCAGACCCATCTGGTCACTGTTGGCATCTCCCAGGTGCGAGGGCTACGAGGTCTGATCCGGCAGGACCCAGCTGCTGGGGAAAGGGCAGGGCTGGGCGGTGGAGGGGCAGGCAGGAGGCCAGGAGGCTGTGACCAGGAGCAGGCGTGAGGTGTCGGTGCACACCAGGGGCAGCCCTGGGGGTAAAGCCAGCATTCCCGGGGAATGTGGCAGGAACGCGACGGGAGAGGAGGTGCCCCCACCCTGTCCTGTCCTAACTGTGAGCTGTGGGGCAAGTCGTTCTTGCAAATTACATAAATATCAGTAAGTTTATATGTGTTCAAGTCGCATGAGTGGTGTTCCAAGAAATAACAATTCATGGAAGCAAAATAAGGCCTTAACCTGGTAACTCTGACATGATTCTGTGCAGAGCTGCTAACGTTTCTAGACAAGCTGGATTTGGCAGTATTTCTGGTGCATGGGTTTTCGCGGCAGGGCACCTATCTTTGTAAACACTTCAACAGATGAAATGCAAGCAGAAGTGGGGGATGTCACTGCAGCCACTTTAAGTGAAATCAGAAACTTACCTTCCATGAGTGCACTAAAGCCCATTGCAACAGCAAACCACAATCGGGCCAGAGGATAAAATTTTTTCAGTGTTAAAAAAGGGAATTTAATTTATATAAAGCAGCATGTACTTAAGGCCCAGACTGCAAATGCTTTTGGATGCAGTCTTAGCCATTCAATCAATGTAGATACCAGATCAAGGAAAACTTTCTAAGTCTGGATTAACTGTTTAAAAACAAACATCAAGATCTTCAGATAAGGCCATTAGTAGACTGTGTTTTTAAGATTTCAACATCAAGACCAATAATTTTTAATTCCTAAATATATGTGGTATCACAATTGTTAAATGATTTTATTTGACATTTTATTTTGTGTTAATATGTCTTTCTTTTAATATTTTCTATTATCAGACATCTGAATCAGGTGCAAATTAATGTGAAATTCAATTATTGAATACATAATATTGGCAAAATATATTGATTTAAAACAGTAATAACCTATGCTTTACCATTGCATTTTTTAATTTAAAAAAGCTTTGAATGAAACTTCTCATATAATCCAACCCCAGAAAATGATTTACCGTTTACTATTGAAGTCTTTCATTGTTATTCAAGACACTATAAGCGCCATAGAATGTAAAGTAATTTACAATTTCAGAAATTCTTGTATTTTCCCAGGAACTTTGATATGTTGTTTCTGAAGCCCAAAGATTAATATCTGCTGAGGACCTGGAAGTCCCAGCCTAAACTGAGTAGCAGGAGCCAATATGAGTGGTAGCAGTGGACAGGATGACGACACGGAGCAAAGCGGAGACGCACCTTGGAGTCGGCCAGGCGCCAGCAGCCAAGGTATCTGGTGTTTGCACGGGGGAGCCGGGCATTGGAGAGAATGGAGACAGAGCAGATATTTGGGCTGGAAGATGCACACTCTCCCTCAATCTGCCCTCCACTGCAAGTTCATACATCCCTGCGAGAGGCAGCACCACACGCTCCTGACCAGCCGCTGAGTGGGGACACGGTCTGGCGGGACCACCAGGCCTCACAAGCGGCCGCTCCTCCACAGACACGGGGCCTGCACCGGCGCACTCCCCTACATAGGCAGGCCACAGGGGTTGGGGGGTGGGTGGGCTGGCTCTCCACCCGCCCACACCCCGGTCCAATTTGGCCCCAGTCAGTTGGGCAGCAGGTTCCCAAGCCTGGTGGGCAGGGTCTCTGACCAGGCTGGATGTGAGGCTCCGGGTACACACACAGTGTTTTTCTTTGAGGCTTATGAGCGCTTATCCGTGTCATAAATTGTCACCTACTTCCCCTGAGGGATTCCAGGCCAGCGATCCAGGGAGGTCTCGGCTTCCCCAGGAGTAGGGAAGTGAGGCTTCCTGATTAGCTCACAGGGAGGTAAGAGTGACTCCCACCACGAGGATCCACAGCGATAACTCCTGGCCCTGGTTCATTCACGCCTTCACCCACTCACCCTTCAACACTGGGCAAGTGCCCTCTGGACCAAGCCTGTGCTCCAGGTCTCAGATGAGAAAAAAACGCAGAGGGATAGACAAACACTCAGAAAGGCAGTCGCCTTTCAGAGACACCGAAATATTTACCAATGATACAATAGAGTGTCTGGGCTTTGCTTCAAACGGAACCAAGAGAGAAGGAAGTGGTTGGACTTGTGTGAGGGGCAGGACTGGCATGGGAGGAGGGTTTCTAGGGCTTGTGGGGGGGTGTGATAAACACATTTATTATCCTGTTCTGTCTGCCTTTGAGTAGATGTTTCATAAGGAATCATAATGCCAAATGATAACAGCCTCAGTGAAGATGCATAGCGTGAGAATCAGGAGGATGAGGGCTCAGAGCCCGGCTCTGCCACTTTCCAAGGGGTGTGGCCCTGGGCAGGTGTCCTAACCTTTCTGCTGCTCGGCATGCTCACCCCTGAGGTGTGGATAATACCAGCGCGGCCTCCCCATGACATGGGATTAATGAGCCATTGTCGTCTGCAAGAGCTCAGGCGGGTCCCCGCTAGGCAAGCTCTCCCTACCTGGTGTGACTCTCTTCTTTTTTCAGATGAAGACACTGAGGGTCAGAGTGGCAGAGACACTTGCTTGAGGCCACACAGCTCAGGAAATGGCAGAGCCATGGCTGGAAACCAAACCTGTGGGGATCCAGAGTCCCTCCCATTCCAGCGTGGGACTGGGTGGGTGGGCATGGTGCAGCAGGGCGGGAACCCTCATCTGCCAGCAGCAGGGAACACCCGAGGGCCTGATGCCCTGCCGGGGGAGACCTCCCTCCATGGGGATGCCAAGACCTCCCCGGAGTGGGTCCTGCAGGGGGCCGAAAGTGGTCAGACTCAGGTGCCCTTGGCGCTGGAGGAAGAGGCTTGGGCAGCCCAGAGGCCAGGGACAAACCTCTAGGGCTGGGCGCTGCTGCCACCACCCCTGAGCTTCACGGTCCACCCACACCACCTCCGGCGATGCCTGCTCTTCCCTTGGTCCCAACTTAGACCTCACCTCCCCCAGGAAGCCCTCCCAGCCTCCACAGCCTGGACGTTCCTCAAAAAATCAAACACAGACTCAGCATATGACCCTTCAATTCCACTCCCAGGTACAGATCCAAGAGAGGTAAAAACAGGTTCTCAAGCAAGATTTGTACATGAATGTTCATAGCAGCACTTTCCATAATAATCAAAAAGACAGAAACGGCACAAATCTCCACCAATGGATGAACAAATAAGCAAACTGTAGTCACAATACTGAGGAATACTATTCAGCCATAAAAAAGAATTGAGAACAGATACATACTATAAGGCAGAGAACCCCCAAAACAGGCTAAACGAAAGACGCCAGACACCAAAGGCCACGCATTGCAGGATTCCACTTACATGAAGTGCAGAGGGGGATGGGGAGTGACAGCTGATGGGCACAGGGTCTCCTTTTGGGGTGATGGAAATATTTTAGAACAAGATAGAGGTGCTGATTGCGCTAAAGACACTAAACTGCCACTGAATTGTTCACTTCAGAGGAGTTCATTCCATGTTATGTGAATTAACCTCCTTTATTTTCAAGAAAGGGAAGATCCAGTTTGGGACGACCCGAAGCCCTGGAAAGTCCATTATTCTACTCCTGACATTATATAAGCGCGAGGCTGGCGATACAAGGGAGGCGGCTGCAGGCAGCTGCACTGGCCAGGAACACGGGTGCGGCTTGAAACGCTCGCGGTTTAGAGTAACAGGAAGCCTGAGCGGCACCGTAAATCAGGATTTTTTGACTGGGCTGCTTGTACTGAGCAGAACAAAGTGGATTGAATGTCCTGAGTAGGTGTGAGTCCCCATTGCCAGGCCCTGCCGGGGGTTGGGGGGAGGCCTCTAATTTGACACTGGCCTCAAACTGAAAATCACTCAGTGAAAAGTGAGGTTTCAACATTTTCAGGAAAATCGAGCTGGAACCGGCGTTAAACATGAGCCAGAGGATTTCAGTAACTGCAAGGAAAACACAGACGGACAAACGTCTCGCGTGGCTGAAGCAGCTGGGGGAATGTTTCCTCTTCAGGGGCCCTTTAGGAGCTCAGCGCTGTGGCTGCCGGTAACGAGGCTGGGCCTGGGCTGGGCAGTGTCTGCCCGCTCATACCAGCTCCTCAAGCCTTGTTATCCATGCCACCCCCCACATCGTCCCCTGCTGGACTCTGTGGCTTTGGGGTGATGGCACTCAAAGAATGGACCCCAATACTTCTGGATCTGGGCTGGCTGGAAACAGATCCATGGGATTCATGCAAAGCCCCAGAGTTTCCTTCCTGCGCCTCTGAGGGTGTACAGCGCTGCCTGGGCCCATGGGCAGCCTCTCTTGGAGACACAGTCTACCCCTCTGCATAATGCGGATCTGACACCACCGCTCTGTCTGTTCTGAGAATCAGACTGGGGTTTGCGCTCTGGTCTGTCTGCCTGGCATGCTCCTTCTCTTCTCTCACAGGCCAACTCCATCATCCTGTGAATCTTACGTTGAACCTGACTCTCAGGGTTGCCTGTCTGAGCCCTAGACTAGGTTAAACTCCTTGTTAGACCCTCTCCCCATGTCCCCTGCTGTCAATCCTGTGCTCCCTGGAATTATTTATCCACGCCCCCACCTCCCGGATAATCCAGGGTACTCTGCCATCTCAAGGTCCTTAACTTAATCACATCTGCAAAGGCCCTTCTGCCAAGTCAGGTCACAAATCCACAGGTGCAAGGATTAGCACACAGACATCGTGGGGACCATTATTCTGTCCACCACCAGCAGGAAAGCTGCTCTTTCATCTTCATCCAAAACAGACACAATTTATGGCCCAATGGAACTGGCAGCTTGGTAGGGGAGAAAGATAATAAAACAATTGCATGAATAATTGCTCTAAGGGTGCCTAACCTTTCTATCTCGGTGATGACAATGACAAAAATATATATTTATATAGCATTTACTGTACACCAGGCTTTCTGTTAAATACTCATAGACACTGCCACATTTCAAACAATTATGTTAGAGGTTGAGTCTTATTAGTCCCACGTCACAGAAGTGAAAACTGAGGCTTGGGGAGGTTATGATGGGCCCGTGGATTCATAAGCTTATGTAGACCCAAAGCTGGGTCCAAAGTCATTGAATTGCAGTGCATTGAAATTCACTATTTATATTTAACTCTGCAAGTTCATAATCATTTTTTAAAAATTCAAATTGATTACTTTTTGAGAATTGCAAGCAATCTATTTATCAACTTGAGAACTAGGTAAACAAAATGAAAGACTAAATCATGTGTTCTCTTTCCTGTGTGAACCACATCACTGGGTAACCAAATGGTAGACAAGGGGAAGCATCTCTGTATAAACCTACTCCAGCTAATAAATAAAAACAAAACAACAGAATCAGAACATCATTACTGTGCAGCCCCTCATGAATTACTGCAAAGGCATTAGGCACCAATGGTTGTGGCAACAGAGAGAGAACCTAAGGAGAAAAAAATCAGAAGTCCCTCCAGTGGCCAGGAAAGGCCAGTTGTGGAAACACACAACAGTAATTTTAGTCCCAACAGGTATACTTATGTGTGTGTGTGTGAACACACACCTGGACAGGTGTAAACAATATGTGGGTACTTGATTGAGATAAATTAATTTTCCTCATGCTTTGGAAGCAGAACATTTCAATAAGCAAAAAGGAATGAAAACCCTAACATTAATCTAAAAAATCTCTTCTTTTTTTTCATAATAGACCCATCGAGCATGGATTGCCAAGTTGTGTTTAATACAGGCATTTCATTGCCAGGGCGATTCCATTGTCCTTTATATCTATTTTTGGTTTTGATCCTTGAGGCAACTAATATTCATTTCCAGGAAACAAACCTATGAAAATTATACCAGCTTTTGTGCAACATGCTAAGTGAGTGCATGCAGGTTTAGCATTTCCAGGCAGCGAAGGTTACTCTGCGTGGCTCTCCCTGAATTCCCAACATCTGTGGGTCTGCAGGAGAACTAATTCTTCAGGAAAGAGCCCCTACCCTAATTAGATTTCACTTGGCTTATTTGTAAATCTCATTCACTAACTTAATGAGAAACAAAAGTCATGTGATAAAAGAGTCACGAGCAATAAAATGTTAACTAAATTTATACAGCAGAGGGCCTGAAATTTTCCCCCCATATCAGCAAAACTGAAATCCACAGTGGAAACAGGAATTGCTATAAATGGCTCAGACCTAGGCATGAGGACCTTTTTATATTCAGGATGTAGCTTACTTCTGAGAGAGCACATACCATTTAGGCATTTAAAGTGCTAGACATGTCCAGATCTTTACTAACTGGGAGCAGTAGTAAGAGCTAAGAGTTATTGCTTACTTCCTACGTGCCAACCTATTCTAGTAGCTTTAAATACATTAACTCATTTAATTTCATGAAGCCAGGCTATTATTACTCCC
Organism: Redunca redunca; assembly: GCA_006410935.1. Classification (NCBI taxonomy): domain Eukaryota; kingdom Metazoa; phylum Chordata; class Mammalia; order Artiodactyla; family Bovidae; genus Redunca; species Redunca redunca. The sequence goes on from SJYQ01009295.1 coordinate 217,177, forward strand.
ATTTTTATAGATGGGAAAACTGAGGCTCAAAAGGTAAAGGGAGTTATCCAAAGTTGCTCAGAAAATAATTGCCAATGACGAAGTCTAATCTCCAAGCCAAGAGAATCAGACACCAACACTGCCGTTACTCCTAACACTTAAAAGTCAAGGGAGGGTTTCTCTGGTGGTCCAGAGGTTAAGAATCTGTCTGCCAGTGCAGGGGACATGGGGTCAATCTCTGGTCTGGGAAGATCCCACAGGCCACAGAGCGACTAAGCCCGTGCACCACAGCTACTGAGTCCACGCTCTAGAGCCTGAGGGCTGTAACTACTGAGATCACATGCTGTGACTACTGAAGCCCAATGCCCTAGAGGCTGAGCTCTGCAACAAGAGAAGCTCCTGCAGTGAGAAAAGTAGCCCCTGCTCGCCACAACCAGAGAAAGCCCACATGAAGCAACAAAGGCTCAGCACAGCCAAAAATAGATAAATGACTTTTCTTAATTGAGAGAAGTATGTTTTCTTTTTGTTTGTTTTTTTTTTAGTCAAAAATTAGCTTTTTGAATTATTATACAACAATTCAAGAAGATGATTGCATGTTGGGATTCCCTTGGATGTCAGTTATAGCTTGACTACAAAGACTCCTTCAGCCATATTTTTGGTTGGTTTCATCAGAGTATCTGAATTTCAGTTGATGTCACAGGAGAGACAGGTCTTCATGTTTGTCATAGGGGAGCCTGAGCTTTAGCACATCCTAATAGATGTGCTGAATAGCAGCACATCTTCCCCGATATGGCCTTGCAGCCACTGTGGGGATGAGAGGAGGGATGCTCCCAAGGGGAACGCCTGCAGTTTGGGTAGAACCACGTACTTTTGAGGACAAGGCTTATGCCCAAGTTAACAGCTTTACTGAGCCCTGTTCTTACACAGTCACCCCAGGAGCCCTGAGAGGGTGGCACCGTCATGGTCTCAGCTACTGGTTAGAAATGCCCATGGTGGAAGGACACACACGTCTAAGATGGACCAGGAATGTCTGACCCCCAGCCCCACGTTCCTTCTGCTGCAGGGCAGCCCCTCTGCTAGGCCTTTGAGCTAAAGCCTTCAAGGGTATTCAAGTCCAGGCAGAGAGAAAACGGCCCTCGTGTTGTCTGCCGCTGTGTCCCAGGCTGTGTAGGCACCTGGACGTGTGGTGCCCAGCCTCCTCTTCACCCTAGGACACCTCTCCCCTGGGGCCGGAGGCCCCTGGGGATCTGTCCACCCAGCTCCCCGGCCGCAGATTGGACCACTCAGGTGATATCTTCCTGGGATTCTGTGTGGGAGTGGGCATCACTGAAGCCAGGGCACGGACGCTTCCCTAGGCACCCAAAATCCCTGGGTCCAGGTATGAAGATGCCCACTGCTGGCTGGTTCCTCCTTCCTACAGTCTGAATGCTTAGTTCTTCTTTTCAGTCTCCAGTATCCTTCTGCTAAACCTTGTTCTTGTTTTTCACTCCTGTTTGGAAATTTAGCTAAACTCCTAGATGTCAATGCCAGAAACCTATCAACCAGCCTAACCCCAAAGGCTATTCACTGACCCTCCTCATTTTAGGAAGACTGACAGGGTGGGTCTGGCCTCAGTCACACCTGGACTGGAAGCTGTTGGGAGTCTGTCCCTTTCCTTCTTTGATACCAGTTGTCTTGATCTTGTTCTTGAGTGAAAGGGAACCCCAGCAACTTCAGGTCTTATTGGTCCATGAAACGGGGGTCCCTGAGAAGGGAGCCATGCCTCCCAACAGTGCTGGGAAAGGCCCGGGGAAGACAAGAGTTGGCTTAGGATGGCCCCATGTCCGTCTCTGTAGCCCTTGTTGTGGGAGAGGAGGGGCATAGAGTGCCCAGAGTGGTCGGGCCCAGAGCACACCCTGTCCAAGGGCCAGGAAGCAGGGCCAGGCTTACCTGAGATGCACAGATTACTGTGGAATAAAATGTCAGCTCTAAAGGAAATGATGCTAGACATGCCCCCTCCCACATGCAAAAAACAAGATCACTCTCATTCCAACCAAAGGCCCCATCTGAGGCCACTGAATCCACTGTGAATGGCAGAGATTCTGAGATAAATCGGAGCCCAAGGATAGATGGAGTGCTCAAGCAGCTCCAGCAAGGACTGTCTGTGGGATCTGGAGGGCTTGCGAGGAACTGAGGATGACCTCCTAGGCACCTTAGAGGATGGCTTTGGGCCCCACCAGGCATCTTGCAAAGGCCCACCTACCCTCCAGGCTGGAGGGCTTCCAGTGGGTGAGCAGCGGGGAGACAGTCCAGAAAGAGCAGGGCGTCCAGGTGAGTCACCCCAGAGGGACGGGAAGACAGCCCTGCAGAACCAAGGAGCCGGATCCATCTGCTAAGCCAGATCTTCCCTGGGGAGGGACTGACTCCACACCTTTCAGGCAGAAAGGAGACTAGCATCCCCAGGAAGGACAGCAGCCCAGAATGGGGGACCCAAGGAGGCTCCAGTTGGGAGCCTCTGGTCAAAGGGGTGGACACTCATGGCATGAGTATGCCTTCCCAGGCATGGGGGCAGGTGTTCAAGGGCCACAGGGGTCCACTATGCCCACCCATCTGCTAGCCCCTGGCGTACGCTCCACCACCTCAACTGGGTGGGACCTCTTCCCATCGGGCAGTCTTTGCCATCTGTACACCACAACCACACGCATAGGAATACGTCTCGTTTCCTTTGTTAAGAAACTCACTTTTTAAACCTTAATGTGAGTTTGATCTGTGAGAAATGTTTTTACAATGCAAAAGCACAAGTCAGCCGCATTAGAGCCTGAGGCAAAAAGGAAATATCAGTAATAATGATCCTGCCTTCATTTTGTTCATCATGGATTATTTTTTGCATTTTTATTTTTCAAGTGCTGCATTCAAGTTGTATTTATCTTGATGACTGGCTTGTTTGGGCCCTCCTTAAATTTTGCACCCATGGCTCATCCCTCACCTGCCTCCCCCAGCCCCTTCTCTGCATCATCATTTAAACAAAGCTTTAAGATCCTCAGGCGTGTATCACCTAAGCTCCCCTCCATCCTGCATGATTGGAAACACTCACTTCACCTGCCTAAAATAGAACCAGTGACACAGATGAGCTTTTGTGAGTCTGCTGGTCCAAACCCCTTGTGTCCAAGCCCAGGGCCCATAGCCATCTGAAAGCAATGCCAGCCAGGGCCCAGGTCTGCTGGGCACCACCCTCCACCCGGCCCCTCCATCGCCTGATGAATCGGGGATGAAAAAGGAAGTCAGGGCTGTGGCCTCAGCTTTCTGCCAGCTTTGCTTCATTTCTGGAGGAGCCAACCATCTCTGGCCAAGGAGGGAATCATAAATTCCACTGGGAAGGAGCCTGGAGCTCCTGAGCCGTGGCCAGAGCGGCCCCTGGGGAGCGCGAGCCTGGCGGGGAGAAGTCACAGCAAGTGCCCCTTCCACCTCCCCACGCCTGCACCCGGCATTTTTAGGCAGTGACATCACAGCATAGAGACCACCCCTGAAAGGAAAAACAAGTCACAAAGAGAGCAGGGGGTAGTTCGAGGGGAGGAGCCAGCCTTCCTTTGCCTTGGTGAACACAGTCAGCTCAAGAAGGAAGAATTTTCCAGGTTATAAGGGTGTTGCTTTAAGCTCAGGCCTGGGTGCCAGGCTCAGGCTGACCATGAGACGCATCACCTCATTTAAGCCCTCCAAGGAAGGCGCTATTTCATTCCCATTTTATATACATGGAGACTGAGTCTAAGAGAGGTTATGTAATTTGCCCAAAGTCTCTCCCTCAACAGAAAATGGAATCAGGATTCAGGCCCAGGTGGCTGCCTATACAGACCCTCTGTGAACAGACTGGCAAGAACCCCAACCCTCTCTGCCTGTCAGAAGCCCCCAGCAATCTGGGCCAGAGGTTAGATGCATGTTCCCTAATCCCCTGACTCCAAGAGTCCCAACATCCCAAACTGCCATTCCTCCAAGCGGGGGACCCTTCCCTCCATAGGCCTCCTGCTCCCCACCTCCCACCCACCGTCAGGCTCCCAGACCTCCCTTCTTCCCAGACTTTCTCTTTTACCGAATCACTTGAAATATCTGTATGGCTGGGTCTGTGCCCCAAGCTTGCACCCCTCATGCCAGAAAGAAGTTGGCCCTGAGCGGATGAAACCCAAGATAGATCTGTCCACCCACGTGTGAGATTCCTGCAGAATTATGTGCATTTTTTGGTGGGGAGAGGGGGGCTTAAATATTTCTGATGGGACCGGACCAGGGCTGGCAGGAACCCTTCTCTGAATGGGCCCTCCACCCAGATGCTCCATCTCACAACTTATCAATTAACTGTCAATGAAGAACCCACATTCCTGCTCAGCCAAGAGATGTACCACCCCCAGAATGCATACAGTACTCCTTTCCAAAAGTAGGAAAAGAAGCTTTCCTACTGCAAAGCCCATTTCCTGCTCAGACCAGGTGGAAAATCTGCTAAACTCAAAAGGTCAAACCCAGTTTAATTTTATACCCTTTTGTTAAGAATGTTCCCTTAAAAAAAAAAAAAACTCATGTTTCTTTCCAACTTCTCAAAAGTTAATTCATGTGGAAGAAAAAAAAAGATTAGGATAAAATTTCAAATATTAAATTCAAATGCAGGATTAATGACTTTTATTTCTAAGCCCAAGAGGTTGTCTGGAATTTAGGACATTTTTGGAGTAGTGGAGACCAGACATAACCAGATGCGGTTGTGTTTTGGACCAAGTCAGCACAAATTTCATACCTTGAAAGATTATATCCATGTCCGTCTTAATACAAACAGTACCCCCGCCCCTTCACAAAACTCTCCATCCAAAATGAACCCAGAGCCATCGGCTTGAAGACAAAGACTAAACACTTTCTAAATGTAAGTGAAAGTAGCTGACGACTGCAAACCCGTATGAAATACCCCCTACCCAGTGCAATTTAACCATTCCTCCGCATCTCCCCTCATACCTTCCTCAAATGCACAGGCACCTAAACACAGGCCAGTGGGATGGGGGAAATGGCTAATCTGAATGAAGAAAAAAACAGCCTTTCCATAGCGTACAATTTCCCTGAGTTACTATATACTGTGATAACATACCTGGTAAGGTATCTCAAGAGTCTGAAGGTACTGAACAACCTCACATGTGGGCCCCTGGCTAATTTTCCAGCCAAAGCAGTTTGGATTACTTAGGATAAAGTCTACACTGAGGTTGAGATGATTTAGCCCAGTTCACAGATGAGCCTCATAAAACAGTATCAGGACCTGAGTGCACAGAGTGGACAGGGAGCGATGGGAAGGTGCTGGCTGGCTGAGGGTCCAGGGCTGGCTGCAGGAAGACTGTGGTCTGAGGAACATGAACACTGCTTGAAAAGAGGTCCGTGACGAAATGCGTTTGGAAAACACCTCACACTCTAAGACAGGAGCCAGCAAACTACAGCTCAAGGGCCAAATCTGGCCTGCCACTTGTTTTTATAAATAAAGTTTTATGGGTACAGGGCCATGCCCATTCATTTCCATATAACCTATGGTGCTCTTAGGCGACAACAGCAGAGCTGAATAGGTACAACAGAGACCGTGTGACCCCCGAAGCCTGAAATACTTACCAGCTGGTACCTTAGAGCTATGATTTGCTGACCCTGCTCTAAAGCCATCTCAGAGATTCACAAATCACATCAGCACACTAGAGACTCCAAGAAGTTCAGCAGCAAGGAAATCTATTCCACTTTGCTTAGCATAATATTTCACAAGCATATTTGATTAAAATAAAAACATTTCCCCCCCATGAGATACACATCAATTCCTCTCATAGAATGTGCTTCACATGCATTTTGGAAAATAGTGGTGTGTGTGTGTGTCTGTGTGTGTCTGTGTGTGCGTGTGCCAGGAGACATGTTAACACAATCTTCTCTTTACAGGGGACACGCTACACATGTTTTCAGACACTTGGTGGTCAAACAGGCAGTGGACACAAGAACATTGTCAAAATGATTCTACAACCAGCTCTGGAGATGGATTTAACCACACCACAGCCACACACCCAAATAGAATGGCTCAATTTGTTTGGAGAGAGAGAAAAGATTTGATGTCAAATGATTTGACTGTTTCCAGGACAGACATCTCCCTGTTATTAAACATCAGGTGAGCAGCTTCGTAGCAGGTCCCATGGAGGGAGGAGCAAAGAGGAAGCCGATGCTGGGCTGTGTGCTCCCCAAATTCCTGTGCAGCCCCTAACACCAACACCTCCAACAGCTGTATTTGGAGACAGGCCTTTAGAGAGGTGATGGAGTCAAAATACGGTCACTGGGGTGGGGCCTGATCCAACAGGACTGGTGTCCTCGTAAGAAGTGGAGGTCAGGGAACAGGCACGCACAGGCCAGGTGAGGACACAGGCTGAAGATGACCCTGACTGCCAAGGAGCGAGGCAGCAGGAGGTACCACCCTGCCAACACGTGATCTCGGTCTTCCCTGCCTCCAGAATTCAGAGAACGTAAATGTCCTTTGAGCCACCCAGACCGTGGTGCTTCGTTGCAGTTGCTCATTCAGACCAATACAGCCAATAGGGCTTTTGAGCAGAGAGCTTATGCAAGGCACCTGACGTCTCATAGCCACCTGCTATGAGAAGCGCCCCAGAGCTAATCTTCGTGCTGTCAGCCTGCAGTGAGAGCTGAGTTCCAGCCAATGGACTTACTAGCTGTGAAAGTATAGGCAAGCTGCTTACCCACTCTGATTCTATGCCTCTTACTCAGTCACATGGGAGCAGCGTCTTCCTCGCCTGTGCACCTTCCCCAGGTGCTTGAGAAGGTGAAGTGAGGCCATGCACAGGGAATCAGCACAGAGGAAGCAATGGGTGAGCAGCAGCTCTCATGAGCACCGTTCTCCTTCCATCCTGAGGCCACCTCGATTGGGATCCAGCACCAACTTATGAAGGGCTTTCACGGGAGGAAAGAGACCCTAGAATATATATAGTCATCAGTGATGAGATGCACGCTGACTAAAGAAACCCTCCGATAGGAGGGGAAACAGACATGTGTTTCTGGGCTTTGAGAAAAGCTGATATTCCTCTTGTTGTGTATCTGAGAGGTGCCCACATCACTGACTGTGGAAGGGACAGTAACACATCTGTGCCAGGCTCTGCTGGACGGCCTTGGATGTTGCACCCCAAGTCTTGGTCTAAGACATTACCCGGAAGCAGGTAACTGATTCAGCAGTAGTTCCTGTGCGACTGCACTGCTCCAGGATGGAGTTCAACGGGAGGCAATTAAATTATTGCATTATGTAATTTAAATTATATTAATATAATTATTATATATTCTGATATTTAATAATTAAAAGAGCTATAGACACAGGAACACCATGGGCTCTACTCCAGGCACAAACCGGGGGCTCTTCTTAGGCCGAGACAGGCAAAAATCATGTCTGTATGCACTGATTTATTAACCATTAAACAACTATGAAGTACCCACATGTTAACAGGCAGTGATTCATCAGTTGGGCAGCCATGGTCCTTGCCTTCCACGAGTGTGCCCAGTATAGTGAAATACAAAACGGTGACCAGACCCCATTCTGTGGGTCAGGGAAGTTGTCCCCGAGGAAGGGGTGTTCAGAGGGGATCCAAAGGATGAGCTCCAGAGGCAGTGTGGGTGAGGGAGGAGGGTGTGCCAAGCAGACGAAAAGTGCAAAGAACCTGAGGCAAGACAAAGCAGTCATCTGGCCAGGAGTCTAAGAGGAGGGCCCTGCCATCAGAGAATGAGCTGGGAGAGGTGGGCCGAGATGCTAGGGGGTAACCCCTGCTCCCCTTTCTTGACTTTCTGAGAGGATCCACAAAGCTGAACGACACAGCCTCTCCAGCTGGGGGAGGGTCTCGAGCTCCTCGCTTTGACCCAGGGGCTGGGCAGAGTCCACCCTGGGATGGGCTAGGAGCTATACCAGCTCCGAGGCTTGGCTCAGGAGACCCACTCACTTGGCTCACATCCGAGCCCAGCGTGGCGGGAGGAGGGCTCTGCTCCCCAGTCACTGGGCACTTCCCTCTGTCTGGGACCTCTTCAGTGTATCACTGGCGCTGCAGGTCAGTCCACGGCCACAGCCAACCAACCCCAAGGGAGGCTGGGCTGTGGAGGCTGAGCTGTGGTGGTGGTGGTGTCTCTAGGCAGAAGAGCGGGGCTCTCTCCACCTCTGAGATGGGAGGTGGGGAGGGCCTGCAGCTCACCTCTCTGCTGCGGAGGAAGCTCTGGTCATAGAATGGCCAGTACTGGGGAAGAACTTTTTGGGCAGGGGTCTGCCTGCCAATCACACACAGGGGTCACAGAGAGCCTCTTCCTGCTCACAGGGAGCCCATCTCCAGGCTAGCTGACCCTCTATGGGGGCGCAGGGTGCTCAGAGACCTCTTGGGTTTGACTCCTGAACACATCAAAAGTATCTACGAAAACAGCTCTGCACAAATGAGCTCACCTCCCGTGAAACAGGCACCGTGAAGTGCTGAGACCAGCACCCACACAGAACAGTGCTGGATAAGCCTCAGATACATTATGAGATGGCTGATGGAACCACCGACTCAGTGGACTGGATTTGGGCAAACTCCAGAGGCAGTGAGGGACAGGGAGGAGGCCTGGCGTGCTGCAGTCCAAGGGGTCACAAAGAGTCAGATACAACTTAGCGACTGAACAACACATTGTGTAGTAGAATATAAATCCATAAATGTCCTCTGATGGTCTTACTAGAGAATTAGTCATTTTACTCACTTTTTCTTAAACCTAGAGGTTGGTCTCTGGCTTTTACTGTCTCATCCGTTGGCTCCAGGAAACTCCCTGGAGAATCTGCTCCTTTCCCTTTGGAGCACCAGCCTCCAAAGCCTCCACGTATGTTCTTGCTTCAAATACTGCTTAAGTGCCATGGATGTAGTAAAGGTTCCTGGTTAAAAGCATGAACTCCAGAGGGAGACTGACAAAATAAAATTCTGTGTCACCTTAGGCAAGTCACTCAACCCTTCTGAATCTCATTTCCTCATATACAAAATAGGGATGACTGAAGTACCTACCTCATAGGGCTGTTGTTAGGATGTACAGACTCACTCTACTCGGTTACTGGAAGAGGCACATAGCTAGCCTGGCGTGTTTTCTAATACTAGTATTACATGGAGCTTCTAGGGGCCCTGCTCGGATAATACACATCTTCCACATTACATATAGACAGAGGCCCAGGAGTGAGCCCCAGGGTCATGTTTATTACAGTCACAAGTGCCCCACTAGCTGCACTGATCAGTTTCTGAGTGTGAACAGTGAGAGTGCTGAGAGTGGATTCGAGTATAGTGACCAGTCTGTTTCATGGCCCCTCTGATGACAAAGCAGCAGCAGCCACCCTTCCAGTGGATCCGGGAGGGGCCGGGAGCCAGGAAACCCGCCCCTGATGCTCTCTCCCGTCTTGGGTGCTGCAGGGAGAGGGGGGCCTCCACGTGGCTTGGCCAGGCAGGGGCTAGGCAGCACCCCCCATCTGAATGGCATGCTCCCTGGGGGCCTACAAGGCCCAGCAGGCCCTCAGGGCAAGAGGCACAGGCCTGGGCTCCAGCAGGCTCGACATTCCCACAGGCGCCACTGGCAGGATGGCCGGTGAGCCGGAGCCAGGGGGCCTGGAGTCAGGCCCGGCCGAGGCAGGGGAAGTCTGCGACATGCCCATTTGCTCCCCTGCCTCGGGGTCACTGGAGCTGGAACAGGCCAGCTTGCCTCGAGCCATAGGCCCTCAATCTGTCATGACACCCCAGGAAAAAATACAGCGAAATACTGTTTTTTAATCCCATTTATTACCTGAACAAGACTTAACCCGGAAGCACCACTGGCACTGAGTGGCAAGGTGCTGCCATGCCCGTGGCGCCCGGCGTGTCCGCGGCATGAGAGCGCTGACTGCAGGGCCTCGGTCATGGTGGCCTGGCCTGTTCCAGTGAGACGGTGGGCACGGGAGGAGCCCAGCCACATGGGGACAACTGCCCTGCAGGTCCCACAAAGGCTGCCATCACGATGACGTCAAGGGACTCCCTGGAGTGGCGTCACCATGCTGGGTGGGCCACCTGCTCGGGAACCCAGAACCAGAAGTCAGCTGCTTCTGGGCCGGTCCTCGGACTGGATGGATTCAAGGGGGGACCGTCCAAAAGCTGTGCCCCTCTCTCACTGAGAGCTGGTGTCTGTACGCAGCTGTGGTGGGAGCCCTGGACTAAGGATGCAGTAAGCAAACAGTCCATGAAGTCAGCGACTGCCCTCGGAGTGTCTGTAGATTCTGCCACTTCCTGGGTCCTCCAGGATCAGGTTGGAAGTGTTCCAGAGAGCCCAGTAAGTGCACAATGGGGCCCACGCTGGAAAGGTGCTCTTGTGTTCCTGTTTTCCCTGTCCGCGGGCCATGGCTCTTAGGACAAACAGCACAGAGTGCATTCCCACCCAGGAGGCTGCATCACAGGGGGTATTATTCCCCCATAGCTGAAGCTCCCTGGGCTGGAGTAGGGAAAAAAGGCAACTTAAGAGGATGCATGGCTCACGTTATCTCCACCCCTGCGGAGCAGGATGAGGGGTGCAGTGGCTAGGAGTCATTCCCCAAATCACTCCAGACAGCGGGGACGGGGGGACCCCAGCGGCTGTGCCCCTCCATGAGAGCCTGCACCACGCTACAAGTTGGCTTCGTTGTACTAAACAGAAACCAGGACATCAGTATCTGAGCCATTTGTAGAATTTGGTTTTCTCCCACAAAGGGCTGATTCCACTTTCTGAAACCACTGGGCTCCCCTCTCTGCCACAGAGCGTGGGGTTCGTCCTCACAAGTTGTGCTGATGCACGCACTGAGTGTTTGCTCCGAGCCACGGGGACATGGCCCCTCCCCATAGGGACAGATACCAGGGGCCGTGTGTGCATCCCTCGGAGACTCCTGGACCCTGGGTGTCATGGTGTGCAGGAGAACAGAGTCAGCTGACACCGTGCCCCTCATGGGGCCATGTGTGCTTGGTAAGCACGGTGTTGGGGAACGCCCCGCCCCTCCCAAGAGCACTTCCTGAGGGCCCTCTGTCCTGAAGGGATACAGAGCAGCTCAGTCTGGCTTCTGTCTCTGATGCCTGCCCCCACCCCTCAGCACCATACTACCTAGGAGTAAATACACTAGGCAGTTCATTTGTCTCTAACATAAAGTTTTTCGAGCACTCTCCATGTGCTAGGCACTGTTCTAAGGACTTTACAAGCATTAACTCCATTAATAACAACCTTCGAGGTGAGTACTCTTACTTGTTGCATCTTACAGATGAGAAAACTGAGGCCCAGAGATTTCAAGGGACTTGCCTGAAGAAATACAGTGACTTAATGGTAGAGCCTAGATTCCAACTCAGATATCCCGGCTCCAGAGCCTTCACTGGTAGTTGCATAAACACAGGCTGATTGATTAGGATGTGAGGACCACAGTGGAAATATGGGAAGGTGGGAAGTGACACATAGGTCACTAGCTCCTGCTAAGCCAGCAAATTTTTTCAAAGATTTCCAACAGGTTCCAATCCACTTGGCCTGGGGTGAGGCCCAGAAATCAGTACTCTTTAAGACTTCCCAGGTGACCCCACCATGCTGCCAGTTTGGAGAGCCTCAGTTCTTGGAAAGAGGCTCACCGCACATGTGATGTGCTATGCAACCCTGGGCTATGCGCTTAGCCTCTCGGCCTCAGCCTCCACATCTGGGGAATGGGAACACTGTGGCTTTGGTGACTGCAAGGAGCCTCATGTGGGCACAGCCGGCAAGGGCCTGCCACACACTGCCAGCTCCTATCACAAAGCACAGAAGCTCTTGGCACCCAGGTAGAGATGGGCATACCAGTCTGCTCGGGCAGCCGTAACAAAGCACCACAGACTGGGGCTTAGCCATGGATTGAGCCTCTACCAGTTCAGAGGCTGGAAGACTGAGATCAAGGAGTGGCAAGGCTGGTGTCTCCCGAGGCCTCCCCGGCGTGTGGACGGCCATCTTCGCCCTGTGGCCCCACACGGCCGTCCCTCTGTGTGTCTGCGTCCCCCTCCTTCTTAGTCACAGTGGATCAGAGCTCATGTTAACTCAGTACCTCTGCAGCGGCCAGCCCAGCGTCCAGATACAGTCAGTCCTGAGGTCCCAGGGCTAGGGCTCCAACATGTGAACTTTGGGAGGGGGGAGGGGGTTACAATCCAGCCCAGAACGTGGACAGAACCTGTCCTGAGGTGCTTTCTTGGGCACACAGCTGAGAATCCAGAATCTCACACTGCGAGGTGGGAGGTTCTCACTTAAGAGAGCATTTGACAATCTCTGAGCCTGGGTTCCCGTTCTGGGCTTTGCCCCTGCCAGCCCTCTGAGGGTTAATCCAAAGGTCTCTGGAGTTGGGGGGATTTACTGCCCCCGGACCTTTATCAGCTCACCCTGACGTTGAGGGCTCACATTTCCCACTTAATTACTTGTCCTGCAATCAGAAGAGATAGCTGGCTCTGTGCTGAGTTGGCTGCAGCTGTGAACTGTTTATTTACTTTTCCTCAGCCCGAGAATGGCTATAATTTAAAGGTTCAGATCTCAGCTACCCTGCCTGGTGCAAACCCCGCTTAAACACTTCCATATTGCTCGGGTGGAATGCGCTGGAAGCTGCCCCCACTCCCCTCCCCGGACAGAGAGCACTGACGAGGCAGGTGTTCCTGGTTATGGAGGCCGCAGGGCTGGGGAGGGAGGAGGCTGCCCACCGTGACTGCCGATTCAACTGTCCACCCCAAGAGCTCGCAGGAAACCTAGAAGCCAGAGTCGGCATGAGGACCGCACGACGGCAGAACGGACTGGCCCCAGACCACCCCACTCCCGCCACAGTGGTCCCGGCCACAGTGGAAGCCACCGCTCTCACTAATTCCTGCGCCAAATGGTGTAATTACCACTGAAGTTGTCAAATGGCATCCAGATGGTCTCGCCTTTCACACCAGCGGTTTAATAAGCTTTTAGGCGTGACCTTGGCAGCTTGTGCTCCACCTGCACACCCCCCGGTTTGTGAAATCCGAGCACACAATTAGATCAGATAATGAGTGCCCAGGCCACCAGCCTTGAACTCTGCAAGCCCTCTTCAAGGGGCGCCTAGAGAGTCACCCCATGCCACTGACAAATGGCATGTGTCCCACCACAAACGGAGGGCCCCTGTGCATGGCCCCCTGAGGCCTGCTGGGGAGATCACAGAGACCCTGAGGGGCCCAGCGGCACATGTGTGGGGCCAGGCAGCTCCCTGGCAAGCTGCTTCAAGAGGTGAGTTCTGGCAAACCAGAGGCTTGAGCCTGGCCATCTCCTCTGAAGCCCCAGGCAGCCCATCAGGGAGGAAATGCTTCTAATGCTGCCACGCCATCAAGGGGAACCCCAGCATGGGAGCCACCTGCTGCCACAATGCTGCCCCTTCGAATACCTTGAGCCTGCGTAACTCCAGAGTGAAGCTTTCAGCAACCGTGCACTGAAGAGTCACTTCTCACTGTCATTTTGAAAAGTCAGTTATTCTTCCCCAGCATGGGGCACACTGCTCTGGTGTGCACACAGCTAACAGGCCTACACCCAGCGCCAATCCCAGGGCTTCACGCACAGTGACCCATCTAATCCTCAAACGACCTAGGTGCTGCTTTTATCCTCCATTTATAGATTAGAAAACTACAGAGAGGGAAAGTAACCTGCCCAAGGTCACACAGTCAGGGAGCAGCAGGAACTGGATTTGAACCTAGGTAAGGAAGCAGACATTACAAATGCACATAACTATGATCCTATTTGCATAAACAAATAATAGTTACCATCTCATTGTTTTGCCGGTAGGAAAACAAGCAACATATTTTAAAGTTTAATGATTTGTGTAGAGATTTAGAAAATGACAAACAGCCCAAGAAGAGCCCCCACACTGATAATCTCAGTGCTCTGCCAAACCCGAGAAAACGAGTAGATTGAAAGAAAAGAGCAAATCAGAAGCTTTCGCTGTGATGGGTTGGCGCAGAGAGCAACCAGAGAGGAGCCAGACACTTGAGCTCTTGGCCAGGGAGAGAGGTTTCTGTGGGACAATCTTGTCTCCAACCTTTGCCAGGTCTGGTTCCCGCAGACCTCAGAGAACTAGGGGAGGCCAAAGCACAAAGGGAAAATGCAAAATGTCTTTGTTCCGACTCCCTCATTGCATTTGACTCTTTCTAGGGCATCAACATTCCCCTCACAGGCCGGGTTTTAATGGACCCATCTCAAGTTGGCATCGAAAACCTTAGGACTGTACTGCCATTCTCACTAAGATGTAAATGACTGACATTTAGGAAAACGAGATTATAGTGCAGGTTACCACCTTAAGGTCAATCTGGCTTTTTAAATAAAGACACCGTGAGAAGACTCAAGACAAATGATGATGGAAAATCATCATTTTTGCTAAAATAATGGGAGGGACACAGTGGCTTTTTAAAATGCCTCTGCAAACAGCACAAAGCGTAGAACAAAGATGACGTGACTTGGGGTGAGCAGACACCCAAGGACCATGCCTGGCCAGGCTGGGTCCACACTGCTGGGAAGAGGAGTCTCTTCTGTCCAGATTCTGGGAGGCCTACATTATGTAAGTGGTTCACTCCAGGGGTGACATCACCCAGCAAGTCACAAACTTACTCCAGCATGAGCTGGGGGGGTTCCTGGCCACAGCGTTAGGACTCCGAAGCCACCGCTATAAGACACACACAAAAAGCCAATCTGTCTCAGAACCCTCCCGGCCCGACTGGGCGTTCACAAATGGGACATCGTAGTGGACCCACCTCACTATCCAGGGTGTGTCTGCATGTGTGTGTGCCCCTCTGTGTATGTGTTCTGGTGTGCACAGGTGTGCATGTGCGTGGGTATGTGTGCGTTATGTGTTCAAGTGTGTGGATGTGATTGAATACGTGTATGTGCGTGTGAGTGTGTGTTCCTCTTCAAGAGAAANAACAGCCTGTCTCAGCTTTTGACTCCAGGCCTCTGAGCTCAGCGTGGTCTGCCCCGTGTTTACAGTTATCAGAAGCTTTGTGAGGAAGGTTCTGTCGCTGAACATCACTATGGGCAGTGGGAATTAACCCTTTCCTGAACCCACTGTCTGTGCTGGCTGTGTGCAGAGCACCCTAGGATGTCTCCCGACTGCCCTGTAAGGCTGATAACATCATCCCCAGTCAGTGGAGGAGACTGAGGTTCTGAGAGCCTCCAAGACTCAGGATGACCAGGAGGGGTAGCGGTGGAGATGAATCTCAACCTGTCTGACTCCAGAGCCTGCCCAAGCTGCCAGGCCAGCCTTTCCCCGACTGTTCCAGGTCAGAAGACTCACCCGAGGCCTGTTGTAAACTGTGTGTGGTGGATCCCAGCCCTCTTGAATGAGTCTGATTCTGAAACCTCCTGCCTGATGTTCTGCATCTTCAAACAAACAGTACTGCCGAACTCCATCACAGAAGTAGATTAATTTCCGTTTCCACGAACGTTCTGTGGCTTGATAAGAGCATCTTGCAGCTGTTAGCACTGATGGGAGGTGGGAGGACGAAAACCTAGCCCAGGCCAGGCAGGCAGGCCCTCGCCCAGCCCTGCACAGCGCCCCCAAGGGCCGTGTGGGGCACTGCGACCCCCAGCCCCCTCAGCAGGGAACCCACCCACTGCCCCTACAGAAAGAATGGGCGGAAACGGCCGCAGGCAGGAACTCACCCCTGCCATTTCACAGTGCTCTGCTGGGGAGGGCCCGCAGAGGAGCTGAAAAGGCCAGGGACGTGAGCCGGCCGCGCGCGGGGGCCTGGCAAACAAAACACAGCCCCCCCAAAGCAATCGCCCGCCAAAATCTGCAAGCTCATCACGGTGCCTGGAAACCTCGGTGGGGACACAATACAGGACGCATCCTGCTCGGCAGAGATAAGAGAATTCCCAGGTTCTCACTGCCCAGCCTCTCCCTGGGGACAAAAGAGCTGGCAGGGAGCTTGGAGGAACGTGAGAAAGATGCCCGAGGCTAACACTGCCAGAAGCTCCACGCGGCACTCTGCACCCTGCACCTCTCACCTCTCACCCTGCCTGTTCTTCTCATCTCTAACCTGTCACCCTGCACCCCTCACCTCTCACCTCTTACCCCTCACCTCTCACCCTGTTCCTCGCACCTCTCACCTTGCACCTCTCACTCTTTGCTCATCTCTGAAGTCAGCCCTCAGACTGACTAATCTTCAAGCACACCCTACCTCTGGCTGGTTGTGGGGCGCTGGGCAAGTGGCTTTGCCTCTCTGCTCCTCAGTTTCCCCACCTGCAAAATGGGGTTATAGGTGGGACCTACTGCTGTTCCCTCCTCCAGGTTTTGGGGTGATCAATGTTGTGTTTATGTCCTCAGCACTTTCCTGTGTCACCTGGTCCAGCCCTTGGCCAATCACAGCTCAGTTTAATCCAAATGCTGAGTATTTGCTTGTGCAGGCCACAAATGATTAAAAAAGGAAAAAAAAAAAAACCACACACAAGCCTGAAGGCCAGTACTTACAGCACACTTTCCATACGATGCCCTGGGAGGGTGGTGCTGTCATCTGACTCCCAACAGTTGATGCCATTGACATTCAGAGAGGTCATCTGTGCAGCATCACCCAGCAGTCATCGGGGAAGTATGTGCCTCCCCAGTGCAGGGACCCAGCCCTCAGGACCTCTCTGGGAATTCCCTTCTGCTGTTCCCCTCTGTGTCCCCAAAGGATGCCAGCAAGGCAACTAGTTGATGGGTGGTTAGAGAGAAAAGGTCTAATTGACTCAGATTTTATCTCCAAGGTGGTTCTGGGCATGTGGTATCCAGAACAGGGAGGATGCAGCTCCATGCTTGTCGAGGCTGAGGCTCCCGCCTCTCGAGGGGCTGCCCACAAAGTCTGCTTCCTTCCCACCAGGTCCACTGAATGAGCCAGTGTGCCTTAGGGGAACTCAACAATAAAGGGTCAGAGGCAGAGCCCAGCTAGGAACCCAGCACCTGTCCCTGCTCTCCAGGCACAGTGGAGGTGCTGACACCCTCAGAACCCTAGTGGGGCCACCAGGTTCAAAGTGCACTGAGTCCTTTAGTCAGGACAAAGCTGACTCCATGAAACAGAAGCCTGGGGTGGGCAGGGGGTGCGGGGGAGTCACATCTCCCTCTGCCAGGCTGATGCCGAAGAGTGCCTGCCTCTCTGACATGCTGCACATGCCCCAGGGCACTTGAGCTCTGAGAACCTCCAGGAGCCCCATGAGTTGCATATCCTCTCTTGTTCCCAAGTCTAGAAGGTTCTGGAACCCATGAAAGCCAACTCCAAAGCCCAGAGCCTTCTCCACAATTCCAGGGGGAGATTTTAGGTCTCTGTTTAGAGCTCTGAGAGTTCCTGTGAACCACATCCCACTGGAAAGTTTAGAAGCCCTGTCCTGGAAGCCACCACTTCCTCCCTCCCGGTGCTCTCCCTGGGAGGAGCTGCTGAAATAAACAGGAGTGTGGGAAGGGGGCTGTGGCAGACCTTCTGGGTGTGCTTCCCACAGTCTCTGATGTCCACCTTCTCCCAACTGTGTACCTTACCAGCCTCCCTTGCAGCTAGACTCAGTCAGTGGTCCACTTCTGACCCATGAGATGTTAAAAGAATCTGTTGGGACACTTCTGGAAAACCTTTTGCTTTCATGATAAAAAGACTGAGACCCTGCTGGTACAGTCTGGAAACCTGCTCCACCCCTCCCCCTTCAAATATAGATGTGATGTCTGGAGATACAGCAGGCATCTTGAGACTGTAACAGAACAGGCAATGGAAATGTGGCAGACAGAATGATACTTCCCCCCCCAAAAAACAAGAAATGCTCACATCCTAATCCCCAGAACCTGCCAAATGTCGGGCAATATGGCAGAGGGGAATTAAGGTTTCTAATCAGCTGAACTTGAAATGGGGAGGACATCCTAGACTCCCTCACATGAGCACAATGTAATAACGGGCCCTTAAAAGTGTGAAATGGAAGAAGTCAGAAAAGAGCTGTGATGGAGAAAGAAAGGGGGAGACGCAGAGCTGGTCTGGAGGTGCAGGCAGGAGCCAGGAGCCAAGGGGTGCAGGGGTAGCCCAGGGAGTGGGCTCCAGGAGGAACGGAGCCCCATGAGTTCCACGCCAGACTTCTGCCCCATAGAACTGAGAGAAAACATCTGTGTTGGTTTAAGTGGCCAAGTCTGCGGTCATTTGTCACAGCAGCCCCAGGACCCTGACACAAGCCATATGAGATGCTGGCTTGCCTTTGTCAAGCAAATGAACCAAGGCCAGCATCTGCCTTCCTCCAGACGTCTTGTTGTGTGAGGAGAATGACTCCAGGCTGGCTTAAGGCACTTCAGGGTGGACTATTTGTAAGGTGGAGCTTAGCACATTTCTAACTGGCATTTGTGTCAGCTAGGGAAGCTTTCATCTCAAGATTCCTTTTGTGAGAAGGAAACAGCATTGCCAGGTAACAATGTGACTTGAGCCCCAGGACAGCACCCCAGGGTCTGACAATGAACACCAGGCGGCCCTGGGGCCTTTCCGGAGAAAGGAAGGTATAGTGAGGTCAGAGTTCCCTGAGCAACTCTCTTCAGAAAACTTTCCCTCCATATAACGCCCTAAAGCCCTCAACACTCTAAAATGAGAAACGGAACATTAATTAAATGTCTGTTGAACCATAAAGTGGACTTAAGATGAAAAAGCTGACTGAAATAAAGAGAAGAGTGACCTTGTCTGGGTGTTGTGGCCACTCCATGGCAGGGTCCCCGTGTTCATAGTGGCCCCCTGAGAGGACTGCATGCAGCTTCTCCAATTTAATGGCCGCTCAGGACAGGGTTCCTTGTGTCTTACTTCTATGGCAGACTGTTCATCATTGATGTGATCTCGCTGACAGAGAGCCCTTTTCAGAAATACAACTTTACTGTAATGTAATTTCTGAATTGCATTTTCCTAACCTATTTTATCACTCACTTTACAACTGGGTTTTGAGGAGTGGGCCATGGAAAGATGCCATTGCTTACTCGTGACACACAAAGAGCCTGCGAGTCAGGAAGGGACATTTGTTGGGGACCTGCCCCCTCTGTGCTGGGTGCAGGGGAGCCAGGACTCAGGAGAGGGCTGCTTGGCGCCAGAGTGGGCAGACATTTGATACTCACTGCTCCCCGCCCAGCGTGGCCTGACCCGGTTATGGATGAAAGAGACGTCCAGTGAAAGGTCTAGCAGAGGCCCGGCAGGTGACCAGCACTCAGCAAACGTTAACTATTGAAATGCCTTTCTCTCCAGCACTCCTGGCAGCTCTCGAGGTAAGTCTAGAGAGCATTCCCACACTCCAGGCCAGGAATCGGAGGCTGAGCAGGGTTCTGTGACAGCAGGAGAGTGACTGCTCTCCGCCCCTGCCAGATGCACCCCCCACCGCAGTACCCACCTTCCTCATTGCCCCTCATGACAGTCCTGCGAAGGGCCTTGCGCTGCCCACCATTCTGAGATGCATGGAGACAGGTGTAAACACAGGCTGCCCGATGGCATTTTCTGGGCTCTGACCTGTGACCTCACAGCCCGCCGGCCACAGCAGAGCCTTCCCTGGCCCCAGAGCGCAGCGAGGTCGAGCAGGCTGTCAGCCAGGAGCAGAGAGAGGCCCCTCCCAGGGCCCAGCTCTGAGCTCAGCGGCCCGACTCACAGGTAATCCCAGAATGACCGGGAGCCCAAGAGAGGTGTGGGAAGAGAGAAAGGAAGCAGTGGGCACCCCACGACCCACCCCAACGGCCTCCCAGGCTGTGACCACAGCAGCCAGGCTGCCCTCCCCCCCAGGCTGGCCCACACACTACCCCCGCCCACCCTGGGGAGACCTTCCCAAAACCCCAATAGCCCTGAGCCGCGGGGCTGAGGTCCTGGAGCCCGAGGAGAGTCTTGCAGGTTGGACCCCTCTCTGGTTCTGACAGCATGTGACTCTGGGCAAATCCCCAACCTCTCTGTGCCTCGAATTCCTTCCCTCTGAATTGAAGGTCATAAAAGAAGCCCCCTGCTTTTAAGGGAAGCCTTGGCCCCAAACAACAATCCTTTATTTTCCTGACTGGTAGAGACATATTAATTCACTTTATTTTGAAAGAGGCCATGAGTGAGATATCCAGAATGTGAAGAGATAAACATCTCATCAGAAGGGTTGCTGTACAGAAAAGTGTCTCTTTCCGCTTCGCATCAGGAGAGCGTCACGTAATCGTCAGATGTGACCCATACCACCTCGGCCCTCTGCTGGTCGCCCAACCGAATCTGTTCCCCACCCCATTCCTCCCTGTTGACAGGATTCTGGTTTTGTTTGGCTTGGCAAGGGACCCAACTAAAAATATGCAGCTTCCCAGACTCCTTTGCAGTGAGTGGTCAGGTGACGCGGTCCCAGCCAGGCGACGGAGGTGAGCTGCCTCAAGGGGGCCCCTTCCAGAGGACAAGACAGAGCAGCATCTCCCTGGCCCTTTATCCTTCTTGGAATGCCATGAGTCTCAGAGGCGTGTCACTCACCGCAGACCTGAGCCCACAGGTCCAGAGCCCCAAAGATGGAGAGAACCAGGGTCCCTGCCCAGTCTGCCACCCCTGCCTCCCCCACTGGGGACAACACTCCTCCGTTATCTGCAGCTGACCCACATGCACCTGAATACTGGGACCTCATCATTGAGAGTAAACACAATAGAGGTTAGACGGGCCATCTCCATGGAAATAACTCCCACCTCCCTGCTGTCTAGCAGAGAGGATTGACATCAATACCATTCAATTACAACGTTCTCTGTCTTCTTTGGGACACTGAAAAGTAGGTGCCTCTATTCACTGACATAAGTATTTTATTTATTTGGGCTTGTCTATCTATTAATTTTCTTAGTGAAACCAGCCTTCAGGCTCCCCAATGCACAGCGTGACACAGACCGTGGCACCCTGAGCTGCTGCCTCCTCCCGGGGTACTGACAGAGGGAGCTGGCCACTCAGGAGAGGGGCTCGGGGCTCTGTCTGCACAGCTGGGATGCTCAGATGGCGCCTGCTCGGCCCTGGGAACGTGGAGCTGAGCCGAAAGCAGCTACCTGCCCCGACCTTGGTGATCTGGCCAAGGCTGTGGTCTCTGATCACGTGCCCCCTCATCCACCCTCCGTCCACGTCCCGTTCCGTCCTCACGCTCCCTTTGCCCAGGCCAGGGCCGGGGACGCTGCCGCCCCGTCCCCACCACAGGCTGAGCCCCTCACGTCTCCACTCAGAAGCTCATCTAAGGGCTTCCCCCAAACCCCTTACCTACACATCAGTGCCCCATCCAATGCTCCCCCAAAGCCCGCAGCTGTCCAGCACACATCTGTCCTCCCCGTGGACTGTGGGCCGAGACAGAAACCACCTTGTCTGTTGTTCACAGCTGTAAACCAAGAACCACCCAAGTACAGGGCAGAGTCAGGCTCCACAGACACTTCCTCCCCTGGAATGACTGCCTGCTGACCAAGAGTGGGGACATAGTCATTTCACAGTGGCTGTGGTGGAGGGCCAAGGGGTACAGCAAAGCCTTGTTTTACCAGATNAGGTGACGCGGTCCCAGCCAGGCGACGGAGGTGAGCTGCCTCAAGGGGGCCCCTTCCAGAGGACAAGACAGAGCAGCATCTCCCTGGCCCTTTATCCTTCTTGGAATGCCATGAGTCTCAGAGGCGTGTCACTCACCGCAGACCTGAGCCCACAGGTCCAGAGCCCCAAAGATGGAGAGAACCAGGGTCCCTGCCCAGTCTGCCACCCCTGCCTCCCCCACTGGGGACAACACTCCTCTGTTATCTGCAGCTGACCCACATGCACCTGAATACTGGGACCTCATCATTGAGAGTAAACACAATAGAGGTTAGACAGGCCATCTCCATGGAAATAACTCCCACCTCCCTGCTGTCTAGCAGAGAGGATTGACATCAATACCATTCAATTACAACGTTCTCTGTCTTCTTTGGGACACTGAAAAGTAGGTGCCTCTATTCACTGACATAAGTATTTTATTTATTTGGGCTTGTTTATCTATTAATTTTCTTAGTGAAACCAGCCTTCAGGCTTCCCAATGCACAGCGTGACACAGACCGTGGCACCCTGAGCTGTTGCCTCCTCCCGGGGTACTGACAGAGGGAGCTGGCCACTCAGGAGAGGGGCTCGGGGGCTCTGTCTGCACAGCTGGGATGCTCAGATGGCGCCTGCTCGGCCCTGGGAACGTGGAGCTGAGCCGAAAGCAGCTACCTGCCCCGACCTTGGTGATCTGGCCAAGGCTGTGGTCTCTGATCACGTGCCCCCTCATCCACCCTCCGTCCACGTCCCGTTCCGTCCTCATGCTCCCTTTGCCCAGGCCAGGGCCGGGGACGCTGCCGCCCCGTCCCCACCACAGGCTGAGCCCCTCACGTCTCCACTCAGAAGCTCATCTAAGGGCTTCCCCCAAACCCCTTACCTACACATCAGTGCCCCATCCAATGCTCCCCCAAAGCCCGCAGCTGTCCAGCACACATCTGTCCTCCCCGTGGACTGTGGGCCGAGACAGAAACCACCTTGTCTGTTGTTCACAGCTGTAAACCAAGAACCACCCAAGTACAGGGCAGAGTCAGGCTCCACAGACACTTCCTCCCCTGGAATGACTGCCTGCTGACCAAGAGTGGGGACATAGTCATTTCACAGTGGCTGTGGTGGAGGGCCAAGGGGTACAGCAAAGCCTTGTTTTACCAGATCTGTGTTTTCTCTCCCACACACCACACCCTTACACCTCCCAAGCTTGGGGAAAGGCTGAGGAGCATCTCATCACGTGGGCCCAGGTGTCATGCTGGGAGAGATGCTCACCCCAGGTCACCTAGAACAGCCCAAAAGGACAGGAAGGAGAAGTGAGATACCCAGAATCCCCTGTACATAAGCCCTGGGGCAAAGAGGTGAGTCTCTCATTGGAGGACAGGGAACCACACTGGAGGAGAGGGAAGAGCGGGTGCAAAGGCACTGAGGTCTTGGAGAAATGAGTGGGTGTGTCAGGGAGCACAGCGAGGAGGACAGAGGCTAGATGGTAGTGGTTGTTGGTATTTATAGCATGAGATTATCATTAACTCTGTTTATAATAATGACAATGTTTGTCCAGCACCAACTATATCCCAGGCACTTTGCATCCACCATCTCAGTCCCTCCAGCCCCTAGGAGGTAGGCCTTACAATTATCCCCATCTTTAGAAGACAAACCTGAGGCCCAGCAAATCAAACTGACTTTCACAGGACACCCGACAAGAAGGAGCAGGGCTAGAATCTCAGTCTAGGCTCCTGGCTCCGCAAACATCATTCCCAAGGCCCATTTACACCACAACCCCTGCCCTTGGGCAAGTGAAGAGAGCTGCTCAGTCACCTGGTGATATGGATCAGTCAGCACATCCTGCTGTGTAACAAAAGCACACAACCTGGGGCATTTACACCCTGTGTCTGAAGCGGTCAGCTAGGCATCCCCGCTGACACTGGCTGGGCTACTTACTCGTCTGAAGTTCTGCTGGGGTGGATGAACATCTCCTCTCCTTCCTCAGTCCAGCAGCTCAGGCCCTGCTCACACAGACGGCAGAGGCACCCAAGGACTAGTGGAGGCAGGTAAGCGTGCCTCCAGCTTCTGCCAGAGTGACGTCTGCTAGTACCCTATCGGCCAGAGCAAGTCACAGAGTGAAACCCAGCTTCCAGGGACAGGGAAATCTACCCGCCACTTAATAGGAGCTTCAAAGCCCTCAGCAAAGGCTGAAGCCCTGAGGCCACTTATGCATGCACGCCACCTGCACAGGGAAGAAAAGCCCAGAGCAGGGCCAGAGGGGGCGCTGGGGGTGGGGGGAGACAGGGGTCTTCTCTCGGAGCCTGGGTCCTCCCCCAGGCAAAGAAGGAGTGACTTGTCCAGGGTCCAGCAGGAGGCAGTGGGGGAGCCAGAGCCTTTGTCCAAGCCCTCTGACTTCAAGACCCCTTCCCCTTGAGGTGTGAGCCTGGGTGGATCACTAGGTCCAACCAAGAAAAACAGAAACTTCGCTGAGTATTTAAAACAGAGAATTCAATATGTGGAACTGGTTGCTCTGATGATGGAAAATGGAGAAGCCAACCAGGGGAGCTGGGAGATATGCATCACACGGGCAGGAAGCTGCTGGCACCCTGGGGCTGGAGGGACAGAGAGGGGCCCCAGCTGGCAAGAGCCTGCCTCTGCAGCAGCACACTGCTGAGATGGGAGCCCGGGCAGGGGGCGGGGAGGGGCGGAGGGGACAAGGAGGAAGGAGGTGCCGGCTTCTCCCTTCTGCAGTCCTCCCTCCCACCACCCTCCTCTCACCAGCACCTCTCACCAGCCAGACCCGGTGGGGAGCCTGGGGACCGAGCAGGGAGCCAGGGGAATAATGTAGCCCCTCAGCCCGCAGCACAGAGCCAGCCAGGAAGGGCTGAGGGTCGGGCTGAGGACACAGAGGGAGCCTCCTGGGGACAAGTTGCTTCTGTCTCCCTGGGTCCCAAGCCAGTGCACACAAGCAGAGCCATGGTTCAGACCCAGGAGGGCTAGGTGGGGGAGACTCTGCACACCCAAAGCAGACTCCTGGGGAGGCCCAGGCTGTTCCCGAGGCAGCACCCGCGAGGAGCGAACGCCTGCAGGGAGACACCCAGAGGACACTCGGTCAGTGCCTACTGCGGCTGGGCTTTCCCTTCTTCCAGCCTCTGAGGCAGGAATGGCAGCTGGAGGGAAAATCAACGCCAGCAATTCGAGAGACTCACCAGAGTCACCCGTTCCCAGGCGGCCCCCTCTCTGCTGGTTTGCTCCTGGGCTCCGGGAACCGGCGCACAGACGGCCGTGACCCAGTCCTCCATCTCGCACACACTAGGGGTCTAGCCTTCTTATTCACAGTCTCAGATCCTCAGGACCTGAAAAAGAAAGATC
This sequence comes from Redunca redunca, assembly GCA_006410935.1. NCBI lineage: Eukaryota > Metazoa > Chordata > Mammalia > Artiodactyla > Bovidae > Redunca > Redunca redunca. Next base: position 242,001 of record SJYQ01009295.1, read on the forward strand.
ACCATCTCCATTTTATGTAGGAGGAAACCTAGACTCTGGAAACTTAAACACTGCACCAAGAGTCCCCAGGGAAGGAGAGCAGCGCCCTGCGGGAACCCAAACCTGCCTGAAGCCTCTGCTCAGGCCCCAGCCCTGCCTCTCAGACTCAGCTGCTATCGCTCACAGTACTGAACTGGCAGGGCCCTTGGGGTCCTGCTTTGGAAGGCGGGGACTGTGGTCCCACTACCTGGACTCAGACCTTACTCCTGCCAGCCCTGCACACACACTGGGCCTCCTGGGAGCCCCGCTCAGTTTCCTCGACTGTCAAAAAGGGACAAGGACATTCCCAATCACATCATCACATTGGGAGGCACCATCCAGTTATCCTGTGTGACCCCGTCATGTTCAAACTCTGGATAGATACGCAAAGATCATGCTGTTTAGATTCTGGTGGGAAATCAAATCATCAAAACTGGGAATCTGTCATCTGACTGCGTGTCCAAGGTTACAACTCCAAGAAAGCGTGTGCCATGAAATGAACAGCAGCACCGACCACACTATCCAAGAAGTTGCCCAGCCCCGTGGGACTGGGTGCCCAGGAGGCCTCCCGCTTTGTGGACTGGTCCCATCTCCTCACCAAGCCAGCCTCCACCGCGGGCTGGGAACAGACCTGGGGAGAGCAGCCTGGAATGTTTGGGGCCTCCCGTCACTCCTGCCTGGACACCTCCGTGCAGAGGCGGCGATGCAAGGCCACTGAAGAGTGGCCTCCAACCTCATTTCTCCAAACCACACAGAAGACGCTGGGCAAGTTTGTTTCTGAGAAGACAGGCAGGGATTTGAGTTTCTGGCGCTTGTTTGCACAAAGGATTTCAGCCGTCTTTCTCCTGACACGCAGCTTAAACACGTTAGCTGACCCTTAAATGGAATCCCCACGATGCCCCAGCTCCCTCCAAGAAAATTTCAGGGCAGGGGGTGGAGGGGGGATAAAATGCATTGTGTCCTGTGGGCTTATTCCTGGCACTGCCAGTTTAGGGTTGATGACTCCATGCCAACTCTATCTCCTGGTTTATTTGGGTGTCTTTTTCTCTTCTCCTTTACTTTTAACTAAAACACAAAATAAGCATTTTGATTGCCTTCAGCTGTGAAGAGGGAAGTACATCTCGCCCCCGCCCCCTCGCCCCGGCTGTTTGCTGGCAGAGATCAAACGTGAATTTCTCAAAAAACAAAAAGTGGAAAGTTTACAAATACAGGACTCAGAATCTGCAACAGTGTGCCATCACTCCAAGTCAGGGATGTGTGTAGCCCAACATGCTTGCCGGCAATCAGGCCTCCCGTGTTCTTTCTGTAAACCCACATGCAAAGATAATACCAGGGCCACTTTCTGCCCATCTGCCAGAAAAAAAACAAAAAAGAAAGCCCAGAAGAGGCAATAATCTTTGCATCAGCTGAGGCCCTATCAGCCTGGCTGGCAAACTGAAACATAATATTTTAGGCTGAAGTTGATCACCTAAGTTTGCTGAATTCATTTTCTGAAAGTCTTGCCCCGAACAAGTTTATCCATTTTCATGAAGTCTGAAAGTGCTTTTTCTAGTTGGGTGTCTGAAACCTGAAATATTTTCAACTAAATGAGAAAATGTTCGCTGTTGAATGACCTATTAGAGCTGTCACAAATGTGATTTCTGGAAATAAACAAGATCGTAAGAAGGTTGGCCGGAGCAGAAACGTAAGTCAGCGTTAATAGGTGGTGTAATTAAATTATCCCTTAAGCCAAGGTGCCAAGTGACACAGCTTTGTGTGTGTGAATTCTAATACAGTCACCTCCCTGGGCCTGCACAAATCTGAATGGACTTCTCTCCAGAATCACTAACTTTATTTTCTTCGGTTTCTACGTATCAAATAGCTCTCTCTGTTCTGCTAGCTAACCAAAGTTCTTGAGACAGACAAGCCCATATTTTCTCGTATCATTTTACAGAGGTTCACTTGATACAAACCTGGCTCCATAAACAATGTTTATTTTTTATGGTTTAGTATCTTGCTCAAGAAAATTAGAACTAAGTTTCATGAAGATTTATTTTCATTTTAACTATATTGTTCGCTGGCCACTGCCACTCAATACTTAAATGGCTTTCTCCCCAAAGGGCAACATCTTTAAAGCGGAACAGAGTTTATTTAAACAGCTGTTTTTTTTGCACAATCATTTTATTAATACATAAATTGAAGTCATAAATAGTCGGTAACTTGCTCAGTTTTTAAATTCTTAAAGAGCAACACATGATTAATTGCTACCAGTAGGATGAAGTCACTGTACTCTGCTGCATATACATATTTCTGTCTTTAAATAGCATTTCACACTTGGAGTGAAATGAATTCCTGCCTATCTCCCCGCCAAGGACAAATGATAACATCATTTTTAGGAAAATAAATAAATCTTTTTGTTGCTATTGTTGAATTCCAATTTGTTTAAAATAATTGTCAACATGTACCCTATTTCTTTTTAAATTAAAATAAGATATGGCAAATTATTATATAAAACAAATTAAGGAATCATGTAGTCCCACGAAGAATCAAAACATTGAAATTTCCAAAAAATATTTTAAAGTCATTTTAACGTTAAATATGTTAAAGGACATGCTCATTGTTATTGAGATTCTCTCTTGCAAAGAAGTGGGGAGAGAAAAATGTTTGCTTGTTTTTGGAATAAAGTAGAAACTTTTCCAGTGGGAGAAGAGGTTCATTCATGGGAGATGGAGGTTTAAAAGCTTTAAGAAGCTGGTGATACCATTTAGCAGGTGCTGATACAATGAAATACAATGTCCAGGGTAGAAGTCCCACATGCATTCATCACTTTCAAAAGGAAAAGACTCTCTCGAGAAGGTGAGACTCTGGTATCACTGTCTGTACATGCCCAATTTTAACTGGTCATTTGTACCCATATAAGATTCTATGTAATGCTGTAACAAGTGCATTCTTCATGAACATTACAGAAGAACCATGAGGATATCTTCTACTTGATAAAACATAGATGGGCAACAGATAAAATATTGAAATAGCTGCTAACCATCTTCCAGTTTCATTCTGAACATTTCCAGAAGGGTCTTTGTGCTCTAGCTGGGTGCTGCCTCACAACATTTTGGGAAGATAAGACCCTTGGTAATTAACAGTTGCCTTAACACTTTAATACTCTCCGATGGCTTGGCACATTTCAGGCCAGGCCACAACAAAGTTGCTCTTCTTGCTTTTAGAGATCACTGGATGGGCTCCGGAGAAGGGAAGGGGTGCCTGACACAACTGGGACTAAATTTTAGTCTCTATCTTCCCCACCCCCACCCCGTGGGTCACTCTAGAAGTAACATCGCCATCTGCTGGACACTAAAGGAACCTCCCTAAGAGGGGGAAGGTTTCTGTTTTGGCAATCCACGTTAGACCACTTACAAAATGTATTTAACATGTACAAGGCCACCACTTCGGAGACAGGACAGCAAGAACAAAATAATCAAAAGTGCAGGAAAGTGGCAATATCCATTTTGCACAGACTGGTCTGTAGCAGTTTTGAAAACTGGTTCTCCTCAATCCCCCTTTCCCAGGCAACAACCCCCAGAGAAGGTGAAAAAAGAAAGACAACTGCCATTTTTAATTTCTAAGAGTTATGAATTTCTAGAATGAAAGTTTTTTTGTTTGTTTGTTTGGTCACCAGTCAGCCCTCACCTTTTTCTCTCCACACTTACTCAGGGCTGGAACTGTGGGGAGAGGTGAGCACGCATGCGCACACGTGCGCTTTCACACACACACACACACACACACACAAACACACACACACACACACACACACACTATTCCTTTGGAGTTCTTTAATCTAACAAGGCTTCGGGAACACAAGAGCACAAAACTGGGATAACCCAAATATTATTCTAAACTCTTTTTTCAGGCACTTAAGCAAAACAACTACCATTTTTGAAGTTTATATAACTTTTCCTTATAAATACAATCACATTCTGGTTATACATCTGCATGATGTCGATTTCTGGATTTCCTTATGCAAGTAACAGTCTTGCTTCCCCCCTTTTTCCTGCTCCTAACTGATCACTGGATTGGCCTTGAAATTTGAGCATTAATTGCTTTCTCTTGGTAATTAAAGTCAGGGTATTCTTTTCATGAGAGAACGACATTGTTTTACAATTTCCCATACTCCTTGGAATAGTTTTATGGAAAGGAAAGAAGTCAGTTGTGACCTAGAATATTAACATATGTTTTCTTTACAATCCTCCCAACATTTGACAAGACGTTCAGAAAAATAAATTCTTTAAAAGATAACTTTTGTTAAATGAAAATTACAATTACATTTGTTAAGTATCAAAATTCATCCATTTTAAAAGAGAAACATTTTTACTGAATTTTATTTTCCTTTATTATGCATCATAAAAAAAATTTAAGTGTCCTAGGAGCCTTAAAGTCAGGCTTGCTATTGCATTACAGTCACAAATTANTCCTTTATTATGCATCATAAAAAAATTTAAGTGTCCTAGGAGCCTTAAAGTCAGGCTTGCTATTGCATTACAGTCACAAATTACTTCATTTCATATATATATATTCATTTCATATATATATATATATATATACACCAAGGTATTTACATTTGTAACTTAATTTCTCACTCAATAGAGTTTGAAAGATCTGGATATTATAAAGGCGAACTCGTTTTCTGCTGGAATGAAATGAGAAAATGAAAATTTAAAAAATTCGTTTTATTAGGTAAATTCAGCAGGGACTCCCTGTTAGCCCCTGAAATAAACCAGCCTGCTTCTGTTTACTTTCTCCATCTTTCGGAGCCTTAAAATGAAAATTGAAGTCACTGCCATCGGTAAGCACACTCCCCCTCCCCTTCCTATCCGATGTTTGTGTAGAAATTGTAGAGTCTCTTTTCCTAAAAGTTGAGAATGGTGCTGAGGGCCGACAGAGCGGGTTCAGACGGGAGCCGAAAGTTAACCGCTAGAGAAAGAAAGGAGAGGCCTGAAGGGAGGGGACGATCAGGGCCAGAGCTGCAGGACAGACTGGAGTACTCACAGTTTCCAGTGTCCGCTCCTCTGTCTGGGTCCCGGTGCTGGTTCCAGAAGGAAATGTGGCTCTTTGTGCAGAACTCGAGTGAACATCCAGGAAGTTGGCAAAATCACTAGCTAAACAATCAATAGAAGAAACACAACAAATTAAAGTACCAAATTTGGGTTCTTTCTCCAATAAAGGAAAAGAAAGTGAGCAGCTGAGGGGAAGGTGGGGGAAAAGGACATATTTAAATTTTTTCTCCTGTGACCTGAGCTGGGCCCCAGGTTAATCTCAGTGTGAATCTGGATACTGCTCTCCTGACCCGCGTAATATAAAGCATTATTCGACCGCCTGTAAAGGACACAGGCTTATCGCAAACCCTGAAATTCGCCGTGCGAAACGGCCCGAGTTCCTGCCGCAGACCTGAAATGAGTTTTCCTATGAAAATACACTTTAAAACTCAGCGACCCCCACCCCTAACGAAAGCCTTCGGTGACAGGAAATGTTAACCATTTTAAGCACTTTTTATTTGCATTTGCTCCGAAGCTGAGGGAGTGAGGGGAGAAATGTACTTCTAATGACTGGTGGTGAAAATCAGAAATCAGAGGGTGGAGTGAGCGTGGACCTGTGTGTTTCTGAGCTGGTTGGGGGTGAGGGGTGTGGAGTGTGCTGGGCCCTGAATTTACCCAGACAAGAGTGACCTAGCCTGAGTTCCCACAGAAGCTGGGAAGGGTTTGCATGGAGCAGTTGTGCCGCATTTCAAATTCTCTTGCTGTGTTGATAAGTTACGGGCAGTCCGTTTCCACTCTTCAGCTGAGACGTCCACAGAAAAGGGCCCGACTTGCAATGTTTGTGGTGCTGAGATGTGTTTGTGTGTTTTCTCCCTGGGATCAAAAGGGGAAAAAAATTTTCCCTGAAATCAACTAAACACTGAAACTCAGAAACACACAGAATGTGTATAACATTGTCCTTCAGAAATCCATCTTGAATTAAAAAAAAAAAAACCTCTCTTTGATCAAAAGTCGACAGAGAATTACATTTTTCTCCATTCTGTTGCATTTAACACGGACTAACACAGGGTGAGTTTAAACAAACAGATGGGCTGGGCATGAATGCTCCTTTCAGTTTGAGTAGCTTGAGGTGGGTTGGATCCATGAGAGGGGTGGGGGTGGGCGGCAGTTGGGAGGATTAGTTAGAGGGAAGGAAAGCTGCAAAGTATAGGGGGGAGCCAAGACAAGAATAAACCCATGATGAAAAAAATTTTTAAACTACTTCTATTCTTTGAGCCTGTGACCCTCCAGCAAGTGTGCAGTGTAACTGTTGAAATTCTTCTGCCTAAAAGATAAATGGCCTACTTGATTCAAGAGTGTCAAGTAGGAAAAACAAAACAAAACAAAAACCCTTCAAAGTATATTTTCAGAAGATAATCTAATGCACAATGAGCGCCCGGTAAGAAGGGCGTGCGGGGGAGAAGGCCAGCTCCTCATGGGAAATCCTGCTTCAGAGCTGTGTTCCAGCAGCCTCAGGGTGGGCTGGGGGCCAACTGAGAAAGGCCAGTCCTGAGCTGAGGGTCTTCATGGGGCATGAACTGGACCCCAAGCCCCATCAGAAAGGGCTGCTCATGGCCTCCCTCCCCTGTGGGTCCCCTAAGCCATGTGAGATTCTTCAGCCCATGGGGAATATGCGGATGTGCAAGGCCGGGTGACTGAAGTCCCTGCTGAGAGCCATGCAATCTGCACTGTCTTCCCCACGTGGAGGGAGGGGATGCTGGCCAGTGCCACTCACCCGTGGGTGAGCCAGCTATGGATGCCCACCCCCCACCCCAGCCCAGCCTCAGAGACCTTCCCGAATCTTCCTCCTCCATGGAAAGAGCCTGCAGACGAGGGACCGACATCCTCACCTCTGCCCCACAGCCTGGGAGCGTCTCACCTCTGCACGCCCCAGGCACTGAAAGAGGTCCCCCACCCTAGCCAGCTCTGTGGACGGGCCTGTGCCCTGGCTTTGGGCCGGTGGTGATAGAATGCCGGGAGCCCTGTGAGGCCGATCTCCAGCTCCCTCCCACCACCAGCAGAGCAAGCTGAGCTCCCCTCCACACTCCTTCCTCCATGCTCAGGAAGCCACGGGAAGGAAGGAAGGGAAGAAAAAGCCACAGGTCATGCGGAGTCACTTCTTAGCATCCGTGCATGCCCCGCTGGAGTGTTTAGTTAGAGGCCGGGTGATTTCTGGAGGCTCCGTCCAGAAAGGAGAAACCCAGACCCAGCCAGGCTGCTATGTGGAAATTTGGGGGTCCTCTGGCCCTGGGGACCCCGCAACCCAGCCACCGCCCCACTCTCTCAACCTTCGCTGGGTCTATCAGGTTCCCGGGCCCTGAGGGATGCGTGTACCTCGAGTTCCTAGCGCCCAGATTCTAGCTTCCCCTCCATGTTGGGAGCAGACGCCACCCAAGCCTGGAGCTCACAGAGTCCTGACAACTTGGCAAAGGCAAAAGAGCTGCAGGGGAAGGAAAGGCAAGAATGTTCTAGAAGGAGACGGAGCCACACACTGGGCCCTGGGGGCTAGCAACATCCACTTTTCCCGCTCACTGTTCTTTCTCTAAAACACCAAAACACAAACTAGGGCTGCATAAATATATGTGTATAAAGAATTTAGTCAGTGTATGCACACACACACACACATGCCCATGTTTTATTTTTAATTTATTTATTTTAAACACCAGACTATTTCTTCTCACCAAAGGCCTTTTCTCACGCTGTTTTATCCCCAGCTTTCACAGAACTTCCCTACTTCATGTAGAGGAAGGCATTTCCCACAGCGCTCTGGCTGGAATGTGCTAAAATGCTAGCATCGACACATTTCTATTTCACTTTATTGCAGAAGCGTTGTTTTATGGCGCAGGGTGTGTGGTGTGTGTGAAGAGCGGGCAGAGGAGGGCTGTTCTGCTGGGGAGGGGCGCTGCCCTGCAGTGCCGTCGGCCTCGTATAAATCCTGAAAAGTGACAGTTGAGCTGGTAGGAGAATTTGGGAAACCAACAGACAAAATATACAGAGCAGCCCGTAGGCTTCACCTTTACGAGGCAGAGAGCGCTCCTGGAATGGATGGGCCGGGACCTCCGAGGCCACTCATTAGGCACTTGATGAATTGGACATGGGGCCCACTGCCCTCCTGGGGCAGGGAAATGCTCGAAAACCAAGTTTTATTAACCTAATAAAATGAAAGGGAAAAAAAATCAAGAAAATTTCAGCTGGAAGAATAAACGCAAGGAGTATAGCAAGTTAACCTACTTTTCATGTATTTAGAACCATTTTGGCAGCTGAGGGCAATTCCCCAAAAGACCCCGCATTCCTAACGTCAGATTCCAGCCAACTGGCTATCCGCTAGCCACAGCGGCCTAGGACACCCAGGGATGCGTTGTCTCCACGGTCCTGAGAACCAAGAAGCCAGGAGTTTTTCATCATATTTAATGACAAAGCCCGGGAGGGAGAGAGGGAGAAAACGGCAAAGAAACCTCTTTGGGGGCAAACAAGGGTTTCAGAGAAAGAAAGGGATGTTGGCTGAGGTCTCAGGAATGCCGTCGCACCCAAGGGCAGGGCTATGGCCTCGCAGGGGAGAGTTCCCGCAACAAACCGCAGAAGATCGCAGGCAGCTGTGACAGGGTCTATGTAGCCACAAATGCCTCCAGGAACCCTCAACTTGGACACGGGAGGGTGAAGGTTCCTTCTCGGACAGAGGCCAGCGTAAGCCCAGGCTTCTGGTGCTTCTGGGGCTGCTCGGGCCATCTCAGTGGACCTGAGAGCCTGCTCTATTCAAGGGCCTGGCCAAGCCGCTGCTCACTCCCAGGAAGCAAGGCAGCTTTACTACCCTGGGTCCTGGAGCCCCGGATGCAGCCGGCCTGTGTTCTCCAGGCACCCCTGCAGAGGGAGGACGTGTTTCAGCAGAAGATGCTTCAGCAGGAGATGCTTCAGCAGGATGGGGCAGAAGGGGAAAAGCCACCTCCTCCCGATTCCCCATTAGGCTCTGAGCCGGCCTTGCGAATGGGCAACGTGTCCATCGGCCAGAATCAACAAGCCCCTGCTCAAAACCCCATCTCCTAGTCCTACTCAGCGGGCCAAACCCCGCCTCCCCACGGCCCTTCCTCTTGTCTTAATAACACACATGCACACACTACCACCTCTCTACAGGTCCCAGCCTCTGGGCCAGCCTCTAACACACACACACACACACACACACACACACACATATCATCCCGGCCCTGCACACAGATAATAGAATCTCATTTACACATGCTCCCACTATCCAACTCCTACGGTATTTGTGCAACTCTGAAAGTCGGGATCTCTGGTTTTGTTTTGTTTTTGAGTTGCTTTAACATTTCATTACTTCAGGGGATTTCTAGGGCAGTTGAACTCTTCTGGATGATAGCGTAATGGTGGATACATGACATCACCATTTATGAAAATCCGCAGAATGTACAGCACCAACTACAGATTGAGTGATATATCGATACTGCCCCGTCAACTGCACCAAATGCACCGCATGCAGGCCAAATGTTAGCAACACGGGAAACTGAGGTGGGGTGCAGGAGGGAGATGGGGACTGCGCTTCCTGCTTGGTTTTTCTGTAAACCTAAACCCGCCCTAAAAAATGAAGTCTACTAATAAAAGAAACCTCATTGCTAAAGTGACATTAGGAATTTTCCTTTGCTGTTCTCTTCCCCGTGTGGTATTTCCTGGGAAAGGATGTTCAGAAAGTAGAAAAGTTCAAAATAGAACAGAAACCCTACCAGCGCACAGCTCTTCCATCCACCCCATTTGAGGCCATCCTGTACTTGGTCTAGTCTCGAAGGACGTTTTTTCCAAGACTGGTTTCCACAGAGAGAGGTGGCCTGCTGCCTCTGCGGTAGCGACAGCGATAAAAAGCCAGGTTACTTGAACAATACTCTCATTTATTTTTTATTTTTATTCTAACGTCCCATGGCACTGAGCACAGTGACACGATCACTGTTAAATAAACTGGAATCTTGTTTTCATTTCGCAGCTGGTTCCATCCAATTTACAGTCAAATGTCAGCCCATCAACTAGGATTACCAGGGTCATTCTGCGCCTGTCCTTTGAGGCCAAAGAGAAGGGTTCTGAACCTGCCTGTGAGCCCACAAGCCTGGCTCGGGTTATGCAGGAGAAGCCGCCTTGGGGTGTAGACTCCCAGGAGGAAAGTTGACCTGGGGAGCTTGCTGCTCCAGTGGCGCCTCACTGCAGGGAAAGATGGGCCCCGTCCCTCCTGGGGAGAGACAGAGACAGTGAGACAGAGAGGGAGCAGTGACAGGAGGGAGCAGAGAGACAGACTGACTGGGATGAAAGAAGCAGAGAGAGAGAACCAGGGGGGTCTGTTAGCCAGAGACTGCCTCCACCCCTCCTCCTCTCCGGGAGCTGGCTTCCGCAGCCCTGACCACTGTGAGCGTGGACGCAGGCCGTGCTGCATGTACACCCTTACACGGGGCCTGCACCCCCAGGGTGTCCGCCCAGACCCGCAGGCCCCCTGCAGAGGTGGCTCGGTCCTGCAGCCACAGTGGCGCCACCAGGTGGCGAAAGTACAGACTTGAATTCCTGCCCTCCGCTCTGCTCAGAGCTGGTCTGCTCTGGACTCGTGGGTGGGCCCATGAGTTCACACACTGTGTGTGCACGCACAGAGGGGAACCCATTTGGCCTGGAGCCGACTCCAGTGCAGCATGACCCCGACACGCGGCCTAAATCCAGCCGGCGGAAGCACCGGCAGCAAACCTGATGTCTGGTGTCCTCAAAGGAGGGCGGCAACAAGGAGTTGAGAGCTCTGGGCTTGGGGGCGTCAGCCCCAGCAGTGGGACCGCAGCCTCTCTCCTGCCCTTGGTGGGCTCAGAGCCCGTTTGCAAGCCTGTAAACCTGGCTTAAAATTATACCTGTTTCACAGGTTTGGGAGGGTGGGGAAAATAGAGGATATCTAGCAAGCAATACACTCCAGGAAAGAAGAGCCTCTTTAGCATTCGGCGAGGCTGTGGGCACTAGTGGGGAGAGAACCAGGCAAAGGCGGGAAGGGGAATGCCCAGGCATGCCTGACCCCCTCTCCTTCATCGCCATCCTTCCTCAGCACTCCTCTTTAGACCAAGCCACAGATGTTTTCATGGCACTTCTTAACTGGTGGTTGGCACTGAAAATAAACTTCAGCAAGCACTACTCATAAACAAGCAGTAATTGTCAGAGCTGACATTTATAGGGTGTCTCCAACAGGCCAAGCTCGGAACCTGACGCCTGTTGACAGGCTCCCCCAGGCCCTTCTGTGGAGGCGCCACTGGCACGCCCATTCTGCAGACCAGAAAGCAGAGTCACAGGAGCTGTGTCACCAAGTGGCTGAGCTGGCTCCAGAGCCCATGGCCAGGCCCCGTCTCTCCCGCCTGTGTCAACCCAGGTGGCGTGAGGGGCTGCGCGCACCGAGGCTGGTTACGAAAACCGGGAGGGAAGGAAACATATTTCACTCCATTTGCTTCTCCATCAGGGCTGTTTTAGGAAACAGAAAGCCCAAGGAGAAGTACTGGAACCAGAGGAGACTTTGATGAAAAGGGACTCAGCTGAGCCAACAGCCCTGTGTGGGCACCAGGTGAAACAGCCCTGTGTGGGCACCAGGCGAGATCAGGACAAGCCGGCTCCTAGATGCACTTGCCTTGGGAGCCGTTTCCTGACATCGGCCATCCTGAGGAGCCTGGAACCGGCGGTCCTGGGAGGTTGTCACCCCTCCATGTGCATAATTCACCAGAGAATGGACAACTTTCCAGCAAACCAACAAGAAGTTGTGCAAAATAAGGCAGGGGTGAGCACACAGAACTTGGGTGAGAAGTGCCTGGTTTGGGTGTCTGAGCTCTTCCCCTTGCTTTGGGGTAAAATGCTTGGCCTTGCAGAGCCTCAACTCTTTTACTTGCAAAATGGGGATCATCACACCTGGTCTGTGGGGCCTCATGTGCCATCCAGCATCAGGTTGGGGGAGCGCCCAGCAAGACCAGGTCACAGCTTGTGGTTCCCTTCACATGGCCTTAGCAATGAGCACCTACCCTGAGGTCTTGGCAACACCTCCCCTCCATAAGGTCCTACTGACCCATAGGACTTTTATCCTGACTACTCAGCAGCCTGCAATGGACCATTCATATAATAAAATGCTGGCTGCACAAAACATATGCGAAATTTTGTAAAATATCCAAATGCTCAGAGAAGGCCAGGACACCAAAATGTCTAACTCTGCTTAGGTGATGCTGTTTAGATGATAAGGTTACTAATAACTCTTTTTCAACGCATAATGTTTAATGTTCTAACTACTTGGGTAATAAATAAAGGAAATTAGGAAAAGATAAAGAAATACAGCTTAGAGGAAAGTAGATGCCTTTTTCTCCTGAACGACACTCATTTTCCACATGGTCAGTGACAATCAAGGCCCCATGTACCATGTACAGAGCTCAGATCTCCCAGGGGCCATCATCCTGCCCTTGGGAGAGCTGAGGCAGGGGTATGGGTTAGGAGGAGGAATGCTCCACAGCCTCAGGCTGGTAGCTGCCATCTGCCCCATCCAGACCCAGTCCACACTTCCCTTGCTGTGAAACATTCATGCTTCACCAAGGCTTTTCTTTCTCCCTTTTTTGCAGTTATAGACAACAATACAGCCGCTCTATTTGTGCACAAAGTGGCCTAGAGTTTTGGGTGAATGCGCAGGGGATAACATTCAAGCTGCACACCACAACCTGTGTGAGCCACAGCCAGAGCCAGGGCGGGTCTGGGCCCTCCATGTTGCATGGCTCAAGCTTCTCTGGTCCTGAGGATGGAGACCAGCATGCGCTGGCAGGCCTGGCTTCATGTTCCGTCCCTCACAAGGCAGGGCCCCTGCTAGAATCATGGGACCAAAAATAACCACCACAAATAAACAAAAATCAAAACAAAACAGAAAAGCACCCCAGCATCGAAGGCAAATTCATAGGCGGAAAACCTGAGGCCCAGACACTGAGGATGAGACCATAATCGAATCAACTCCAAATTGCTGGGGAGGAAACTGGGAGACACCGGCCCCTGGCTGAGCTCGGACTTTGCCTCTTGAATGATGGGGCAGGGGACTGCCCACGTCTCCTGACACTATGGGAGGAGGTCCCCAACTGCTCTGACCCCAGAGGGTTTGAGGGGACAGAATCGACACTCCTAGGGCCCCAGGCCTGCAGGACAAGGGGCAGACAACAGAGAATCAAATTTTCTTTTCCTCTCAAATTATCAACCAAATGAACGTGATCAGCAATAAAACAACTTCACTGGACTGTAACTGGATTCTTCTCCTTCTTTTATAGGATTAAGCATTTCCTTGCCTCTCTCTTCTGTCTCTTCACTGATCCCACCTCCAGTCCCACTTCCTCTGACACCTCCCATGCATCCAGATCTTGTGTTCCTTGTTTCAAAGAGCTCAACAGCAGGCCACTGGGTCACGGAACCACCCACACGCGTGCTGCCTTGGTTCAGGTGGGGCTGCTCACGTGGCCTGTGCCAGGTCAGGCTTGGGATGTGTTTGTCGCTCCATGACCATGCCGCTTCAGTGATAAAGACCCTGTGGTCCTAGCACTCGGCCCCTACTAGGACTGGGGTAACCCCCCCAGAGTCAGCACACCTGCATACCTCAGACCCTCCCAGTCGGGCCCCAGGGTCCAATCGTACGTGTGGTCCAGATTTCCAGAACAACCCCAGGTGTCCCACCTTCCCCAGCCTGCTGCCTCTACAGAAGCAGCCCGTGGTGACCCGACAGTGACCCCCCAAAAGGACAGCAGCAGGGGAGTCACCCATCTTTATGACTTTACATTGGAATCACCCGCAGTGCACGTCTTTCTCACAGCTGAGCCCAGAGGAAGCACATGTTGCTCCTCCTTGGACTAGTTGTGGTCCCAGTTCCCTTTCAGGTCATGTGTGGAGGAGCCCAGTGGCCATCACAGGCCTCCTGGATAGGACCTTATGTTGACCCACGTGTGTTTAGCTGTTTTCCACACCCCTCATTCCACGGGCACTTAAAGCAATTGGACTGGTCTTCTGAGGCCCTTTCATCTGTCACTACACCCGCAAGTCCAACCATGAGTTGGCTCTGGCCACACCTGGGCCATTTGTCCTCAACAAAACCATTGCAGGTAATAGGACAGTGAGGGCGAAACCCACCCACCACACACACAGGGGAGACATGACCTGTGAATAAAGGTACGTGTGCACACACAGAGAGAAAATAATAGACTATGCCATAAGTTAGTACTTCTCAAAAAAGACTCCCCAAGATATGAGTGTTATGCCTTGAATAAAATGCTCCTTACTTAGCTAAATTTGGGAAATGCTTCCTCCAGCACTCTCAGGGATTCGCAATTGCAGGGGCTCGAGGCATCTCCCTGCGGAGGCGTCTGCTAGCAGTGAGTGCTCCAGGCAGCACCCCTGGCTTTGGGGCTTCTGGTTGGTGCTCATGTGTCTGCTTTACTGCTCCACACACCCATGTGCAAAAGCAGACCCATCGCCCGACCTCCTGGAGCTCTGTCCCATGACCAAACCAGCTCACAGAATAATGAACCTTAGGAAGTCAAGTAAGTGCTGTGAGCCTGCAGTAGAAATACAGGGCGGCTCCCCAACTAGGAAATGATGCTGGCCGAGCAAGTGATGTCAAACGGGCAAATCAAAGGAGGAGATGGCAACTGTTCAACCTGAAAAGCAAGTTAGAGCAAAGAGTCCACGAGAGCTCAGGAGGCAGGAGGAAGGGAACATGGCAGGTTTGAGGACCAAAGAAACCAGGGTGGCAGAAGAGTAAAGGGAGTCATCACAAGGGTGGCTGGCGATGGGGCTGGAATTATATCATTTAAAAAAAAAAAAAAAGTGAAGTGTTAGTTGCTCAGTAGTATCCAACTCTTTGCAACCCATGGTCTGCAGCCCACCAGACTCCTCTGTCCGTGGGATTCTCCAGGCAAGAATACTGGAGTAGGTAACCATTCCCTTTTCCAGGGAATCTTCCTGACCCAGGGATCGAACCCAGGTCTCCTGCACTGCAGGCAGATTCTTTACAGTCAGAGCCACTATTACCCATTTTGTGCTTTACCATATTACAGCCCCCAGCCCATGCTCACTACACACATGGTTGCAGGCAAGCAAGTCGGCTTTATTAGCTCACTGAGCGAGTAAGGAACCACAGCATCTCCAACTGCAAACTGAGGAGAGGGCACATTAGGTCCAAAAACTGTCTAACTGGATACAGTCATGTCAAGGTCATTGGTGAATTTGGCAAAAGCTGTTTGATGAGAACAATGGAAGTAGAAGCCAGATAATAATTGATAGAAGACTAGAGAATGAAAACACTAAGTACAGACCATACTCTTGAGAAACGAGAGAAGAAAGGAGAGGACTGTAAGCAAGTGGCAGATGGAAGACCATGTGGGGCTGACGTGTGTTTGTCTTTTCTTAATGAGAGAGACCTGATCATGTATAGACATATTTCGTAAAAATTTAGTAGTTACTCTGGGGTTTGTAAAATATATCTTTATTGGATCTGAGTTTACCTTGAAATAATACTACATGGATTCACATGTGGTACACTCCCAATTCCTCCCTCATATTGTGCTTCCTCTTATTATGCATGTTAGTCTTATTTACGCTATAAACACACAGCACATAATGACTGTGGAGTGGAGCAGGAGGAAAAGATATGCCCTCCCCATAGTTTCCCTGATTGGTTTAAGAAACATAAAGACCCGGTGGAATTAAAGTTTTCACATGTAGTTTTTGAAGTAGGAGATACCTACCCCTATGCAGTCACCAAGGTAACTTTTTCTGTCTCATAACGGAAAGCAAGTTAGCCAGGTTACACTCGGGGCAAATGCTGCTACTGCTGCTGCTAAGTCGCTTCAGTCGTATCCGACTCAGCGACCCCATGGACTGCAGCCAAGAGGCTCCCCTTTCCCTGGGATTTTCCAGGCAAGAGTACTGGAGTGGGGTGCCATTGCCTTCTCCGTGGGGCAAATGGACATTGGGATATTCAGAGAGCTGAGGATTCTGTCGCCACTTACATCTGACCTGCCCCAGTTTGGGTCTTGCTAGCAGGTTCCACAGGCTGCTTTGGAACATTTTTCTTATAGCCAAATGCACTCTGTGCTCACTCAGTCCACGTCCTTTACATTTTGGGGTGCTGTGGTACCCAAGAGAAATTCATGCCAGGGTTCAATTCATTTCATTTAAATCTCTAGGCTCTTCAAGTCCTCCTCTTTGACCCAGGACATATTCTATGCCAGCTTCAAGTTGAATTCCATCTCCAGTCCAAGTTCTAAAGGATAGGATTCTGCTGAGAGCCCTGGAGCCTGGTCAGGTTCTGTGGGTTCAGCTGCTGGAAGAGGGTCCTGAGCCACTCTTCCTCTTCCTACCAGTGCAAACGCTTCTGGCCAAGGGCTCAGTCAGTCTTTAATTTAGATAAAGGAAAAATTCTTGTTTTTTAGGGAGAGCAAAGGGTCATGTCAAGAGCTGTGGAAGTCCGTATAACTCAGCAATGACTGGCCTCACAGGCCCACTCTGGGACCGAGCCAGGCAAGTGAGAAGTGGCTAAGCCATCACTTGTGGTCAGATACTGTGATCAGAAAGGAAGACCTTATTATGCCCATAAGCTTGTGTGTAACTGTCCCGGGAAACTGGTCCTTAGGAGGCCAGCACATATAAGCCTCTGAAAGAACATGTGTTTGCTCCCATGGGCATGACCTGCATTTGACTTCAGAGCTCCTGATTCAGCTCAGCTATAATGAAGGCTCCTGGGGCCAACACAGACCAAAACACAAGGGACTGCAGCCAACATGGAACAGTCACACTCCCCTGATTCCTCTCGAATAGTCAAATTTCCTCCCCTTCCCTGGATTGGGAAGGAGAGTCCACCAGTCTTCCCCACCCACTAAAACCACCATCCAGACCTTACCGGGACATTAGCAAATGCCCTGCCCTGAAAGCCAGTCAAGGGATCATCTCAAAATTCACATCTCTTACTGATTAAAGCCTTCTTAAGTGAACAATGCAAAGAAATAGAGGGAAACAATAGAATGGGAAGGACTAGAGATCTCTTCAAGAAAACTGAAGATATCAAGGGAACATTTCATGCAAAGATGGGCACAATAATAGATAGAAATGGCAAGGCGGACCTAACAGAAGCAGAAGAGATTAAGAAGAGGTGCCAAGAATACACAGAAGAATCATACAAAAAAGGTCTTAATGACCTGGAAAACCACAATGGTGTGGTCACTCACCTAGAGCCAGACGTCCTGGAGTGTGAAGTCAAGTGGGCCTTAGGAAGCATCGCCAGAAACAAAGCTAGTGGAGGTGATAGAATTCCAGGTAAGCTATTTAAAATCCTAAAAGATGATGCTGTGAGAATGCTGCACTCAATATGCCAGAAAATTTAGAAAAATCAACAGTGGCCACAGGACTGGAAAAGGTCAGTATTCATTCCAATCCCAAAGAAAGGCAATGACAAAGAATGTTCAACCTGCCACACAAATGCACTTATTTCACCTGCTAGCAAAGTAATGCTCAAAATCCTTCAAGCTAGGCTTCAGCAGTTTGTGAACTGAGAACTTCCAGATGTTCAAGCTGGATTTAAAGAAGGCAGAGGAACCAGAAATCAACTTGTCAACATTTGTTGGATCATAGAAAAAGCAAGAGAGTTCCAGAAAAACATCTACTTCTGCTTTATTGACTACACCAAAGCCTTTGACTGTGCAGATCACAACAAACTGGAAAATTCTTCAAGAGATGGGAATACCAGACTAACTTATCTGTCTCATGAGAAAGCTGTATGCAGGTCAAGAAGCAACAGTTAGAACCAGACATGGAACAACAGACTGGCTGCAGATTGGGAAAGGAGTATGCCAAGGCTGTAACGGAGAAGGCAATGGCACCCCACTCCAGTGCTCTTGCCTGGAAAATCCCATGGACTGAGGAGCCTGGTGGGCTGCAGGCCACAGGGTCACAAAGAGTCGGACACGACTGAAAGACTTCACTTTCACTTTTCACTTTCATGCATTGGAGAAGGAAATGGCAACCCACTCCAGTGTTCTTGCCTGGAGAATCCCAGGGAAAGGGGAGCCTGGTGGGCTGCCGTCTATGGGGTCGCACAGAGTCGGACACGACTGAGCGACTTAGCAGCAGCAGCAGCAAGGCTGTATATTGTCACTCTCCTTATCTAACTTAGATGCAGAGCACATCATGCAAAATGCCAGGTTGGATGATTCATAAGCTGGTATCAAGATTTCCAGGAGAAATATCAACAACCTTAGATATGCCCATGATACCACCTTAATGGCAGAAAGTGAAGAGAAACTAAAGAACCTCTTGATGATGGTGAAAGAAGAGTGGAAAAGCTGGCTTAAAACTCCAACATTCAAAAAACTAAGATCATGACATCTGGTTCCACTACTTCATGGAAAATAGATGGGGAAACAATGGAAACAATGACAGATTTTACTTTCTTGGGCTCAAAAATCACTATGGATGGTGACTGCAGCCATGAAATTAAAAGACACTTGCTCCTTGGAAGAAAAGCTATGACAAATCTAGACAGCATATATAAATGCAGATATATCACTTTGCCAAAAATGGTCCAACTAGTCAAAGCTATGGTTTTTCCAAACTGTGGTGCTGGAGAAGACTCTTAAGAGTCCCTTGAACAGCAAGGAGATTAAACCAGTCAATCCTAAAGGAAATCAACCACAAGTATTCATTGGAAGGACAGATGCTGAAGCTGAAGCTCCAGTACTTTGGCCACCTGATGTGAAGAACTGACTCAGTGGAAAAGATCTTGATACTGGGAAAGGTTGAAGGCAGGAAGAGAAGGGGATGACAGAGGATGAGATGGTTGGAGGGCATTGCTGACTCAATGGACATAAGTTTGAGTGAACTCTGGGAGATGGTGAAGGACAGGGAAGCCTGGTGTGCTGCAGTCTATGGGCTTGCAAGAGTTGGACACAACTTAGTGACTCAGTAACAGCAACACAGCTGATCCTGACTAGATTCAATTCCCAGGACTGCTATCCCGTAAAGGTGAGAAAACAGGAGTCACAACAGATCCCTAAATATGACGTCAATTAGCTACAGAATAAGTCGATCACAGGCCACATGCCCACAATTCCTAGGCAACCAAGTTCTTAATCATGCAGTCCTCTCCTCTTGGTCTTAACTTGACAATGTGCACATCAAATGCATTTTGAAGCAGGGAGCCATCTATCACTATCATGTGCCTAACTAGTCCTCCAACAAGGTAACCTAGTAGAGCAACTCATTCAGGCTCTGGGAGCAAGTCAGAATTTTACGAGAATGGGAAGTCAGTATACATGCGGAAAACCAGAAAGGGCCAGGCGCTGCTGCTACATAGGTGGGGTGAATGGCTTGTTAGGCTAAGAATGGATCTGAGTAAAGTCGGCATGAAATTGGCTTTCTTGGCTTGCATACTGATGTCTGCTCCTCATGACTTTCTGAAATGAGAGAATATCCTTTTCTTTTTTGCAGAGGAAGAAATTGACTCTCTTTATGGGACTTGTTCAAAGTTTCACAGCTGGTGGCGAGTGATACAGTTGGGATTCAAACCCAAAGAGCTTTCGGATCAAGACTATTCCCATCAAAAAGCTATAATCATTCAGAATGAGTATGTTTTTATTAAAATGCTTGATAAACAATAATTAAGCTTAACATGTGTCCAAGGTGGATTCTAAGAATATGAGAACTTAGAGGGGAAAGGAACTTGAGTCATTATTTAATTTTGCAAAGTTAATTCAATTTTTACAAAACAAATCCATTTTCAAGAATAATTCCATTTCCCACATTTTTCATCAACTCATTTTTCATCAATCCCTCTTCTTTAAGAATAGGTTATAGGTTAGATGTAAATTGGTACAAATCATCTATAGAGCCATACAGAAATGTGTATCAAGAACCTCAAAAGGATTCATGCCATTTGATTAGGGTGACCTTATAATTTATCACCCAAATCAGGGCATTTGAGAGTAAAAGCAAGCACTATTACTAACCATACCAGAAGAAAATTGGGACTAAGTGTGCCAACCAGAGATATGGACAATCCACTTTAGACAAAATAAGTCTACGTCCAAGACCCATCCTAAAGAAATCCACTCATTCATCCATCATTAATTAATTCATAAATATTGAGCACCTACTATATTCCAAATACAACAACTGCATTAGAGGACCATCATAACAGTGTTGATTTTATGAACAATAACTGGGAAAGCAGCTACAGGTCCATCATTAGTTAATCATATTCTGGAAGAACCAGGTGATGGGAGACTGTGTAGATACTAAAAATCAAGTTTTCCCATAATGAATTAATAGAAAATATAAGAAAAATAAGTACAAAACAACTGTATATTTAGCATGATCACAATTTTATAAGGATTTATAAGCATGTGTTTGTTTATGCTTCAAAGCAGACAAAAATAGCCATATATCAGTGGGGCAATGGTAGATTTCTCTGGATGGTAGCATGATGAAAGGTTTCTATTTTATTCCATGTGGGGTTTTCTTTCTGTACTTTTGTGTTTGCCACAGGAGCATATGTTAGTGTAGCAGGGGAAACAGGACACAAAGTATCACTGGGAGAGCCAAGAGAGCTACATTTTTGGGTGCCAGGTGCAGACACTCCACTTAGGAGTGGGGCCATAGGCAAGGGATGCTGGCCTTCTGAGCACAGACAGGAACAGGGCCCGTGCCTGCTCTTGGATCTGTGGGAAGAATGAACGAGCAGGATGAGTCACCTCCCTTCCCCAGCCTGTCCTCCCCCAGATCTCCTATCTTGGTCCTTGGTTTTCTCAGACCCAGGCTTTTCATCTCAAAGAACAGTTGGTCTGTGGGTCTGTAGCACAACAACTACAAGACCTTCCCATTGTCTCAAAGGTGATGGCTTTTGCCAGCATCACTGGGCTGTGGGAGCCCCAATCCTGGACCTTGCCAGGCATTCAGTGTCCTCATCAACAGTTCTTTGCTGAGTGGACTTCCGGTTCAAATCCCAGCTGTGCAAATCACAGGCTCTGAGACCTCAGAAGGGCTGTTTTACCTCTGTGCCTTGGGTTCCTTCTGAGCAGTTGCATGGGATAAAAGAGTGTGTGTGTGTGTAAACATGTAACCCGCACCTGGCCTGTAGCACCTGCATACTCAGGGTTCACTCTCCATGATGAGTGCTTCCTCTGCTCACTTGGGGTGCCCCAAACACCCTCTTTTTAAGTCTGAGGAATGCAGCTGCCTGCAGAGATACCAATAGCAAGCAAGTCCAAACCATGCACCTGTGAGTGGGAAATGCTCTTTTTCAGTCCCTGCTGTGATTAAAGCTGTTCCTTTTCAATTGTCTTCAATTTCGTAAAATACACATGAAAATTGATCACTAGCATAATTTAGTACAACTAAATCGCCACTATCTAATCATGTCAGGTAATGATTACTTCATTACCTGAAAGGAAACCTGTAACTGTTGCAATTACCCCAATTCTTCTTCCCAGCTCTTGGCAACCACTGATCTGCTCTCTGTCTCTAAGGTAAGGGTGCACCTATTCTGGACGTTTCCTATAAATGGAATGTTACGGTAAAGGCCTTTGGTGACTGGCTTTTTTAAACAGCACAATGTTTCCAAGGCTCAGCCACACTGTAGATGCATCAGTGCATCCTTCCTTTTGAAGGACAAATAATATTCCTGTATGAATAGGCCATATTTGTTTATCCATTCATCTGTCAGTAGATGTTTGGCTTGTTTCCCCATTTTGCCCATTATGAACAATGCTGCTACAAACGTTTGTGTCAAGTGTTTTTGTTTGAACACGCATTTTCATTCTTTTGAGTATAAATCCAGAAGTGGAATTGCTGGGTCAGGAGAAGGCAATGGCACCCCACTCCAGTACTCTTGCCTAGAAAATCCCATGGGTGGAGGAGCCTGGTGGGCTGCAGTCCATGGGGTCACTAAGAGTCGGACACAACTGAGCAACTTCACTTCATTTTCATGCACTGGAGAAGGAAATGGCAACCCACTCCAGTGTTCTTGCCTGGAGAATCCCAGGGACAGGGGAGCCTGGTGGGCTGCCATCTATGGGGTCTCACAGAGTCAGACACGACTGAAGAGACTTGGCAGCAGCAGCAGCAGCAGGGTAGCTCTGTGTTGAAGATACTGAACGTGCGGCAGCTGCACCCTTTGATATCTCCACCAGCGATATGTGAGCACTCCAACTTCTCTATGTCCACATCCGGCATGTCTCTTGACCAGTTCCTTGCCTCAAGTTAGGCTTTTGTCAGGCACAGGGTTAAGCCAGGCTCCTTCCAAAACGTCTGCTCTCCAGGGAGGTCCCCTGCCTTGGAGTGTGGCCAACACCACGTAGAAGAGCCAGGGAATAGTGCGCACTGTGTCTGCGTGAGGCTCTGCTCTGGCCTGCCTGGTGCTGCACGTGTGAGGAAGGCGGCAAACCCCACCGGCACACAGGATGGCAGAGTCCCCAGCACCTGGGCCCCCAGGGGCAGCAGACACACAAATGGCCCGGGCACTTTGAAGACAGTCCCTGAGAACACATGTGGTTCCGATCAGGCCTGCCCTGTGCAGCATCCTGTCTGTGGATGGCTTATTATTACTGACAAAGTATCCTCCCTCCCAATCTCAGGGAGCGCTCATTTTTCCCGCCTATTAAACCTGATTGGAAAGTTGGGTTTGATTTGACTCAGCCTGGGGCCCTGTCATAAGCCGCAGCTGCTCTGTTTTGTGGTGAAATGCTTGAGGTGTGTGGAAATAGCATCTCCCTCAGGGCCCTGGATTCCCCAGTGTTAGAGGCGGGTTTTGCCAAAAGAGAGTAGACGGTGGTGCCACCAGCTGGGGGTGCAAGAAATGAGAAGATATTGGTCAAAGGGCACAGACTTGCATTTGGAAGATGAGCAGGTTCTGGGGGCTAATGCACAACACTGCAGTGTGCACTTGAAAGCTGCCTAGAGTAGACCTTAAAAGTTCTCACCAGATGTACCAAAAAAAAGGTAACTATGTGAAGGGGTGGAGGCGTTGACTAACCTTACCATGGTGATCATTTCACTATATATGCACATATCAGATCATCCTGTGGTACACTTAAACAACATAGTGTCATCTGTCAATTGTATCTCAGTGAAGCTAGGCAAAATGGAAGAAGTGGGTTGTACAACTCGCTGGTTCGCTGACCTCCCAAGTTGTACTCTATGCGCCAAGTAAAGGGCACCCAAAGCATTCCATTATGTGGATAAACAATTGCTTTAGAGTCATCGCATGGCAGGGGTCTTAGATCTTACTGACGCAAAGCAAATTAGCTCCAAATTTAGCAGTTTACAGTGATATACCATCCTGTGTCCCACAGGATCCTCAAATGTACCCCAGACAGTTGTGAAGTTTAAAATCTTACTCATAATTATAGGAATCCATCTGAGTCTATGCATAAAAACAATGTTTCAATATGTTTTTAAGAATGTAACCACTTGTTCAGAATTTTCAAAAGCAAGAAGAGGAAGGCAAGCAACATCAAGCCTGTGGAAGTTTACTCCTTTAAAACTACTATCCATATTCAAGCAATTTCTAGAAAGTCTCCATGTATTGCTGGAGAACAGGAGCTATCCTACAACAGCCCATCATGGGTGTGTGATAGTCCATCGTATGACGTCTCCCTGCTCCATGGGACACAGTGGGCCAGGCCACCAGGTCAATTCAACCCCTAGTTTGCAGAGGCCAGAAAAACCTGGCAACTTGCGCAGGGCACAGAGCAAAGGGCTAAGGTGATCCTAGGGAAACCCCAAGTCTGTTTTCCTTGGCAAACTCAACAGAGAAACAGAAGCCATTCTCCTGGTCTCAGACACCTCCAATCCTAGCTTCCGCCACATCCTTTGGGTACAGCAGGGAGGCTGACGTAGGGTGTGCCTTTGCTCAAACACAGCGGAAGCTGACTTTCCCAGTAGTGCCACACCTGACTGCTCAGCAGGCCTCTCTACTGAAGCAGGGCTGGGGGAGGGATTCAGGGAAGCCAAGGAGGGAGGAGCAGAGGTTGGTGCACCTGGGGGAGGGCTTCTGGTGCGGACCCCAGCCCTCCCAGGCTTACATCCCTGGAAACCTAGACCTCTCCCCTAAGGCACCTCCAAGCATGCAGCAGGGCCTGGGAACTCACATGCAAGCTGGTGGCTGCCCTGGGCTGGGCCAGTCTCACTGCCAGACTGGGGAGCAGAGAAGACAGTCACTTGCGGGTGCTCACTGCTGAAGACACTGTGCCTGGGCTTTGTCCCAAGGCCCACAACACAGTTTTGGCCTGCTCTGGGACTGCCTGGCGGTCTCAGGTTGCAGGCTGTGGCCACGATTTCTGCCTTTCACCAGGAACCCCTTGGACACTAAACAGACATCTCTAGGGGGCTGTTTATTCTGCTGGAGAAATAACAATTATGCCACCAGCAGGACAATGGGCACTTGGAGAGTCTGACTGCAGGATGGCAAGGAGTAAACAGAACTCTCTAGTAAACCTCACCAGAGACGGGGAGAGGGGGATGGAGAAGAAAAGAACACAGAAAAGAATTGGGTCAGAGTGATTTGCAAGCTGCAAGAGCGTTTGGTGAAGGAGGAAGCTGAGATGTGTTTCCATGCACTCTGTTTATGAGAGGAACCTGCACGTTTATAGGCCCCTGTGCGATACTTGCTGCATCTCATGGTTTGTTTTATTTTCCAGCTAAATTATAAATGTGCTTTATTTGGTGGAATATAGGGGTGCAGTTTACTTGCTGATGGGCATGGCACCCTTGGATGTGAAAGCTGGGGATTCCTAAGAGGTTTGTTCATTCCTCTTCCCCCAACCCCAACCTGGGGAATGCTGTAACCACCTCACACTGGCAAGTGACACCTACACCAATTACCAGCTATTTTCTTCCTTTTTAAAAAGATTTCATTTTGAAAAACGTGAAACCTATAGAAAATCACAAGTGAAGTGAGAAACCACCTGCCTTTCCCTAGATATACATGCCACCGCCCACAATCACATGCACACTCTCACACACATTACCGTCAATGCTGAATCTTTTGATAGTAGACACACTTGAGTGTGTGTCTCCTAAAAGCCACCCCATGCTCTCACAGAACCGTGACACATCGATGAAGTTCAGGAAGGCATCACTGACCCCTGCTGTCGTCAGATACAAACTGCCCATGCGCCCCAGGTGCACTGCACCAGCTGCCCCGTGACCCATCTCCCGACACCCGGGACACCCCTCAATCTCCTCCTGACACTGGCGATTTAGGAGGCATGGGCCAGTTGTCTTGAAGAATCTCCCTCAATGTGGAGTAGCCTGATGGTTCCTCATTGTTAGATTCAGATTATGCATCTGAGGGCAGGAATACCTGAGGCGTGATGCTGTGTCCTTCTGAAGGCATCGTATCAGGGATCCATGATGTCTTTTGTGGTCCATTAATGGGGAAGGCAATGGCAGCCCACTCCAGTGCTCTTGCCTGGAAAGTCCCAAGGATGGAGGAGCCTGGTGGGCTGCAGTCCACGGGGTCTCGAAGAGTCGGACACAACTGAGTGACTTCACTTTCACTTTTTACTGTCATGCATTGGAGAAGGAAATGGCAACCCACTCCAGTGTTCTTGCCTGGAGAATCCCAGGGACGGGGGAGCCTGGTGGGCTGCCGTCTATGGGGTCGCACAGAGTCGGACACTACTGAAGCGATTTACCAGCAGCAGCAGAAATGATGAGGTAAATTTTGATCGCTTGGGTAAAGGTGGGGTCCTCCAGGGTTCCCCACCATAAATTCGCCTTTTCTTTCCTTCATAATTAAAGTGTAGTCTGTGGGGATGTGGGCTGAGCAGTGCTTTAATATCCATCAATGATTTCTGCCTGAGTCACCTTGGTGTTTTCTCTAAATGGACTCTGATGTTTTGCTTAATTGGTTATTTAAGAGGAAAATAAAACCCACACCATAAATAAAACACTAGTATCATTTTTTCTTCAAAAATAAGAAAATATAAACAATGAAAAATGTTAGCTACAGTTGCCTTCTTAGGACTCTGAGCTGAGGCTTACTCTCTGTTAGGAAGCAGAAATTCTCACCTGTGGGAGAGCTGTTAAAAGAACCCATTAGCCTCCAGCAAAGACCTTCTCCATGCTATCCTATGAGAACTAACCTTGCAAATGGCTACTTCGTAGCACCAAGAAGCAAAGGTAAGGGCACTCTGTCCTACAACACCCCCCAAAACACCATATGTGCCTATCAGTGAAGAGTGACCTCCCAAACCTGTTAGGGGATGGTAGGTGATTCCTGGGGTGGAACACCCAGAAACAATTTTATAAAGACGGGTGTGTGCCAGAATGCTTGCATTTTAAGTTCCATCAAACTCCTTTTTTCTTCCAAATGGAGTGATCCTGAGGAATAATTTCATAATCTAGTCCCCCTCTCATAATACAATAGACTTCAGAAGTATTTGATTCCAGTGGATCCTGGCTACAAAGGCAGGCTCACACACAGTGAACTTCTGTAGCCCTTGTCAGCTCCAGGCTGGATGAAAAACGGACTCGATTTCCATTTTGTCTGCCCTGTTTCACTCCCTCTCAGTAACTTAGTCCTTGTAACTTGATTATTCTCAAACTTCCGTGCCTTGGTGCTCATAAAACCTGTTAACCCTGTAGCCTTAGTCTATAACCCAGGAGTGGGTCACTTTCTTCCAATAAAATCTCTCCCAGGGTATGAAAGAGAACTTTAAAACAGAGCTGCTCTGTCAGGTGGGCGAAGCCGTCAGCCTGCCTGCTCATTCCCCCATCCCCTCGAGACGACCGCTTGTCACCACCACAGAACACAGAACCCTGCAGGGGGGAACCCAGATAGAGAACTGCTGTTGTAGAGCCCAGGGACAGCTGCATTCTAGAGCATCAGGGAGGAGAATTCCAGTGTGCAGGAGAGTGTGTCCTAGAGCACAAGAGGTGTGCCCTGTGGTGTGAGGCCCAGCGGGCTCTAGCAAAGAGGGCCCAGTGCACTCCCCCAAGGTCATTCATACCTCCTCTTGCATGCGTATTAACCACCGTAAGAAAAGGCACTGACGAAGCAGACCTCCACCACACGCCAGGCTCTTAGTGCACCCCAGATCTTACTTGACTACCCCAATGGCTGCCACGTGGTGACAAGACGGTGGTCAGCCCCCCATCGCAGCTGAGGGTGCTGAGGTCCACAGATGTGAGTAGGTGTGCCAGGGTACTGGGCCACTCCGTGGAACAGCCAGGCGACTGACACCCCCAGGGCCACCTCCCAGGCCCGGCAGGTGGGGAGGAGGGACCCAGCTGAGCAGTGGCCCCTCTCCCCACCTTAGAGCCCCTGGGAAAACTGTCAGGAGGAGCTTCTCCAGAGTTTAACCCACAGGAGGGGGAAACGGGAACAATATGCAGGCTTCACCACCCCCACGCCAGTCCATAGCTGTTTGGAGCTTGGTTTTTGCTTTTTGCTTTTAGCACACTCCCTGTAGTGATCTCTGGGGAGTCTTCCAGGCACCCTGTCCCGGCATCGGCATCGTGTGCCTGAGGGAGAGCCCAGGCTCGGCCGAGGCCCCAGGATGTTACCCTTCAGGCTGCCCCAGAGCTTCGCCAGCAGCCAGTGTCACTTTCACCTTGGTGTCACTTACACCTTTGCAGTCAGAACAAATGGCAGGGACCCTGCTGACCCAAACCATCGCTTCACACTCACGTGACCACAGTTGGGTGGGGTGACAGCTCTGTGTCCCGCAGCCCCAGCTGATGCCAGCACTTTCCCTTCCTCTGGGGCTCAAGTGGGGAGCACAGTGCATGGTGACAGCCACGCTACCCTTGCAGCTAGCTCCAAGAGCTGACATGTCAGACTGACTTGGTTTGTCTCGGCTCTGCCAATAACAGGCTGGGTGACCTTGGGCAAGTGACTATCCTCTCTGAGTCGCTGAGTGCTATGGGAGCCACAACAAAGCTTTCTCCTTCTTGTTGTTCAGTTGCTAAGTCAAGTCTGACTCTTTGTGACCCCATGGACCCCAGCAAACCAGGCTTCCCTGTCCTTCCCTGTCTCCCAGAGTTTGCTCAAACTCATGTCCATTGAGTTGGTGATGCCATCCAACCATCTCATCCTCTGCCACCCCTTCTTTCGCCTTGAATCTTTCCCAGCATCAGGGTCTTTTCCAATGAGTTGATGTTCCACATCAGGTGGCCAGAGTCTTAGCGCTTCAGCTTTAGCATCTGTCCTTCCAATAGTCAGGACTGATTTCCTTTAAGATTGATTTGTTTCATCTCCTTACAGTACAAGGGACACTCAAGAGTATTCCCCAGAATCACAATTCAAAAGCATCAATTATTTGGCACTCAGCTTTCTTTATGGTCCAATTCTCACATTCGTACATGACTACTGGAAAAAACACAGCTTTGACTATACAGATCTTTGTTAGCAAAATGATGTCTCTGCTTTTTAATATGCTGTCAAGGTTTGTCATAGCTTTTCTTCCAAGGAGCAAGTATCTTTCAATTTCATGGCTGCAGTCACTGTCCACAGTGATTTTGGAGCCCAAGAAAATAAAATTTAAACTTTTGACATAAGAAACAGTTTTCATACACTTGCATTGAATATATATAGATAGATAGATAGATAGTCAGATTCAAACTGTATTACTGAAGCCCCAGTCATCCTATGATGTAGGGAGAAGTGCACATGTGAGTGTGTGTGTGTGTGTGTTTGTATGTGTGTGTGAGGAGGGATGTATACAAAATTTCTATGTGTTCAGATATTATATTGTATCACTGATTCCTCCCCAAGCTGTCCTCTGCTCTAAGAAATAGTTTTCATATATATTCATTGTATACATATGATCAGATACATATTGTATCACTAAATACCCCTCATATTAAAGGCAGAGACCTTGCTTTACCAACAAAAGTCTGTCTAGTCAAAGCTATGGTTTTTCCAGTAGTCATGTATGGATGTGAGAGTTGAACCATAAAGAAAGCTGACAAACAAAGAATTGATGCTTTTGAACTGTGATGATGGAGCAGACTCGAGACAGCAAGGAGATCAAACCAGTCAACCCTAAAGGAAATCAGTCCAGGATATTCATTGGAAAGACTGATGCTGAAGCTGAAGTTCCAATACTTTGGCCACCTGATATCAAGAACTGACTCATTGGAAAAGACCCTGATGTTAAGAAAGATTGAAGGTGGGAGGAGAAGGGGACAAGAGAGAATGAGATGGTTGGATGGCATCACTGACTCCATGGACATGAGTTTGAGCAAGCTCCAGGAGTTGGTGATGGAGAGGGAAGCCTGGTGTGCTGTAATCCATGGGGTCACAAAGAGTCAGACACGACTGAGCAACTGAACTGAACTAAACTTAAATACCCCTCATATTATCCTATGGTCTAGAAGTTATTTTTCATACATGTACCTTCTTTGTAAACATTCAGGATATAGACACAGGATGCCTTTCCATTTATTTAGGTCTTTAATATATTCTGGCTTCCCTAGTAGCTCAGAGGGTAAAGCATCTACACACAATGAGGGAGACCTGGGTTCGTATCCCTGGGTCAGGAAGATCCCCTGGAGAAGGAACTGGCAACCCACTCCAGTACCCTTGCCTGGAAAATCCCATGGACAGAGGAGCCTGGTGGGCTACAGTCCATGGGGTCACAAAGAGTCAGACACAACTGATCGACTTCACAACATATTCCAATAATGTTTTATAGTTTTCATTATATAAGTTTTATACTTCCTTATTCCTAAGTATTTTATTCTTTATGCTACTGTCAGTGGAACTGCTCTCTAATTTCACCTTCAAATTTTTCATTGTTGGTATATAAACACACAACTGATTTCTGTAGCTTGATCTTACATTCTGCAAACCTACTGAACTGTTCTATTACAACAGCTGAGTTCAAGATCAAAGGAGCCTAAGTTTTTCAAGGTGGAAAATGCCTGGTAAACCCATAATCAAGTGTTGCATGAGCAAGAAAGAGACTCCTGTTGTGTTAGGCACTGAGATTGGGGTTTACGTGGAAAGCAGCTGCCATCACCTTAACCAATACAACACTCAATTTTTTTTTTTTATCTTTGACATGGACATTTGTGGTATGCTTTTTTTTTTTTTTTTACTTTATTTTGCTTTACAGTACTGTATTGGTTTTGCCATACATTGACATGAATCCACCATGGGTGTACATGAGTTCCCAATCCTGAACCCCCCCTCCCACCTCCCAGCCATATCATCTCTCTGGATCATCCCTGTGCACCACCCCAAAGCATCCCATATCCTGTATTGAACATAGACTGGCGATTCATTTCTTATCTGATAGTATACATGTTTCAATGCCATTCTCCCAAATCATCCCACCCTCTCCCTCTCCCACAGAGTTTAAAAGTCTGTTCTATACATCTGTGCCTCCTTTGCTGTCTTGCATAGAGGGTTATCATTACCATCTTTCTAAATTCCATATATATGTGTTAGTATACTGTATTGGTGTTTTTCTTTCTGGCTTACTTCACTCTGTATAATAGGCTCCAGTTTCATCCACCTCATTAGAACTGATTCAAATGTATTCTTTTTAATGGCTGAGTAATACTCCATTGTGTACATGTACCACAGCTTTCTTATCCATTCATCTTCTGATGGACATCTAGGTTGTTTCCATGTCCTGGCTATTATAAACAGTGCTGCAATGAACACTGGGGTACACGTGTCTCTTTCAATTCTGGTTTCCTCAGTGTGTATGCCCAGCAGTGGGATTGCTGGGTCATAAGGCAGTTCTATTTGCAATTTTTTAAGGAATCTCCACACTGTTCTCCATAGTGGCTGTACTAGTTTGCTTTCCCACCAGCAGTGTAAGAGTGTTCCCTTTTCTCCACACCCTCTCCAGCATTTATTGCTTGTAGTCTTTTGGATCGCTGCCATTCTGACTGGTGTGAAGTGGTACCTCATTGTGGTTTTGATTTGCATTTCTCTGATAATGAGTGATGTTGAGCGTCTTTTCATGTGTTTGTTAGCCATCCGTATGTCTTCTTTGGAGAAATGTCTA